>CM067076.1:4253321-4853321 GCA_033980235.1 Diadema setosum | reverse complement strand
TAGTACATGCAATATCCCTGGAAAAGTCCAAATACGATGCTCGATGCACAAAGGAATGATCCACGATGCACCGATGAATGATACCTTCGACGTAAATCCAGAGGCGCAGGTTGTGATAATCCTCGTTATTAATCCGGGGTAAAATCCACAATGTATGTCCACAGCGAAACGTGCAAAATCCAAAAGTTATGACGACCACGTCCAGTTGATGCGTTGAATGATGATTCACTTTATAATGTCCAGCGAGGAATCCAGCCCGTCACAGCTTTGCCGTAACAATGTCCGTTGACATTAAAATAGAGTCTATCTCCAACGTATGCAAATTAATTTCCGCAGGCAAAATGTCTTCCAGGCCTTATCTCCACAAACACAGTTTGTATAGCAGGTCAGCAGGTAACACAGGACTGACTATAACAAGTCGCTTCAGAGCCAGAAGTGACGTAACTCTCAGAGCAGAGGTGTTGGGTACTCTGCCTACCTCAGAATTTCTCCTGCTTATATACTATCCATTCACCCCTTTCTGGTACATTCTGTAATTTTCTTCAACCTGGGGCTACATACCTGAACATACTAGCAAGTCCAAATTCCAGGAATCCTGGATGACTCACTTCCTAATATGTGCATAACATCATTGCCAAAATTAACTACCAATCACATTGGGCTACAAGGGCAGTGCCTCACTCAGCCAGCACTTCCCAGAATTTTCTGGAATGGGTTAAATCATTCTAGATTGAGTGAGCTATAATGTATTTCCTGTCACATGCATACATGTACACCTACTGTAGTTACATTGTATACTACATAGAAAATTCTCCACTGATCTGGTCAGCCTGTATGTACTATATCTATATCATATAGAATGTTCTCCATTAATCTGGTTCCCCGTGTACATACACATTAAACAACCATGCATACAGCCTTGATACATGTATATAACTACTTGTGTATACATTTGTGACACCATACCCCATGGGAAAAAGAAAGCCTTGCCGTAGCAAGGGTTTCTTTTACCTTCACAATTTCTCATTGTCATTTATAACGAATGTGAGGTAAAATCCAAGTCAAACAACAATAATCACATACTATCACATGCTTTTTAAATGGCTGCAGTAATTCCATGTTCTCTTTTCATGGATACCATTTACATTGATATTGCTTGGATTCTCGAAGCTTATACAATCATGTCAAACTGTTTTGCATACATTAATGGATATGCTAAACACATACACTGTAAATGATATGCGGTGAAACTTTTCACCTTTGATACTCTCTTCATGTTACACTCTTGACAAAGCGTCAGCAATTACATTATTTTTGCCTGCCACATGTTTGATTTTGAGTGCATATGGCTGCGTCATCATGCTCCATCTGAACAGTCTGTTGTTCTTCATTTTGAACCGGTCTAAAAAGACCAAGGGGTTGTGGTCAGTATAGACCGTGATCTCCCCTTTGCTATTGGTCAAGTACACTTCATATTGCTGGAGGGCAAGGATGAGACTGAGAGCCTCCTTCTCGATAGTTGAGTACTTCTTTTGGTATGCGTTCAACTTTTTGGAAAAGTAGCTAACCGGACGTTCAGTGCCTTCTTCATCTTCTTGGAGCAAAACCGCTCCCACTCCTACATCACTAGCATCTATTGCCACTTTGAATGGCTTTTGGAAGTCAGGAGCTGCCAAAACAGGCTCATTAGCAAGGACTGCTTTTAGTTTCTCGAAGGCTCTTTGACACTCATCAGTCCAGGTGTACTTTGCCTTGCCCTTCAACAGGTTTGTTAGGGGGGTGACTACAGTGCTGAAATTCGGTACAAATTTCCTGTAGAAACCAGCCATGCCCAGAAATCTGAGCAACTCCTTCTTGGATTGGGGAATGGGAAAGCGTAGTATAGCCTCTACCTTGGCTTCTCTTGGCAATACTTGTCCCTGACCGACTACATGCCCGAGATACACCACTTTGGCCTTTGCAAATTCACTCTTTGCCAGATTAATCACCAATCCGGCCTCCTTGAGTCGATCAAAAAGTTGCCGCAAGTGTGTAATGTGCTCCTCCCACGTGTCACTATACACTAGAATGTCATCAATGTATACTACACAGTGGTCAAGTCCGGCAATGATTTGGTTTGTCAGCCATTGGAAGGTGGCCGGAGCATTTTTCATGCCAAATGGCATTACTTTGCATTGGAACAAGCCATCTGGTGTGGCAAAGGCAGAAATCTCCCTGGCTTTGTCGGTCAAGGGCACTTGCCAGTATCCCTTTAGAAGGTCTATTTTACTGACATATGCAGAATTTCCGACCCTGTCAATGCAGTCTTCTAGTCTGGGGATGGGGAAAGAATCTGTTTTCGTCACGGCATTCACCTTTCTGTAATCTATACAGAATCTTTGAGACCCATCCGGTTTGGGCACCATGACGATTGGGGAGCTCCAACTGCTTTTACTCGGTTCTATTATGTCATTGTCTAACATGTACTGAACCTCTTCCCGTACTTTCTGCAGTTTGCTCGGGTTTAGTCTGTAAGGGTTTTGCTTGATAGGGTCAGCATCTCCTACATCAACATCATGTACAGCCAGAGGGGTGCAGCCTGGTTTGTCTTTACACAATTCTTTGTACTCATGTAACAGACTAGTCACATCTTTCCTCTGATTTTCAGGTAGGTAGTTCAGTGCCTCATCTACTTTCCCTAACATCTCTGAGTTAGACAACCTGGCACTAGAGGGCTCACTTCCATTCTCATCTTGAGCTTCTCCCTCTTCATCTACTTCCTCTTCTACCACCTGAGCTACACCTACAGGCTGACTAGCCTTTCTCTCATAGTACTCTTTCAGCATGTTTACATGACACACCCTCTGATCTTTTCGTCTGTCTGGCGTACTGATCACATAGTTCACATCATTGAGTTTCTTTTTGACACAGTATGGGCCACTGAACTTGGCTTTCAGTGGTTCACCTTGTATGGGCAGCAGTACAAGAACTTTGTCACCTGGTTTGAAGGTTCGGGCTTTGGCATTTTTGTCTGCCTTTCTCTTCATTGAGTCTTGTGACACTTTCAAGTGTTCCCTAGCTACCTCACAAGCCTTTGAAAGCCTTTCACGAAACTTTGACACATAGTCAAGTAGGTGGACCTCATCATCCTCAGTCATGAATTTCTCTTTGATGAGCTTCAATGGGCCCCTAACTTCATGACCGTACACCAACTCAAATGGGCTGAAACCCGTCGACTCATTTGGGGAGTCCCTCGTGGCGAACAGCAGGAAAGGGATGCCCTTATCCCAATCCTCGGATTACTCCTCACAAAATGCCCTAATCATTGTCTTTAGGGTCTGGTGGTAGCGCTCCAACGCACCTTGGGATTGGGGATGATAAGCTGACGACTTCAGCTGCTTCACACCCAAACGATACATCACCTCTTGAAATATGCCTGACATGAAATTTGACCCTTGGTCAGACTGCACTTCCTTGGGCAACCCATACCTAGTGAAAAACTGCACTAGAGCATCTACCACAGTCTTGGCAGTGATATTTCGCAATGGGATAGCCTCTGGAAACCGTGTAGACATATCCATGATTGTCAAGAGGTACTTATGACCCGACCTAGTCCTAGGCAAAGGTCCAACACAGTCAACTAGAACCCGACTGAATGGTTCTTCAAACGCAGGTATCGGAATCAATGGCGCCGGTTTCACTGAATGCTGTGGTTTACCAGCCACCTGACATGTGTGACAAGTCTTGCAAAACTCAGCCACATCCACATTCAATCCTGGCCAATAGAAATGTCTCATGATCCGATCCTTTGTCTTTCTGACGCCTAAATGGCCGCCAACTGGTAACTCGTGAGCAATCCTCAAGATCTCACCGCGGTAACAGGGAGGGACAACAACTTGACGGACCACCGTCCAATCCTCATCAGCTGGCCTATGGGGAGGTCTCCACTTCCTCATCAAAATGCCATCTTTGACATAATAGCACTCAGGGACCTTTACAGCCTCAGCCTCAGAACACGCCGTCTGAGACAAGCCTTTCAACTCAGAGTCTGCCTGCTGTGCTTCAACCAAGGAAGACTTGCTAAACAGCCCATCACTGTTAGCCTCGGAGCCTAATACAGCAACCCCATCATTCAAATCCTTGAAAAAGGTTTCTGCCAACCAAACACCGGAATTCTCCTCCGCATCAACAGAATCCGCATCATCTTGAACAGCTCTACGAGCCTGAGACCTAGTCACAACACAATCTGGGAAAATCCCAGGAAATTCCTCCTGCAACTGCTCAGTTTCAGCAACCACCACTGGTTTATCTGAAACAACTGGAGACGCAACCACCTTATCCCCAGCCAAGTCATTCCCCAACAGGAAGTCAATGCCTACCATGGGCAACTCAGGAACAACTCCAACAGTGACAGGACCAGAAACTAGGTCACACTTCAAATCCACTCTATACAGTGGTACTGACATATAACTGCCATCAACAGTCTGAATCAAGACTTTTGCATTAACTGCACTATCTGGTGGAAAAGTCATACCACCATCCACCATCAACGACTGAGAGGCCCCCGTATCCCGCAGGATGACTACTGCTTTACCTGCCTCACCAGAAGTACATGGGGTCACCTCACCATCAAACAAAAAGCTACGATAGCTCTCATCCACCTGCTTCAGCCTATCTTTGAATTTGGGAGATCGACTTTCAATGGCCTGTGTTTCACTGAAAGGGACACTATTTTCGGGTAGGACACTTTTTGACATGACAAATCCCATGTCCTTCTTTGTTTTGTTTTGCAACTTCCAACACTGTGACTTTACATGCCCTGTCTTGTTACAGTGAAAACATTTGATGACATTTGCACTTGTACTGGACCCTTTGTCAGATTGAAGCTTTGGTGCCGATGAAGTTTCAGAACTCGTGCCTTTTTCAGAACCAGCATTCTTTGGATTGCTCAACTGATTTTTGTCTCTCTTATTTCCAGAGAAATTCCTGAAAGGTGGTCTGTTGTCATTTCTGTGGGTCAGCTCATACTCATCAGCCATCAAGGCTGCTTTATGCAAACTTGTCACTTTGTGATCATCCAAATGCGACCTCACACTGAAAGCAACACTCTTTTTGAATTCTTCCAAGAGAACAACCTCACGTAGGTTATCAAAATCCTGATCCACTTTCAGGGATCTGTACCACCTATCAAACATCATTTCTTTTTCACGAGCAAACTCAACATGTGTCTGGCCTGGTTTGCGGTACGAATTTCTGAACTTGTGTCTGTACGCCTCTGGCACCAACTCATATGCATTCAACACTGCTTTCTTGACTGTAGCATAGTCACGTGATTGCTCTTTTGAGAGAGATGAGTACACATCGGCTGCTTTGCCGACAAACACACTTTGAAGGAGCATGGACCAAAATTCCTGTGGCCAGTTCAAACTGTTAGCCACCTTCTCAAATGACACAAAATATGCATCGACTCTGTTTTCTTCAAACTTTGGCACCAATCGAATGTTCTTTGCCAAATCGAATTCAGAGGGAGCCCTTTCACGATTTCCAACCGTCTGTGCATGAGCCATTTCCATCTCACGCAATTTCACTTGCTGCTCCACTTCGAATTTCTTAATTTCCAGTTCCTTTTCTCTCAATTCCATTTCTCTAGCCCTTTGCTCCATTTCCATTTCTTTCTCCCTCAGTTGCAATTTAGCAAGCTCAAGCCGTGTTTGATCAGACATTTGAGCTTGATCTGGAGTATCAATTTCTTCTTTGAGCTCCATGTGACCAGCTATTAAGTCAAGAATCTCTGCCTTTCTTACACCTTGTGGAACATCAACATTTAAATGCTGTGCAATAGCAGTCAAATCACATTTGCGTAACCTTTGCAAATCTTTGAGGGACAAATCTGTCCTCTGAACAAATGCCTGAACATCCATTGTACTGATTGACATTGTCACATGTATTACACACAATATGCAATTGAACAATCAACTCACTGGTATTTTGTCTATACCAATATTCTGGATTCCGGAACGTTCCAAATTCTAAATTTTGGCTTTACATTCACTTCTCGGACACAAGCCCCCAATTTTGTTACGACCAAAATCACTCTGAGAATGATCGCACAAAAGAAACAATCAACTAATGTTCAGGCGGTTTATTAACAGTGATATTGTGGGTACAGACTCGTAATCAGTGTTCACATCAGTACAATAATGATCAATAGAAACAGTTACAAATCAGTGATGAAATCACTTACACTTAGTACATGCAATATCCCTGGAAAAGTCCAAATACGATGCTCGATGCACAAAGGAATGATCCACGATGCACCGATGAATGATACCTTCGACGTAAATCCAGAGGCGCAGGTTGTGATAATCCTCGTTATTAATCCGGGGTAA
This sequence comes from Diadema setosum, assembly GCA_033980235.1. NCBI lineage: Eukaryota > Metazoa > Echinodermata > Echinoidea > Diadematoida > Diadematidae > Diadema > Diadema setosum. The sequence continues at coordinate 4,846,953 of CM067076.1, read as the reverse complement.
AATCCACAATGTATGTCCACAGCGAAACGTGCAAAATCCAAAAGTTATGACGACCACGTCCAGTTGATGCGTTGAATGATGATTCACTTTATAATGTCCAGCGAGGAATCCAGCCCGTCACAGCTTTGCCGTAACAATGTCCGTTGACATTAAAATAGAGTCTATCTCCAACGTAGGCAAATTAATTTCCGCAGGCAAAATGTCTTCCAGGCCTTATCTCCACAAACACAGTTTGTATAGCAGGTCAGCAGGTAACACAGGACTGACTATAACAAGTCGCTTCAGAGCCAGAAGTGACGTAACTCTCAGAGCAGAGGTGTTGGGTACTCTGCCTACCTCAGAATTTCTCCTGCTTATATACTATCCATTCACCCCTTTCTGGTACATTCTGTAATTTTCTTCAACCTGGGGCTACATACCTGAACATACTAGCAAGTCCAAATTCCAGGAATCCTGGATGACTCACTTCCTAATATGTGCATAACATCATTGCCAAAATTAACTACCAATCACATTGGGCTACAAGGGCAGTGCCTCACTCAGCCAGCACTTCCCAGAATTTTCTGGAATGGGTTAAATCATTCTAGATTGAGTGAGCTATAATGTATTTCCTGTCACATGCATACATGTACACCTACTGTAGTTACATTGTATACTACATAGAAAATTCTCCACTGATCTGGTCAGCCTGTATGTACTATATCTATATCATATAGAATGTTCTCCATTAATCTGGTTCCCCGTGTACATACACATTAAACAACCATGCATACAGCCTTGATACATGTATATAACTACTTGTGTATACATTTGTGACACCATAGAGATATCAGTGATTTCCACCCATACGTACTTATAGCATTGTGTGCTGAAAGTCACCAGATTTCTCAATATAGAAGCCTTTGTTACGTCATGAACCCCTCAGCTGCACGGCACGCCTCGCCCTAGCAGAAACTAGAGCACGCACTTCAGTGTGCGCATGCAAACCTCAAATACGCGCAGCCTGAACTCCCAAGTTCATTGACCCTACCTGCCAAAATATCAAAAATCCTTCAGAAATTCCCCCAAAATTCTTGCATCACTACCAAAATTTAATCATCTGTTACTTGTATCATTCTAAACCTTTCCTGCAAGTTTCATCCAAATCCGTTAACTACTTTTTGAGTAATTTTTCACACAGACAAACTAACTAACTAACTAACTAACTTACTAACTAACTAACTAACTAACGAACAAACACACAAACCAAGGGTAACAAAAACATTACCTCCTCCCTTGGCGGAGGTAACAAGGTAGAATCAGGGGTCTTGGTGACCTTGTTTTAATGGGATTTCCTCGTGTTATGTTCTGACTACAGCTGACGATCGCCAAGGTTGGTTACCTGAGGCGGTTCCTTGAGAGCACCCATGAGGAGTGTCAGATTGAGACATGTACCACTCTCACCAGGTTTATGGACAGCAACGATGCCAAGATCAGCCGCGTGGTGCAGACTGGATTCTGCCCTCGCTTGGTGGAGCTTTTAGGGTAAGAGAACTCCCTCATTTTTAACCCGTTGAGGACGAGTCCCGAGTACACTCAGGCAAGTGTGTATGGGAAATGCATGTTGTAGCAAAATCAGCCAGTCCTCAATGGGTTAAGGTCAGTTTTCTCTTATTTTTATACCTCAGTTGATGAATCCTTGATTCTGACTAGTTGAAATGTGCTGCTAAAATTAAACAGTTGAATTCAACTCCTTAGGCCCCCAAAAAAAAATTGTTGTATTGGCGTAACCCGCCCGACCCTAAAAATTCCGCCGACCCTATTTTTTTTTATTATTTTTTTTTGCTATTGATATCAAGTATCTTCTTGATTGCAATCGCGATCGCAAAAAACCCAGAAGTGGAAACGGCTCTGGGGATATTGGATGTACGAGGGAGAGATCTCACTAGCGCCTCGCATAGCCTCGCTTGATCAGTACGTCATCTGTTTCCAACACGGACGCGTACTCTATCAAGATTTATACAGTGTATACTTAGCATTCAGACTGCAATGTATTGTGCACAGTTTTGCCATAGGTTTCTTGTGTGGAGAACTTACACGAATCTGTATATGTGGGACTATATTAGAGATCGCCGTGTGCGATGAAAAGATCGTACATATGGGTCAATTTGCATCTATCTTATCTAAGTCAAAATAGTAAAATATGAAGTGAAAACATTCAGGATAGGGATTTCAACATCTTTGCATTCTGTGAAGGGGTATAATTCGAGTAATATCGGCCTCATAAATGATTTGTAGAATAGATGAACACAGCACATACGGTGTAGCAGTTGTAACTGTTTACTGAGCACGAGTTATACACGTAAAATGCAGGTAGCAAAAAAAAAAAAAAAAAAAAATCCGCCCGACCGACCCTATTTGAAAATCTCATGTTACGCCAATACAACCTTTTTTTTTTTTTTTGGCCTTAGTACCAAATTACCCCATAGTACTAATCCACCCTCTTTTGGTTCATATTAGTGTGTATGTACATGTACTCTAAATGGTTGATTAAGATCCTTCAGGGCAATAATATCCAACAGTGCATGGTAAAGTAGTCCACATCTGTGTACTGTAAGAGGATCCAGGGAAGAATTTTTAGAGAAAAAAAAATAACTAAACAGAAAAAAAAAAAAAATCACTGTTGACAACTATGATCGCTGTGCCCCTGTGTTTACTCAGCTAGAATAAAATGTTCATGTTATTGCAAAAGATCTGCTGGAAAACCATTGATTTATCAATCTCTGATGTATGAGGCTTTCTTAAGAGATAGGGATTTTAGAACAGTTGCAACATACAAGGGATAGTTTCCATGGAAACAGCAAGGCATGAGTATAAAATCAGTTTTGAGCATTTCAGATAATACCGAGGGAACTGCAGTCATTGCTAGTTTACAATAATTGCAGTAATTTAGATCCAAAATGAAGTCTAGATATCAACATGTTTGATGCTGTATAACTCATCCCAAACCTCTCCCTGATGTGTTGCGTTCCCAATACAGAAGTCCATCTCTGGACGTGGTGTCTGCGGCCCTCCTCTCGGTCAGCCACATAGTGTCCGGGAACGAGGAGCAGACACAGGTATCAACTTTCTGACCAATTTGTGACTGTTTTTGTAGTTAATCCTCCAATTTAAAAAGATATATTTTGGGGGGTTTGTTTGTCTGTTGTGTGTTTGTTAGGTTGTTGTTGTTGTTGTTGTTGTTTTTTTTTTGGGGGGGGGTTGAAATAAGTAATTGATGAGTCACAATTGTATCATGTACCACCATATTTTTCAAATAGCAGAATTGATATTGCTTCATCAAATGCTTTGAATATTTCCAAACAAGCTGTTATTGCTCTCCCAGTGGGCATATAAGAATGTTGGTTTTCATACTCAGATGATGTTCAGATATTTATATTGCTTGACTGAGAAAGAAAGAGAGAGTGTTTTGAGAAAATGTATTCATAGTGGTATATGTCAATTCACAGTATTATGCTTTGCTCACTCAGTATTTAGCATGCCCCCCCCCCCAAAAAAAAAAAAGTAAATAAAAGCTGTATTAACCAAAAATAAAGGTGTTTTTTTTTTTTTTTTTTTTTTTTTTTTGAAGCAATAGTTTGTTGCTTCATTTTGATGAAGGTGTGCAAGTTTTTTTTTTGTTTTTTTTAATTCACTAAGATCGTATCCAAAGAAAAAAGTTTGGTCTTGTTAAAAATCCTGAAGACATTATTTCCAATATTTTTCATCTTTGTGGATGGGAATAATGTTACACTTTGTATTAGTTTGTTGTTTTTTTCATCATAAAAAAATTATATATATATTTAATAGTCTCGATGTGATGATAACATTATGCCATCATTTACTGTAGGAGATCTTTTCTAGAATGTCCTCCATCATTTACTGTAGTAGATCCTTGCTGCAATGTTCTGCATCATGTACTGTGATAGATTTTTTCCCCCTAGAATTCTGCTGATCAGAATGGTTTCCTGCAGTTGTTCTATCTTTCTAACACAGTTCAATTATATTTGCTCCTACGACAATTGCTCCCGTGAAATATCTGCACGCTAAGCCAAACAAATTCTACAAGATAAAACTGGAGCAGTTGTCAGTGGAGCAAATGTTGTGTCACCTTCTGATACATCTGAAGTGGTTTACTACCATAAAATGATGGTATGTGTGTTGATTGCAGGCTGTCCTGGCGTGTTCCCCCTTGCCCAAGTTCACAAGGTTGCTGGACAGGGACCGCTTCACTAGCGCCGTCCGTAAAGAGGCGTGTCTGGCGCTGTCCAACATCACGGCCGGCACCAGCCAGCAGATTCAGGTGAGGCATGGGTGCAAAGACTCCTACGATGATGATTACTGTACTATTCCTGTTTGACTTTCTCGCATATTACTATTAAAGGCACATAGACCCGGTAGTTGCGGGGGCGCTGTTGGATGATAGTGCCGAACACCGTTAGCATTGATATGAAGATTGCCAAAGGTGAGCTGTCACCAAGAGTAAAGCACGTAGGTGTTGCTAGTTAACATTGCCCTTGTTGTCTTCTCTGCGCATCAAGCAGTTTGTAGTGATGCCAGGGTGCGTGCATATGTGCTTCTTAGTATGACGTCACAAAAGAAGTTTGCTAAAGCTGTCATCCCCCTTAGCCGAATCATGAGCCGAACTGTGATCGGACCACTGACTACAGTGTATCGAACTTCTTCGGACTCATGGAAATGGGTCATAGCGTAAGCGCTAAAGGGGAGTCGATAGCATAGGTCTCTGTAGGAAACTTGCGCTGTGCGCCCCCGTACGCATTTGACTAAACCACCGGGTCCATGTGCCTTTAAAGGAGAATTCTATCTTGATACCATGTTGCTTTGTACAAAAACAGCAAAATCAGAGAAGCAGATTAGTGAAAATTTTGGGAGGAAATCGGACACACACAAAAAAAGTGATGAATTGTTAATGTTATAGATTAAAACGAGTTTAGTAGCAACCCTGTGTGACCTGGTAGTTGAGTAGCTCTCTATTCTGTTCGTACACAAAAATTCACCCATTTTCATTTTTCTCCAGAGAAAAAACTTTCTTCAGACCTGTTCTTTGTATAGGATGTTAAGAATAATAAGTTTTTCCATGTCCTCCTCAGCAGATATTTTTTGTCTCTGCCAGAATATCTTAGAAAAATGAAAATTATTGAAATCCTCTTCACAAAACAAATGGAGAGTTGCTCATTCTTTCTTTGTTGGAACATATATATCATAATTTGTTATATTGGGCAAGCTTCTTCTTTCATTTGAAGCAGCTAGGCAGTGTAGTAACTCTGTTGTGGCCAGCTCACGGTGACGGGGTTTGGGTTTCTGAGGTCCAGGTTGTTGGGTGGGGGAAAATAGGGCACTCATTAATATATCACTTTGAAAGCAAGTGAAGGGCCTAACCAACTGAAAAAAAATTTGCCTATGAGCTAACAACAGACTATCTCCTAGAACAAGGGTAAAAGGTCATACTGATCATCCTGTCTGTCTGTCTGTCTGTCTGTCTGTCTGTCTGTATGGTCAACCAGTCCTTGATTGATGCTGGCCTGATTCCCGTTCTGCTGGACACCATGGAGCAGGACCACTTCTCTGTCCAGTACGAGGCCACGTGGGCAGTGGCCAATGCTACGGTCAATGGACGGCCAGAACAGATCAGGTGGGTGTGTTGATAGAGACAATTTGCAGCTAACCTGCAGTGATTTCTGAATTCCTAGAGTGTCTTCTAGCTTCTCAACCTTCTCCATCCCACTTTGGCTCCTACAATTTTTTTTTTTAAAGGCCCATTTAGATCAAGTATCGATCATTTTTAATCATATTCTCGGCCAAATTGCGGCCCACCTGCAAGAGCTTGCCGCCCACCAGTTGAGAAGCACAGTTCTAGATCTTCCAGAACCAGAACTCTGAAAGTAGCTTCGTAGTAGCAGACCTGCCATGTAAGGCAGTCGGAATTAAATGTCACGTTCGGAAGGTCATGTTCCTATAAGGAATACAAATAATGGCTCCATCTTTTTGGCTGAGGTGATATCCTCTCTATGTGCAGATCTAAAGTAATGTGAGGGCTGCTGGCCATGATTGATGAAGTAGCAAAATGTTTGAGGAGATACTTTCGGTCATTAGATCGCTGACATGTGCATTCACATCACTGAGAGCAATGCAGCAGTTTTCAATGTTATTGCCAATTTCATAAATCCTTTATATGCACTACTGTATAAGCTGATATTTTTTCACATGTTCAATTTGCAGTCCAACAGTGATTCACGAAATTCGCAAAAATTAAACCCTTGTGAAAATAACAGCTTATACAGTATCATATTTTTTCATGGCACTTGAAACTGATTTTGCCAAACTTTATTCTTTGAAGAAGTGTCTCGTCATTTCATATTCTCTAGATATATTGTGGAGCAGGGCTTCTTTCGGGCTTTCTGTGCGGCCCTGAAGCACAGCAACGAGGTCCTGGTCCAGATAGCCCTGGATGCCATCCACAACGTCCTCAAGCTGGAGAGGGGGTCCAGGAACGGTCAGCGTGGTCAAGGCCAGTACAGCCTGCTGGTCAGGAAGTATGGAGGTCAGTGTTGTAGCTCTCCGCCCCCACAGACCTCTTCCCCCTTCAGTGGTCTGGTGCTTTATTCATCTGTTTTACCTTTTATCACTCAGTCTAAGTATGTCATGAGTTAGAAAAGATGTTATCTTTCATAAGGGCACTTTGTTATTCAAACATATATTGTCTGTAGGTAGTGCTCTCCCATCATAACGATTATAGTTATAACAAAATTCTTGTTACAATGAAGTAAAAATTCATGTCCTAAAATTATCATCTATATATATATGTTTTTGTATACTTTACCATTCAGCTGTAACAAAATTTCGATATAACGAAGGGAAACTGCCAATCTCGAGGACTTCACTACAACAGGAGTCGCCTGCATATGATGAATTTTATAGGTTTTCCCGGTCAATTTCATACTTTTGTCATTCAAGTTCCTATTCCGAGCATTCGATTTCACGCATTCCACGCTCGCAGCACTGAATCAGCAATCAAATTCAAAATCCGGTCATTCGAATTCACTATACGAGCATTCAAATTCACTGTTGGAGCATTCAAATTCACTATCGGAGCATTCAAATTCACTATCGGAACATTCAAATTCACTATCGGAACATTCAAATCTAAGAGAGGAGCACGCATTTCATCAATGAGCATTCAAATTCATGTCAAGCTGGCGACGGAATCTCGTCGGTCATTCAAATTCGTGAATAGGCAACCATGTTCCAAATAACTGCATTCAATTTAAAAGAAGTCCTGAATTTAGTTAGTTTGGGGTCATGTATGCACGTTTTTCTCATTCGGCTTTGAATATATTGGGATTTATGATTATTATTTATTTTGCAGTAGAGGTCCACCTGTCCATTGACAATTTTGAACTCGCGCTTAGCAAATAGGAATATACAGGCACATGTCCCTCGGATTGGACATAAAATGGAGGTCCCATGTGTAAGAGAGTTACAACTCATGCGCGTAAAAGATCCCACTTCATTCATCGCAAAGAGCAGAACATCAAACTTGACCCCATGGAAGACCAGCTTTTGCAGCTGAATATGGGTTATCCAGCCATCTTGTTTGATGGAAAACGAAACAAACAAACAAAAATTAGGCACTGTATAGGCCTACAGACGAGCACAATACGGAGGGTTGTTTGACACTTTCGAGAAAAAAACAACAACAATTTCGACTATATTGAAACTGATACTTTAACATTTTATACGTGTTGTTTGTTGTGTATTGATGTCTTATTGATTAACTTTTGCGGGACTATGTGAGGTCATTGTGTGTCAGTTTGTCTATAGATTGATGAATTGTCATTATCATGATTATGTGGTTGGTGTTGGGGCGTTGTCAGCATGCAGTATCACCAAGAAATATGATTACTAGTCGCTGTGTTGTTTGGATGCACTGCTGATTGGACATTGCAATTTGAAATTTATTGAGATGAAAAACAAAGAATACATGAACAGAGAACAATGTAGAACCTGTAAACAACCATAATTACACTATATGCAAGCCTTTATTGGTTGTGTTGGCTCTTTTCCCTTTCTTAAAAGTCTACTCCATTTTCTTCGTTAAATTGATTGCACGAAATAGGAACTTGATCGACTAAAAATGAATTTGAACGCTCCAAACAAGCTCATTGTGACTATCACGTGACTATCGCATGAATTTGAATGCACGAGTAGGAAAGTCGGTGCTCGCATTTTGAAATTGAATGCCCAATCGTGAATTTGATTTCACGAAAACGAAATAGAACGCCCATAAATGAAATTTATCGCTCGGATTCTGAATTTGAATGACCGAATATTTTCGCGTGCGTGCGCTGCGTGAATTTGAATGCACATTAATGAATTTGAGTGACAAAAGTATGAAATTGACCGGGAAAACCTATATTTTCTATTTTTGCAAGATTGTCAAAAGCTTCTTCATTTCTGAATTCACAACTTATTCGTAAATTGGCAACTTATTTTACAAGATGCAAGTCCCTGTTTTTCCTCTCTTAAATTGGCAATACTTGTTCATAAGATTAGACTAAACCCGCAAGGTAAGGAGGAGGTGCTCTTACAATGTGTTTAAAACACAAATAATAGTGATAATGATAATTCTCTGGTGTGGTGCTTTATTCGTTTATTGTACCTTTTATCATTCATAGGAAGTATGTCAAAAGATAGAATAGAACATTTCCTTCATTATTTGTTGTTGTTTTTTACACATATGCACATCATACTACTCAGTCCATAAAATTGGATGTCTGAAATTCATTCACGGCAGTGTCTGAGAGTGCCTTTTAGCAGTGTTGTGTTTTTCCCTGTGTTTATCCAGGCCTTCGACTTATCAACAATGCCAGGAGTAAGGGCCCAAACTTTGTCAGGAAAAAAGCAGAGAACATCCTGTGGACGTTTTTCAAGGATTATCTGTAGCTCGCAACTCCCTCATCATTCCAGATTGGGGCATCTCGAACAACTCTATGGGAGACCTTGCTATACTACATTAATACAATGAAAGGCTGCCCTTATGGAGGTTTTTCCATTCCTGTGTACTTGCCATGTCTGTTCAAGACCAGGGAATTGTTAAAAAACATGTCAGTACCTGGGCTTGGCCTTGCTTAGCTCCTTATGTCTCTGTCAGATTTTGTTCCAGACAATGAAATTAATTTGGTAGATAACCTAGATGCCATTTGTTAAGCTTGCAAATGCTTGTAGTTTGTCTTCATATGTTTTTCCACATTCTTGCATGAAGAGATGGAATCCAATGACATTTATTCTTTCTGTATTTTACTTTTGTTTTTGTTTTTATTTTGGTTTTTGTTTAAATGTCAAGAATGTTGGAAGTAGACCTCAAAATTCCTAGACGATATCTACTTCTTCCACCTTTTCCTCAAACTTCTTCCCAGATACGTGGTTTCTGCTTACCATTGATTCTATCAACAACAACAAAATGTTTGTGTAAAATGCTGCTTCTTGAGTCTCGATTGCTTTTCACTAGATGTAGGAACAAGAAAAAATATATGGCACAATTCTTTCTTTAACATGTAAAAGATATTTAAAAAAGAGGCAAAGAAGAGCTGGTATCCAAGTGACTTTGGAGTGTTAATTGGACATGCCCCTGTTTGATATCACTGCCTTTTGATAAGATGGCATGACAAGTGATGATGTAGTGAAATATGGCACAGCAGGTGTCATGTAGCTTTATGGGTTGGTCTGGTTGCCACGGTATTTCTTGCATTGCACTCAAGAAAAAACATTGTCCTGTTTGAGATGAAACTGCAGTATTACTTTAAAGGGAGACATTAAAATATTTTTTAGATTCCTTTTTTTTTATGTCATGCATGCTTGAGGCAGCCTTTGACAAGAAAAATGACAAGAAAAATCACCTTTCTGTCTCATTTTGGTACAATGGTTGAAAACTTTTTCCTATGTTGGTCAAAAACTTTCAAGGTAGCAAATATGGCACCTTCTCGTTCTTCTTGGAACCAGTGCACCAAGTCAGATGTGATTTTACAGCAAAACACGACAACAGGCTGCAAGATATGAAGAGAGAAAAAAACGAAAAGCAATGAAAAAGATTAGTAAGCGTGGTGACATCATCAGTTCATTGTGTCGTATGTCATGAACCAGATTGTCGGTTTTAGGTCAAGGAACCATTCTGAGAGGAAAGTCTTGGACCATTACACAAACCTTGCCACTGGGACGATATATACATGTATTTGTTGCTGACAAAACATGGCCAGGCCACACATTGGCTCACAGTTCCAAGTAGGAATCGTTTTGCATGTTTGAGGGGCAGTCACCTGCTCTCTCTCTATCAGTATAATTTAATAGTGGTACTACCTACTTTCTGTTTTATCATCAGAGTGTTGCAGCACTTACAGACAACCATGCATTGTCCCACATTTAATATTAGGGTACAGAAGCGGATCTAGAGGGGGGGTTGGGGGGTTGCAACCCCCCCCCCCCCCCCCCCAAAAAAAAAAAAAAAAAAATCAGGGACCGTTTTTTTTTTTATCTTATCTTTTTTTGAAAAACTTGTAATTTTATTTTTTTCTATTTATGGCAATGACCTCTATACCCAAAATAGTGGTGTTTTAGATGCAAGAAAACGCCATTTTCACACACAGATTTTCAAAAATTCTCCCTACTGTGGGAGGGGGGACAGCCCCCCTCCCACACCCTCCCCCCCCCCCCCTCGCTCGCTCCGCTCGCTCGGGCTGGGTCGCTACGCTCCCTCGCATACTGCCCCCAACCCCCTCCTTTATAAAAAGCTAGATCCGCCCCTGAGGTATGATGTGTTATCACAGTAGCAGAGTGCCTCAGTGGTACTGAAAGAAGGTTTGTAGATTTCCTTTGATTTGTAGGCCATGATGATGCTTTTGTTGATATGTAGCAATAAGAATGCAGATTAATACATACCCCTATATTAAAGTCTGAAGAATTTCAGTCTAAACCATGAATAGAGATATTGTTGAAACTGCCTTTCTATTGAAGCACCATTCTTTCTTGTATATTTGTTTTTCTTCACATGATTGTTAATGTTAAACTGTCATGTAGCAAATGAGTAAGGCATTCATAATGTGAATGACACAACACAAATACTTTTTTTTGACATGATGATGAAATATAATTTATCGTCAAATGATTTTACTGTTTGGTCAGGTCGTAATTTCTGTGGTGATCTAATTTTATGAATTTAAAGAGAGGATATAGGATCACGATCTAGGCCAACTGATCAGTTCATGTTTATCAAAAAGTGATGTGGCAGTGAATATGAGTCATTGAAATATCAACTGTTAGGAGAAGGCAAGAAATTATTTTGTACAGTTATGATCAGAAAAATAATGTGAAGTTGAAAGGTAGGGTTTTTTATTTTTCTCATTTTTTGTTATGTGAATTTCATCCGATTATAAATAATTGTTCACAGTACTTGCTTATGTTTGACTACATTCCATGAGAAAGATAGAATTGATGATGTTTTGTCGATCGGGAGTCTTAAGTTAAGAAAGCATGTCTTCAATTTGATAATGTGCCACTACACTCTATACCTTGATCTGTTGCCTGACATAGCAGAAAACAGGAGATGACATTTGTCATGTTTTTTTTTTGTAATATCTCGGATGTATCCATCATCATTTCTGCCTTGTCATCGTTGTGCAGCATTTTAGGATGTCACTTTGTGCAACGTTTTAGGAAGCCACTTTGGTGCTTGCTGCTTAAAAAAGGTTATTAAAGTTTTTCTCTTTTTTTTTTTTTTTTTTGCATGATTGTGACATCGTGTAAATATTAAACTGTTATCACATCTTCGTTCCAGGTCACAACTCACGTCGCATGACAGTGTAGATATCATGTTCTTTCATAGCAGCATTTTGTGAGAGTGAGGAAAAGGAACAGTAATGGAATGATCAAAAATGAAATGTGTGCATCATGTTTGTAAATATTTCTACCGTCCTTCAGTCTGTTGAATTATCGAGATTTGTTGATCAAAAGTTGATGGACTGAATAATTGATCAATTGTTGTTGTTGGGTGTTTTTTGTTTTGTTTTGTTTTGTTTTGTTTTTGTTTTTTGGTGGGGGGTGGGTGGGAGGGAGGGGAGTCCCCTCCAAGAGTTTCTTGCAGAAATGTACTGCTGTAAAATGGACCTGTGATATTGTAGTACTGGAGCACACACCACAGTGAAATGATGGTTGCCATCATGGAAACAGGTTTCTTGAAGGGTACCATAGAAACTGGTGCTTCAGAGCTTGCCTTGTGATTATGTTGTACATTATGGTTTGCTTGTTGTCTGTGTAAGTATGCCAGCACCCCAACTCCTTATTCCACTTTTCCCTGGTATTGCAAGTTCAGTCTTTACCGCTTATGCAGATTTTTGTGGTGTTTGCAATCTTCCTATGTAAGAAGCATAAGTGATTTATGCCCTTGATATTGTCATTTGTTGTGGAGTGAGTATTTTTATTGTAGTGTATAAGATTTGCACCTGCCTTGTTGTCCTACCTAGCATAATTATAGTATGACTGCTTTCATTGTCATGTGCTCTGTCATCTAGAACCCTTGAAATAACTGAAATTACCAGCAGCATCAAAGTATATACGTATGTAGAAATTTTCACATATTTTGCGCTCTGCAATACCTGCACAAATATGAAAGAGGCCCTTAAATTTGTTAACTGTGTATATTTTTGAGTCATTGACAATTTTCCACTTTTGGATTAGAGTTGCATGTATGCAAAACCTGGATTTTGTGTGAAACAGTCTAATATTAATTATTAATACCAAGGTATGTAATTATCCAGCAAGTGTTCAAGCTGGTAAAACCAGCATGTTATTGCTATTGTTTGTTTCTATTTAGACTCGCCACAAGTATGCAACAAACAAGTAATTGCCAAAGACCAAGTACCCTGAAATTAACAAACATGGATAGAGGTGTCTAGGACAACAATTGTATGTGTCGTGTGGATATTTTTTTCTCTCTGTGTACAGAAATGCATCATGTATGCAATGTATATGTTTACAAAGAGATTGTAGGGTTGTTTTGTTTTGTCTTTGTTTTGTTTTTGTTTAATATCATCTCTATCATAGCTTTTATTCTCCATACATTGTAGATGGCATTTCATATATGCGTACACCGTTGTGAGCATGGGTACGTTGTATTGGCACAAATTCTTTTATTTCTCGTCTGCTGGAGATGTGGTAGGGAAAAGGGGAAATTAGGGATGGTGTACTGGTACTCTTGTAGTGGATTATAGCTTGTCATTCTTGTGAACTGTGGACGTGTATTGATTGACATAGAGTAGCAGAAGAAGACGATCAAAATGGGGCATGTCATGTTTGTGTTATATTACAAGTGAAGCAATCTGCATAGAGCATCCAGATGATGAGAAAATATGAGAGAGATATATAAAGGGTATATATAGTTTGTATGCTATCAGAGGGCCTTCACAAAGACAGGCAAGGATGGAGACATACATGTATCAAGATGTGGTGTTTTAAGCAGTATCAGTGAAGGAGAACTGCAATATCATGTTTACGTGTAGAATTTGGTGATAGGGATCAGTGAGCTTCATAAAAGTAGAAAAAAAGGAATAAGAAATGAACCATCATCACTGGAGATTGTTGGATTTGCCAGCTTGACATACAAGTACTGGTACTCGTAGTAGAAAAAAAAAAACAGCATATCCAATGATGCTCATGATGTGGAATCAACATTGTACATACTCTGAGATATATATCAAGCCTATCATTTAGAGAAACTGACAGAAAAACAAAGGCATGGGACTGCTCTATGTCAAATGTATTTTTATGGGCATTTAGAATACTTGTATAACAAAATATTTTATATCCTTTGAGAGATAAAAACACAGAAGAACTGGCATTTCATTTTACTGCTTCTTGCCAACTCTCATATGCTTTTATTCCCTTCTCCTTTTATTTGATATTCGTGTATCGGGAATGTATGCATATGAAAAGAGTTGAGGAAGGGCCCAAAAATTATACGCACTTCAGTGTGTTTTTAGCAGCTGGCATTATATTTTTTCTGATGGTATGAAACCTAATTCATACCAGTGCAGTGATATAGGAGTGCCTTTAAACAAACTGATCTGGAGAACACCATACTGTTTCCATTGTTGCCATTCAGAGTCCAGATATTGATTTTTCCTTCCTGTTTTCAATACTTTGCTGAACAAAAACAAAAACTTATCTTTAAGGCAGTGTGAAATCCTGTTTTTGGTCTCATTTTTTTGCTAGTGTTTTTCTCTATTTGTTTAAATGGACATTTGTTGCATGACATGGTGTTTCAAATCCAGCAATCTGTACTACTCAGCATTTTTTTTTTTTCGGTGTCTCATAGTGTATATACCTTAACTCCATTTGTGAAAGAGTGGATCGTGCAGTTTGTGCCTTTAAGAATTGCGTGAATGTAATGCCAGTAACACACAGCTGCCTTTTGAAGTCTTAAAAGAATCCATACTGTTGGATTCCAATCTGAATCATTTCATGTATGAAAATGCCACCTTTGTTCTTTGAGAAGTTGCCTTCTGAAATGCAAGAAACTAGTTATAGTTTAATCCCTGAAGAGATTGGATTCTCTGTATGTATTTATTCTTTGAGTTATTGTCTGTTTATTGTGAAATGTTTCTATACTAATATCCAAAATGGATTTTCATATCAAAGTTTTCTTTACACTTTTCTTGTCTTTGAGTCAGACAATGACTAAAGCTGAAGAGTTCATTGATGGTCTCTACATTTCCTAACTAGAGGTATGTTTAGGGTTGAGCACAAATTCACATTTCTGTTTTTTCCTACCAGCCCTGTGCATTTATGTACCTTTTCCAACCATCTTAGGAACATTTGCCATTTTATTATTCATTTTCCTTGATTGCACTGCCAAAGCGGTTGTCATTCGTGGGAACTGAGATTACACATTTCTGGCTAACTTGGGACATGTAGACAGTCATACAGAAATGAAACAGAAATTTTTAGTTTTAATTACAAACTGATGAGTGAACTTTAAACCATCAAGATGAATATTGGTGTGTCAGTCTACAAAGTTGTTGTTTTTGAGCACTTTTTTTTTTTTTTTTTTTGGGGGGGGGGGGGATAAGTTTAGCAGAGATGCCAGCTGTTACTTCCCCCAAAAATGCTGCAATACTATTCAAAAGATTGACATCCCTGGATAACATTTACATGTTTCTGTCCATGTGCAGTTTGCCCTCTTGTTTTGTCAAACCATATATCTGCATAGGTCATCGAATGTCTTCAATCAAATGAATGTGAAATGAAGCATCTTGTTTTAGATACATTTCTTCAAAGCTGCCTGTTTGGGGTTCTTTGTATATTGCAAGCACGTGACGAGTTTTAGACTGAAATTTTCGGTACCAGTGTGCAGACAAGAATGTAAGTTTGAATGTACGCATCTCCTGTCATTTTATCATGTGGGACATTTTCTTCGACCAAAACTTTATTCTGTGTGTATGCAGGGGCGGATCCAGGAATTCTGTAAAGGGGAGACGCCTTTACAAAATTAAAGAGGGGTGAACGCCCCCACTTTTTTCTTTTTATTTCTTTTGTTTATACAAAAAATAAAGAGGGGGTCCGCGCCCTGGGCGCCCCCCTCTGGATCCACCACTGGTATGTGTATGGCTCTACTCATAATTTGATGTACTGCTGTCTGTCCTTAAAGCCATGTAAATTCCTGTAGATACATGTACAACTTGAATCACTGCACTAACAGGCCAGTTGGCAGCCATGACCCCACCTTGGTGTGAATGCATTATGGATAGCCAACCACTGCACGAAGAAAATCTTGCCAATTTTAGGAACATGCATTGCCGTAGTATAAGCTCTTGATCCTAGTATTTTTCATTTATTTTTTTTTTTTCAGCCAATTCTTTTTTTTTTTGTAGCTAATTTTTTTTGTTACATTTCAAAACTAGCATTGATAGTAGGCCCGTTCACAAACAACGAAAATCGAAACTTCAATCGCGATCCAAATTTCGATTTTTTTTTCGACCGTCCATACACAGGGAAAAATCGCACTTCGCAGCAAGGAAAGAACGATCAGTAGCCAAATTGCGCATGCGGGAAACTTGCATGACCGAAGACTGACCCCGCAGTCCCAATAGAGTTTCGCACGTGCTACGAATGATGGGATTAAAAATACCGATTTCCGAATCTCGATCGCGCTCACACACACGGCGCTTGGCAAAATAATCGCGATTATTCTGAAAAATCGCACTAATAGTGCGAGTTGGATCGCGATAAGGATCGCGGTAATTAGTGAGATTTTTCTGTCCACACTGGAAAAAATTTCGAAATTTCGATCGCGATAAGAAAATCGATTTTTAAATCGCACTTTTTCCCTTGTGTGTGAACGGGCCTTATATCCGTATAAATGGAAAGCTTGACACTGTTATTAAAATGAATATAATGTGTGTTTATATGTTTTTCATTTTATGTGCACTCTGTACAGAAGGTGATGTTTCCGTGGTGGTAAAGGGGAGTAGATGACAAGCCAATGGAAGATGCATTCCTGTTTTCATTTATCATTAAACACATGCTATTATTTTCAGAAGCAAAAGGGCACATGTGTATCTGTGTGTGTGTGTGTGTGTGTGTTTGTGCACAAAAGCCATGCACCCTAAAGCCATTTTGTTTCCGTAAGTTGAAAGTATTTTGCTTACTGTGTTTTTTGCCAAAACCCCTATAGTTGTGATTATACACACATGGTGTATTTACAGAGTGGAAGTAATGCATTACCTTTGAACACAAACTACATTTCTAGCATTTTGAAGGTATACTTCTCACTTTTGCAGATATTGTGAAATCTATGCTTTATGACCTTTCACTTAAATTGCTGTAGATTTTTCATATTAATATGAAGCAAATCACCTGTATTTTTATTGTGTGTTTATTTTGTCACAAACGTGATGTACAGGAATATTTGTCATCAGTGGCGTGGTTATAATAATTTTTTTATGTCAGCATAGCCAGTGAGATCTTGAGCCGTCTTTCACTTTTACCCTATTTTATACGTGTGTATTAGACAAAAGCCTTTTTATGTAGATATATATCTTTCTTAATTTTTCTTTCAACATTCTTATTCTAGTCACTACAGGGAGGCTTTACTCCATTAAAAAGTACATTTTGCAACATCATGAGTTTGCGTTACACTGAATTCTTCTTTTAAAGTGGTTTGGCTGTATTACATTTGCAAATGTGTGTGAGTGTGTTTATTCTATTAAAATACAGGTTTAAGGCCTTTGAATCAGTGTTGTAGGAACCATGTTACTTTGTGTGTGCATGTGTGTATGTTGGGAGGGGGGTTATTTCTTCTTTTCAATACTATTTAAATGTCTTTGACTCGGTTGTAAAAAAACACAAACAAACAAACAAACAAAAACAAAAAACCTGTACACATACATTATATAGATGACTGGCGGGAAAGGGAACATACCGAATGTTCCACCCGAAGGGTTTGAAATGCTATCGAGGGAGGTTATAAGTCCCGAGACGAAGTCGAGGGACTTATAGCCTCCCGAAATAGCATTTCAAACCCTGAGGGTCAAACGTTTGGTATGTTTCCGACAACAAAAGTCATCATCTGTTATATTATATGGGTTAGTCAAATACCATCATTATCAATTGATTTCACGCTCTGAAAGTGGCGCATCAAACTGTACACCGTACCTTATTGATATCATGGTACGCTTAGCGTAAAGGTCCAGCACGCGCACAACACACTCGATCGCGCTAGCTCGCGCAGAGCCAAATTCACTGTGCGCACGGGTATTTGTTACGTGAAAATGTTTTCCCATGGGAGAACATAACAAGAATGTTCGCCCATGGGCGAACATAACAAATGTACCTCCATCACGTGACTGTGTTTAGCCAATCACTAACCGGTATTTGACTAACCCATTTAATATAATACTCTTCTGTGTCAGTGTGTTTATTTGTGCTAAGTACCATATTTTATTTTTTTTTTGTCACAAATATGGAAATCTATTATACAACATTCTACAGTCAGTTTATTAAAAACATGCCACATAAAATGCTGATTTCAAAACTTTTTGATTATACTTCACAAGAAGAAATAAACATTTTCACACGCACACACACACAAACACAAACTCAAACACAAAAGTAGCAAAGATGTATACAATGGGGGGGGGGGGGGGGGGGGGGAATCTTTTTCCGAAGCCAATACACTGTAACAGCCATAAAATGAGCCCTCCAGGTCCTGGAAAGACGAATTGAACAAAATGAGAGCGCTTCCAACCAGTATGATCTTTTGATATTGAGGTTTCTTCGTCATATATAAGATATATTATTGCAAATGAAAAATGTGGCTTCTTTTTCTTTCTTTTTTAATGTTGATTTAGCATGCGCTATACATGCAGTTATCTAATTTTAAAACTAGGATATTTTTGCCTTCAAAGAACACTTCTCGGTGCATCAATATGTTTTGTTAGAGCTGCAGAAATTGACAGCCCTGTCGATTTTCTTTCCAAAAATAGTCGAGAGAAGAATAAAAAAAAATTATGTCAATCTAAGCAAGCAGGAAAAATGATTGGGGAGAAATTCTCTTAACTCTTTATGTGCCACGTTCGCACATCCAACTCAGTCGACGGCGTGCCAACTTCGCATATTCTGCTCAACAAACAAAGCCGCCGAAACCGATCGATAAATCACTAATCCCCCGCTACAATGAAAGCGCATCTCGCGCTTTTGTTCCTCTCACTTACGGCTTGCAGTCTATGTGGTGGTTAAGATCAAGCGGTGTTCCTAACTAGATTTGCGTTTGCATTCTAAGTTTCTGTCATGGTTTTATGTGCAAAAGTTATGCCTTTACAGTAATGTAGCAACTGGTCATTTAAAAGAAATATTGAAAATAGATTTGTCATATAATGTATATCGAAGCAAAGTTTGGCATTCCTCTAACACTTTGCTCACTAGAATGTCCAGCTTAACAGAAATTTGAAAAAGTTATACAAATTGGAAAAACAGATTTCTTTCTCAAAGCATGACTACCTTCGTGTCTCAGAATAACGTGGCACACAGGGGGATTTCACCATGGCACATAAAGAGTTAAGAAGGCAGTAATTGTTCACACCTTCTATATAAAACAGCATTCCAGTTCTTGTGACGACAAATGAATGTCAATGACCTGTCCTCTGAGATGGGTTCTGAAATCTACCATGTACGTTTGCTCTTGCTGCAGTACACATCACCGATTGCACACCACACATTCAAAATGATGACATGCGAACAGATAACATTCACTGTAACAATTTTCTCAATTCTTGTTGGATGCTTGCATAAATATCTAAACATTTCTAGTGACAAAGACCGAGTAACCGAACAACTACTGAAAATTAACCCTTCATTAACGCACGTTCCATAGGTCAACTCTTCAAAATCAGAAATTGCAGCAATAATGTACTCTGCTTTGCTAACAGATAAACATAGGAACACTGGGTAAGCTGACATTGCTATTTGAAATATTGCTCGTGAAAACTGATAATGCTGTGCAGATTTGAAAAAAAATGATAAACAAATCATTTCCAAGAGACTAAAGACTTATTCAAGCTACACATATGTGCTGTGAAAAGAAAAGTTCACGCCCAAGTCGAGCATGGAAATCAATCCACTCATTACTGAGAGCAAAGTTCCAGCCTCTAATTTTCACAATTGTGTGACTTTGGAAACCAACTTTAAATTACAAGGAAAATGGCTTTATCGTTTGGATTTAACATCAGCAGGAGATATTGTTATCGTTTGGATTTAACATCAGCAGGAGATATTGTGATCTTGCTACAAAGTGAAAAACACTTAACGCCTTCTGTCACTGAAATATATGTATGGTAATTGTATGAAATTGAGAGGCTCATCAATAGCACTCCATAGATGAAAGGACGCAAGTTGAGCAAGGTTTAACTTCACTTGCTTTTCACAAAACCAGCTCAACTAATCAAGTTTTGTGGTTTGCTATTGTATCTGCTTATTCTGATAATTAAAATCCATATTTAGTGTGTCCCTAATTAAAAGAGTTTTTTGGCCCTTTAACACATATGATTGTCATTTGGTTCCAAATTGTCAAGAACCTCTTCATCACCGTAGTTGGAACAAATTCTAACATTGCCAACACATATTTTCTGCTTCTCTCTTAAATTGGCAATCTTTATTTTTATTATCATCATTCATGTATTATCATTATTATTATTATTATTATTATTATTATTATTATTATTATTATTATTATTATTATTATTATTATTATTATTATTATTATTATTATTATTATTATTATTATTATTATTATTATTATTATTATTATTATTATTATTATCATTATTATTATTATTATTATTATTATTATCATTATTATTATTATTATTATTATTATTATTTTATTTATTTATTTTTTTATTATCATCATCATCATCATTATTATTTCTCTCTGAGCTGGTGCAGGCTTGCAGAATTTAACTAGGTCCATTTAATCTTTCTCCAATATATATAAGATACGTAATAAATTCAGAGTTGCCAAATTAAGACAGGACATGACGAGTAAAGATCACCTGATGCAGAAGTACCCCTACACAGGTATGCATCTCTTCTCTGTGTATCACGGCCGTCAGATGGTAAAACGGTCTAACTCGAAAATTTGACTTTTTGAGGTAAATTCACTTTCCGGGACATGTGAGGGTGCTCTTTCCAATGGTGCTATCGAGAAAATCCCATCATGTCTTGTTTTAGAGATAATTTCCGCTATCTTGGTACTTTTTTGTATTTTTCCTTCAGATTTGATGGTAAAACAGTCTATCTTTGAGTTAGCCCATTGTCGGTAATATCGTTTGGAGGTAAAACGAGCTATCTTTTACATAAACCATATAACCTTCTTAACTGAGATTTTTTAAATCATCGCTGTCAGATGGTAAAATGGTCTATCTTCGAGTTAGACCAGTTTACATAGTGTTTGTGGTCTATCTAGAAGATAGACCATTTTACCATCTTATGATGTGTAGCGGGAGTGTATACATGTGCTGTGGTTAAACAGTCTATCTGCACAAAAATCTCATTTATTTTATAATTAAAACCCCAAATAAGCACAAAATGTTTCAGTTATCAGTGTTTAATATGCTTCTTCTTGTCTTATTGCTAAAAATGCATTATACCCATCTCCTAAAAAAGCTCAAACCTTTAAACTTTAAAGTCATTTTTCTCAGAACAGCAATTTTCGAGATAGACCGTTTTACCATCTGACGGCCGATCACTACTGTATCCTGCCAGTCCATGTTTTACATAGAATCAATTCAGGATACCGTAAATCTCTATATCACACTTGTACAGGAACATAGTAAACTCAGTTTTATTGTATATATTTAGGCCATGTGATGACAGATGTGAAGTCCAGTCAACTCTGCATAAGTCAAAATTTGCATAAGTCCAATGTCTGCCTAGGGCACAGTAAATTTTCCGCTCAAAATATAAAAGAATGTCTTTCACTACATCATGTGAGTGCAAATATTGCCTAAATATTGTCAAAGCTTATATGCCTATACATATGTACATAGATAGACTAAATAAACACAGAGATAGATATGACAGACAGAAAGACAGACATACAGATAGACAGACCGATAGATAGATAGATAGATAGACAGATAGATAGACAGATAGATAGATTGAATGATTGATTAACTGGTATATTAATTAACTATATCTCACAGTCAGTAGACTGAATTGCACATGGAAATAAAGAGTGCAGAACATAATTATGAAGTGAATACGCTGTACAAAATCAACAAGACGTAGAAAAACTGCTATACAATGCATGTAATCTGACAGGAACCAACACACACAAACTCACATTATGCATTAAACAAAATCTAATTGTACAAGAAATAGCAAGATGACACCCGATTCTCCAGTCTCAATAGTGACTTGTGCAGAGTTGATTTCATAAATGACCCTTTGGTTCACTCCAGGAGAATAACACAAAAATAAACAAGATAAAATCATGTCACAGAGCGTTACGTATAGTATCTAATAAATGACTTTTAACAGTCCCCCATGTAGCTCATCACAAAAAACAGAAAGAGGGAGGGGGATGCCCCCTCAAATACTGTAGTGAACTTCATAAAGAAACAGCTATCAATTCACAAGGTTGCTTGCTTTCTTTTCTATCGAGTCTGAGCTTGCTGCTAGAGTCAAAAAGGGCCTATGCTTTTGATCCCAGCAGAATGAAGATTTTGCCAGGATCGAAAGCTCAGCAGAAGCGGATCTAGAGGGGGGGTTGGGGGGGTTGCAACCCCCCCCCCCCCCCAAAAAAAAAAAAAAAAATCCGGGGACCCTTTTTTTTTTTATCTTATCTTTTTTTTTAAACTTGTAATTTTATTTTTTTCTATTTATGGCAATGACCTCTATACCAAAAATAGTGGTGTTTTAGATGCAAGAAAACACCATTTTCACACACAGATTTTCAAAAATTCTCCCTACTGTGGGAGGGGGACACCCCCCTCCCACACCCTCCCCCCCCCCCCCCCCCCCTTCGCTTGCTCCGTTCGCTCGGGCTCGGTCGCTACGCTCCCTCGCATACCGCCTCCAACCCCCTCCTTTATAAAAAGCTAGATCCGCCCCTGCTCAGGCCCCTTTTGATTCCACTTTAATCCATCCGCTCACCACTATTGGATAAGCAGTTTTCAGCAGCCTTTTTTTGCTACACTGAGTGTTGCTGATATTACATTTCAAAATGCAAATGCCACGTACTGTAAAAGTGGACATTTTCGCGGTGTTGAAATTTTCGCGCATTTCGCGCAACCAGAAACTAGCGTGAAAATAAAAGCATGCGAATATTTTTGCTTGCCATATGTTCCTGTGCGTGATGTCTTGATTCCGTGGAATTAAAACTCTTCTTACTCGGCCAAGCACGAAAATATCCACTTTTACAGTATCCTGCAGGGTCACATGACTTGTGTCATGTGACTCATTCGTTCCTCCTCCACTCTCTTTTCTCCCATGAGCGCTAATTTTGAACATTGATCTAGATAATCTCTATTAGCATTTGATTAATTATATATTCTAGGAAACCATAACAGTTTACAAACCACATACTCTGGGAAACAGCAACAAACTCATTGCAAACAGATGACAGCAGAAAAAAAAAAAAAAACATTGAAAAAGACAAATTCACAATAAGCCTCATTCTTCACACCATTACCGGGCCATGTGCCAAAGTCTGCAGCACTAAATACAGTACTGTTTAACCAGAAACATTTGTGGCATTTCGCAATTGGAAGGGATATGGCTTTTTTTTTTTCATGGCATGAAACTTTTGTGAACTGCCGATCATGAAAAATTATACTTCATGTACTTAATTGTGTAGACAAAAAAAAACAACTTTTGTGTTTATTTTACTATCACAAATCATGGCTCATAACAAATTTAATAAAGTTTCGTGCATGTGAAAATTTCTCTTTTACAGTATGTCCAACTGGTGCCTAGTGTGAGCTTGTTAATTTTGTCTTTGTTGTGACAACTGCTACAAAATGAAAAAAAAAAAAACACACAAAACTGACATGAAAGTAAATGCATAACACAAAACATTTTAGTGAAGCAATCTTCTGCTCCGCATGCATGAAATTTAATCAAACTTACAATCTCTGTTTAACTATGATCTCTCCTGCTAATAAATAATACACCCTGACTACAACAACAACAAAAGATTTGCATCAGAAATCTTCAAGCTCACCAGCAACACAATACACGTTTCGAAAATTGATCTACTGGTCCCACGCATACATTAGATCAAGTAATATCACTAAAAAATATGTGTGAGAAAAGCCACGAATTAAAAATGAAAAAAAAAAAAAATTGTTCTATTCCTGGCAATACCACCATACTTATGTGGGGTAAAAAAAAAAAAAAAAAAAAAAAAAAAAATTAAAAAATATGAGGGACCACAAAAGAAGAGAAAATGTGTACAATAATGGCAAAAAGACTACTCATACAAATTCTGCAATCATAAACATTGAGAACGTCAAGGACGCTGATCTACATGTTCAGCTTGGAGTGCATTAGAGTCAGGCAAAACTTACAGGGAATTTTCAATAGTTGCTTGCAAAATGTAGTCATGCATGCCTCAGCCAGGTTCATTCCTCTATACATTACAATCATTCAGGGACATCACAGCAAAGTCCTGCACAGAACCTACACTGGTGACCAGCACATTTTTGACGTTAAACATTACTCATTTATAGTTATTTGTAATTGTTTTTTGTTGCTAATCATTGTTGTATTTCATGTATATGCAAACAGAAATGTCCTCTGTTGGAGACATTCAGTCCCCAAATCACATTTTCCTGGACTTATTAGAAGAGGAAAAACAAGCATTAGCAAACCTCAACTGAGGATGAAACATTCATAGACGTTATACAGATTGAAAGAGGCAGTACATATATTGCAATTAATCAAAAACGCTTGTCTACACAAAATATGAGCTTTCTAGATGCAAATCCTGTGTAACATCATATCTCCCCTTAATCACTCATAGAGTTCAGACATATCTTGACAAAGTATGTTCTATGTACAGTTGTATATATATTTACACTTTCCCTCCGCACTACATGCTAACTACATGGCTATATACATTTGATATCCTGTCATACTAGGCTGCTGAGATTCACACATCAAATCTGAGAAGTTCCAAAGGGGTCATCCCACGAGTCCGACACCCACAAGTCATACAGCCTTCTAGTTTGAAATCGAAAACAGGTCCATAATTCATACAGCCCATGAGTTCGACACCAGGCAAATGAAACCCATGAGTTCGACACAAGGTGAAAACAGCCCACGAGTTAGACATATACAACACAGGGCTTGATGTGTTGGTCTCGTGGGCCTTGTTACCTTAGTGTCGAACTAATGGGCTATATGATTCATGGGCTGTATGACTTATGAGCTGTATGATTCGTGGGTGTCAGTCAACGGATTTATGTGCATGTTCCTTGCATATCAGAGGGCGATGATTCCCCAATAAGGGTGGCGTTTAATATTCTCTTTGACAGGGCAAGCAGAAATAGCTAATTTTCCGGGAGCCACCTACAGATTTGATTTGATTTGATTTGATTTATTGGTTCCTGTATTATCATTGTACATGAACATAGATGTACATGTATATACATACATTGTTGGTGCCATACATATACATAAACTTTAGAACTAAGGAGGCATGACAAACCTGTGTCCCACTTCATAAAAAAAGTTGCTAAGATAGCAACTTTTGCTGCAATGGCAAGTGTCATAGTAACGACAAGAATCCAGCTTCCTGATTGGCTGTTGCTATGGGAAGCTGCTTTTCCAGCAAGAATTGCTATCCTGATATCATGTAATTAAAGAAATGGGGCTCTGATGTAGTGTGTCCTTACAGTATAATGAATATAACATAGAAAATAAACTAATCAATAAAATTTCCATAACTCCCCTCCTCCCCACCCCCCCCCCCCCCCCCAAAAAAAAAAAAATGCACGAGTAGTATTTGCAGAAATACTGTTAAAGTGTTTTTGGTTTCTTCCTATACCGAATATCTAGCTGGCATACATTTCATTACAAAGAGAAAACATATTTATATTCACATTGTGTGTATGCCATATTACTACATGAGTCTACTTCACTTTTGCCTCTTGCTTGGTTTTGCTTCTGATTCAAAATAATGTACAAATAATTGTTGCCATCAAAGTAATTTAACAAATGCATACACCATAATCATGTGTTGGTATTAAAATGATTATAATTTATGCACACAGTGCATCATTGAATATTCACAGTTCACAAGCCTTGCATGATCAAAAGCCCCAAATCAATTGTTACTATACAAAGCTGGATTTGTCTATCACATTAAATGCTTTTTGAAGAATTCTTTTTATTTTTGTGACAATGTCATGTCACTTTAATAGCCAATCAAGAAGGAGCCAGGTTTTGGTGCATATATGTAAACTTACTGTACATGTTCTGCTTCAAAGAGCAACTAGAGAGATGAATAAACTAATTGAAATTCTCTTAAAGATCATAAATTCATAATCTTCTTAAATATAACAATAGGAAATGGTGGGGATATCGAAACTGAATTCCTTGAAGGTTGCAATAGAAATGATGGAAATTTTGATAATCAAATCGACGACTGATAATTAATTGTTTCATTTTTTATTTGCTTCTATATCATTACTTTGTGTGCTTGTCTTATTTGAAATATAGCAGGGATGCATAATGATTGGGGACAAAAGATAAAGTCAACACCACAGGTCTTTTGTAAACATCCTGTGGTATTTTGTAGCAGTTTTGAGTTGATACACATCATTACAGGTAGTCCTTTGAACATCATTTTTTGTAGAAAAATGTATCGCTAATGTATTCATCGTGTACTTTGGTGATTATGAGGGTAACACGAGGCTGCAGTCTGGGCAAACTGCAACAATTTGAGATAAGGTTGCCTCCAAGAAATTTGGAAAGCAAGCAGCAATTTCACAACACTTTTCAGCATGTCTGGCGCAGTGGGTAAAGACTCCCAGCTCTGCAACCAGCCACCGACATCATTTGAAGATCTTGAGTTGAAGGTACACCATTCTGAGCAGTCTGCCACTGATTGACTGGTTGGGACGCGGCTTATTCCCACAGTTCCTCAGTGCGGCCAAATTTGAAGACAAGTCCGCTGGTTCACACAAAAACAAGATTGGCACTAGGTCAGGGTTCTTTTAGTTCAGAGCTTAAAGGCACAACTGATTGCAAATCTCCACTCATATCAATATTGATCAGGTAATGCACACGTTCATCCAGTTTAGCAACCCGCTCTTTATAAAACAGGCCCTTTAAAGTGCACAAGACAGGCCTCTCTCACACTTTAAAAATCCACTTTTATGCGCTTTCTGTAGGACTGAGGATCTTGTTTCAAACAGAGGGGAACTAAAAAACAAACATCATATTTCAGCTAACCTCATTACCCCTCTAAATCCAAGAACTCTTGATTGCATGGCAGACACACTACAGACAGAGTCAGCTTGCCACCCCAGGGGGTTATTCACTTTAAGTCAGACATAACCTCAATGAACTTCTGAACAAAAGCATCAACAACACAGATAATACACAGACACAAACAGACATGCTCAGAAACGTGAAGATCGAGGAAATCGCAAAGAACAGTATCATCTCTTGTATCATCAATGTCATTAAACAGGTGCCTCTCTGCACAACCAGGGACTCACCTCAGGAAAATCAGAAAGTTTTCCAGGAAAACAGCCACTCCAGGGTAAGCATTAGTGTGCAGATCTGTGCAGTATTGAGAAAAAACAAAACAAAAACAAAACAAAACATTACACACATTTGCACAATATAATCAACATATTTTGTACATAAATGAATTTATTTCCCGTTTACAGTTATGATAAAATCTACATTCTCATCTTATTGGTACATGTATCTACACATACTATATTCTCTCCTTCCTGTCTTCTATTTCCGGAAGCACATTGATACTGATTGAATATCTTCTCCATCTCTATATTCCATTCCTATTACATACAACTTAGGTACAGGTGGACAGTGCACTCCCAAGCATAACAAGCATGGTTATAACGAAATTCCGGTCACAACATAGTATAAATTTAGGACTCGACAGTAACCACTCTATGTATTTTTATTGTATATTTGCTCGGTTATAACGAAATTTTGATATAACGAAAGAAAACTGCCGGTCGCGAGTCCACTGCATATATAAGATGTTCTGTATTCAACATTTTGAGTACCAATCAAGCTGTTTCTATTACTGTATTAATTTGTTGAAGACTAGTCCCATGTATCCTCGGGCAGGTGTCTATGGGGGAAATGCATGTTTTGTAAGGCAAACTCAACTCATCCTCAACGGGTCAAGGTATTGTGTACAGGTGTATATCCTCGTGCAGGTTTTTTTTTTTTTTTTTTTTTTTTTTTTTTTCAATTAATTTTGAATACTCCATGCTGACGTCATCCACTACATACTCCCAAGACGGGATCATAATCAACTCATAGTTTTTGCAACATTGCAAAGCCTCTGACATCACAATAACAATACTCTTGCCATGCGCACTTACTCAGTTACAAAAACAGCAGAAAATGGAAGTAGGGCATGCAATTAAGGTACACAATGTGCACATTATGGCTCAAAACCCCGCATATAACTTGTAGTTGTGCATAGCTACAGTAGCTTGCTGTGGCCTGTTGTAATGCTGCAAAAGTAGCTTCCACAGAAATGTCAAATCGAAGGTATACCTCACTCACCATGAACTTTGCCAACCCATACAATATGACATAATAATGGCTTTTGTTGTTGGATAGTTTGCACGCACTTCCCATCTCAGGGTTTGAAATGCTATTGCGGGGAGATTATAAGTGCCCTCATATGTCCCAGGACTTCAAACCTTTCTCACTATCTTTTCAATTTCTCAGGATGGAGCATTTTGTATGTCTCCTCTCATGCCAGTCATCACCTGTATAATGGGGCCTAGTCTCAGAGTGGTTCATATCAGGTCACATGGTGACTTGGCAGCGTTGCACCTACCAGTAACTTTTAGCCTATCCACTGATGGTTCATCTTACACAGTACGCTAGTACTATAATCCTTTGTAAGTACCAGCCACTAATGAAATGCCTTCCCTGTTATTACATTTACCATAAAATTCAACTAGAAATGTCGCTTTGGCGACTGGTATGCCTCTGCCATAATACATGATTTTCCCAATAGGTCTAGATAGTACATGTGGACAATGTGTGACTACATTTTCACAAAATTGGCAAAATATTGAAATAACAAATTTCTCACAAATGTGTTGAATGTTCACCTTCCTTGACCTAGGTTTAATTGGATGAATAGGAGAGCATGTATCTAGGGATTTAAGGACTTTAACTTGACTTTGACCCATTCATACATTTAGGCATTGAGTAATTTTCAAGGTACAGGTGTGGAGAATTGGTGTGAATTTCTGAATTGAATAGTAAATTGTTACCATTTTCATTTGGCCCTTGACCCTAAAATTCATAAGATAATCACTTTCAGGTAGAACATGCATAATATGTACTAAGTTTCAAGATAACTTGAGCCACTTCCGAGATATGGAGGAAAAAGTTAGTTCAGCACTTTCACTTGATCTTTGACCTTTTGACCTTTGAGGCAAAAAAAAGAAGAAAAAAAAACGTTCCAGAGAATTTCTATTAGGTTACACATGCATACACCAAGTGCAAAAAAAAAATATAACCCTGCTGGCATTGCATAAATATGAGGGAAATAGTAAAATTTTGAAGTGTTGCACTTGACCTTTGACCCCTGACCTTTGACCCCATGAACCCTACATTCTCTAGATACAATCAATTCCAGTCAGTACATGTATATACTATGTTCAATGAAGATACCTTGAACAATTTTCCAAGGTACGGAGAAAAAAAAGAAGTTTTAATATTTTTACTTGACCTTTTGACCTTTGACCTTTGACCTCATGACCTAAACTTTCACCAGAGAATCTTCATTGGGTAATACATGTATACACTAAGTTTCAAGAAAATATCTTCAGGCATTCAATAGATATGGTGGAAATAGTGATATTTTATGTATTTGACCCTGACCTTTTGACCTTTGACCTTTGACCTCATGACCCAAACCTTCACCAGAGAATCTTAATTGGGTAATACATGTATACACTAAGTTTCAAGAAAATATCTTCAGGCATTCAATAGATATGGTGGAAATAGTGAAATTTTATGTATTTGACCCTGACCTTTTGACCTTTGACCTTTGACCTCATGACCCAAACTTTCACCAGAGAATCTTAATTGGGTAATACATGTATACACTACGTTTCAAGAAAATATCTTCAGGCATTCAATAGATATGGTGGAAATAGTGAAATTTTATGTATTTGACCTTGACCTTTTGACCTTTGACCTTGAGCATGTGCAACCAAAAGTTGATAGGCACAACTTCACCCCCTAATACACATACATGCCAAGTTTCATTAGGATACCTCAACAGGTTTTGATAGTTACCTTGTCCACAAAATTCATTACAGACGGACGGAAGGACGGACGGACGGACGGAAGGACGGACGGACGGACGGAAGGACGGACGGACGGACGGACGGACGGACGGACGGACAACCCGAAAACATAATGCCTCCGGCACCACTTCGTGGCGGAGGCATAATAAAAAAACAAACAAACAAACAAACAAACATAAAGAGCACTCAATGCCATACTTTGGTGTCTTGTACAGAATGGCATACCTCAATGATACTCTAACATCAGAATTTGCCTGAAGGAGAAACTCACTTTGAGTGCAAAAAGTTGTACGACAGCAGTGAATCGGTGATATATGATGTGAAACTTTCTGAGTAAATGAATTTGTGCATTTCTATTTCATCAGATCTATCAATTCTCTGTGCAGTTACTACACAGCCCATTTGGATTATGTAAGCAACTTAACACTGCAGAAGACAAAAATAAAAGTATGAATATACTGATACAAGAATAACAGCCTCAGATGACTTGCAAATCTAGCACTTAATGCAAAGCCTCAAAATGTCCCTGGGGCGATATGACCTTGTATCTTTAAAAAAAAAAAAAAAAAAAAAATTAGCAATTTTCAATAGTGCAAAAGAGAACTTTCACTTTTGCAGCAATTTACAAAATATCAATCTCAACATCAAACACTGTAGAAAACACTGTTCTCAATAACATTAAAAGCAGTAATGTTTTACAAAACATAAACTGTATTTTTGATATTCAAAAGTGAATTAGGATGTTTTTGAATATACGCCAATGGAGATACGAGATCTTGTCAAGCCCTAGGGACTAACATATCATGGAGATGAATAAAGAAACACATGAAAAACAAACAAACAAACAGACACACTCACTTCTGGGATCAATGACGTAGTCTTCAAAAAGGATCCACATTGAAGCTATGAGGCCGGCAAAGGACAGGACAAAGCCGATGAAGAGCCATATTCTGGCACCTTAGGAGACAAAAAACAAACAAACAAACAAAGAGTAAGTTTAACACGAAGTCAAAAGAGGTATAGGTACAGTATACCAAGAACACATCAAGAAAGCAATGACCGAGTGACTTTACTGACAGCTTGCTATCAAATGATTCAGTTCTGATCCAATATTGCAGTTTTTGTTCCAGTTCTTTACTTGATAGATAGGGTTGTATGAGAGTATGTGTATACTACTTCAATCCACACTTACTGTAAAAGTCTTTGACCTGGGCAGCTCAAAAACATAATCGCAGGTTCTTGAATTCACGCTGTGCAATTATCAACCCATTCAAAACATGCAGATAAAATTGTGAATATATTTTCGCAAATTCGCAATACCCAAAAGTAGCGTGAAATATGTGAAAATTAATGTACCGTGAACATTTTTGCATTTACAAGTATCAACTGTCTCCATGGAGGTTGACAATCATCAATGTTTGAAAGTTTATCCTAGACATGAAAAGTAATATTATGCTTGTTTGAATTTTTAAGGTAATTTGTGTCAATTTACAAACTCTCTCTTTCAACACTCTTTCGGCTAGCCAAGAACAAAACATCAATTTTGGTTTGTAGTATCTGTCAAGGCTGCCTATTCACAGAATGCATAAAACATAAATATCAATGATTCAATTCTATGACACAGGTGACATGTGACAAGTCTGAGAATTCACTGCTGCTGCTAAAAAACAACAACAACAAAATCAAATAAACACCTTATTGATCCAGCATGTATTACCAAATAAACACAATGACTTCTTGTACATCTCAGTGGCAAATCTCCATGCTACACCAACACAGCATCATAAATTTATGGGAGGAAAGTTTCCATGGAAACAGACCTGTTTGGCCAAGGCATCCCTCGTTGTAGGAGTCGCCTCTCACTTGCCCACTGGACACAGCATTAATCCTGCGATGCAAAACATAATTAACATCAATTATCATGCACTGCACAGTCCGTCTAAGAACAAAGTGACATGCAATTCCCTTAGCTTTCTATCAAGACGTTTTCTACTTCTTCCATTTTTTCCTCATCTCTATCAGAACTGAGAGTTCTTTCGGGTCACTTCTACGGTTAAGTTTAGGTGAAACTCGCTACCATTCCACTAGCAGTCCTGAGAGTCAGATTGTCAAACATATGAAAAGAAAAATCACAGATATGAGACCCATTGAATCATGATTTGCAAAATATGTATTACAGGGTTAAAAGAAACAGTTATTGTTTAAACAGCACATCTGAATAAAACATAACACAATTGATAAAGTCTTGATACAAGGCTACTAATGTCATCAAAAACCTAACCAATGAGGTCCTGACTTCTTGAAAAGAGGTATCTTTATCAATATTAAATGCAACATATCAAGTAAAGTTTCAAGCAAATCAGAGTGAACACTGAATAATTCATTGGCAGGGGGGTGGGGGGGGGGTGGGGTGGGGGTGGGGGGGGGTGGTTGTTGATGAAACTTAAACATAACAAAGTTTGGTTCAGTTTTCATCGGCAAACATTACAATACCTGACAGAGATTTGAGACAAATTTTTAAGTACTTTCACTTTCAAATGACCATGGCAACGTTAATGAAGGAGGCAGCAAGCATTCTTCTGACTCGCAAAGTATTGCGGTGGAAAAGAATAATGACAAAGTTCTCTTGGCAAGCAGTACAGCACCGGGTCAAGACACTAGATGAGTTTCAAGTACTTTTATTCTTGTGAACGATGACCACAATGTTATTGCAGGAGGCAACACAAGGTTGGCCAGGACAGTATTGTGAATTTTAGCGAATGGATGAAAATGAAACAGTGTACATTATTGCTTTAGTTTCTGACAATAAGATCAGTAGTACCCTTCTGTTATGTTCAGCTATAGAAAGCTGGGGGGGGGGGGGTATATCATCTTGATTCAATTAATTTGTAATTCACTTTATTTTCTTTCTTTTTTCCTTCCAAAGAGATACATAAAGACCACCAAATAAGCCAGTTCAGAGTTAGTTTATGTGCATGGTGACACAACATTTGCTCCTGTGACAATTGCTGCAGTCTTATTTTCTAAAAGGACAGAGGGTTAGGGATAGGGTTGTGATATGGCTTTAGGTTTAGTTTGATGTGAGGATTAGGATTGGTAGGGTACGGGTAATATTTGTGGGTAGATTTTTTGTTTGGCTTAGCATGCAGATACTTCATGGGAGCAGGTTGTCTCAGGAGCAAATGTCACGGAACCCATGTGCACATTGGTTCAAATCGCCTTTCATTTTTCTCAGTTGGTTATGCACTTCACTGGTTTTTCAATGCGACATAAGCTTATTGGAAGTATAAACAATTTAAGGAATTCATCAATCATGTTCAAACAAAGGATGAATTTGAGTAGATCGGGATCGGGTAACCAGAATGGTCTATCAAATATCACTTAGGGAAGCATCCATTTTATCATGTTACATTGAATTTATTACTATTAATAAACTCCTTCTACTAATGAAGCCATATATTCCAGGCTTGGTGTTAGGTAGATGCGCTGACAAACACCATTTATAAGGGATACATCATCATCATATCACAGATGCTTATCTTAGCGAATTTAGAAAGCAGCATGCATGTTGGTAGGCACTGAAATAACATTTTTCTGCTCATGTGCAGAGTGAAATTCTGAACTGGCTAACATCGTCATATTGTGTTCTAAAGCAACCGAGTGGCATCCCCACATATTTGATTGGACGTGTGCACTTACTGATTCACATTCTTGTTTCGAATACTCACATGAAGAATGCCACGGTGGAGACCACACCACACGTGTGGTAGGCATGGTTCATCTCAGACTGACTGGGGAAAATGACCGCTGCATCTATGATGACCCACCAGCCGCTGAAAAACTGCAAGAAAGCACAGGCGATCCAGCTTAAAATCGGAATCAATTACAACAGCAATAGCGACAACTGAAACAGATCTAAGGCTCCGTGTGACAATAGACAAGTAATGTACTAGTATACTGTCAGTCAAAAGAGCAATGTCGACATTCTAGGTCTGAAAGCCATAACAAACACACACACAACAACAACAACAAAACAAAAGACGGAATTATTTCACAAAGTGACATTGTTACATAAAACAGTCCCACTTAAAGTCGTACACACGCAATACATGTAGAAAAGATGACTCACACTTAAAACTTGGCTGATTGGGGGGGGGGGATGGGAGGTTCTTTGAAAACTGGTATTTGCAACAAGAAGAAGAAGGAAACAACAACATCAACAACAATAGCAATATGTATGATCTATTTCACTTGTCTCTAGAGGCAGACACTTTTTCATAGCTAATTTTGTATTGTGGGTCTATTTCAAGAACTTTGCTTCTTTTTAAGTACGTATGCATTTTATGTTTGTGTTTGTTTTCTTTTTTGCACGATCTAAATATACCCAAATCCTTTGCACGTTTTCATCTTTGTGATAATTCTGTTGTGTAAAATAAGTGAAAGATTTTCATCCCCGTTGAGACCATTGGTATGTCCATGTCTGAGGTAGAAGGAGGGGGATAAAATGGAAAATTGGCACAACTAGGAGATAGTGCTTACCAGAATGCCAGCAGCTATGGAAGCAATGAAGTTGCGCTTCTCTGGCAAGGTATCGCAGCATTCGTAGTGCGGGCACTGAATGTTGTCCAAGCACCCCGACATGATGCTGAAGTCAGGTTATAAATCTGTTGTAGTGAAGAGCTGGTCTGGGCTGTGGCGCTGAATGCTGGTATTGTCCTCGTGCTGTTGTATGATGGATGCCCTGTTGAATGAGAATTGTCTCTATGCAATCATATCGTTTCTCTTGAAATCGAAATTCCAAACCAACCATTTTCAAGCTGACTTTGACAAAGAGAGTAAAGTCAGCAGAAACACAGGTAGGAAACTTCCGTCTCCTGCTCACGGAAGGCTGCAGCAGCTAATTTCTAGGAAGTTTTCTACCGGTACTTGCAACCTGTTAATTATTGGCACATGCACCTTACCCCTATGACACACACTATCACCAAGTTCTGCAAGAATCTTCAAGGTTAAAGGCATAATTTACCATTTGCAGATGAAAGCATTAGTGCTTTAAAATAGTTCTAAAATGTGAGTTAGGGATAGAAACAACCACTGTCAAAATTTGAATCCATATAATCGATGTTAAGTGTTGTTAAATACACAAAATGTGAACAATAGTTATAATAAAAATGTTTCCAGACTAAACCGTATACAGTTACGGTTTCCTGAGAAAAACCCTGATATCTCCATATATTTTAGGTTTTATTGCAAATATTTCATATGGTAGGATGTTTTATGATACAACAGACCTACACATATGCATCAAATGTGATATCTTGAACATTTTTGAAATCACTGCTCCCAAAGGTAAACTGGACCTTTAAAGGAAGCAGACTACAGACAAGAAGAAGAAGAAGAGTACTGTAATTGTCACAGTTTATGGCCCATGCACGTACCATGCACCCATCCACAGCTGATACAACACATTCAGTGATGGTATTGCTGAACACAGCGACACACTGACACTGTATCTACCGGTGCATGCATATGTAGCAGCATGTACCCCGCTAGTTTGACAATAAGTCACCGGCCGAGAGAGGGAGCTATTTCAATCGGTATTATAATCACGTTACTCCTGCGGACGCTCCCTGAGAGCAAAAAGAAACAAAAGAGCTAATTTTTGCTGACCAGTCCTTCGACCACGGTTATGTAAAAAGGTACACATAAGCTTATCCCATAATACTTGCCACGTAGCCCCCTTTTCCTAACATTAACCGTGGACAAAGCCCTTACTCTCACTCTGGCTCCTCAACCTCCAAAGGAGATGGACATAGACCTTCGCTCTCCTGCGTCCACTACAAAAGGGGAGATGCAATATTACTTTCCAGAGTATGGGTCCATTCCTTATTGAGGCGGTTTTCTAAAATTCTATAAGTTCATACATGTCTATTTCACACCACATCGGTGAGGTGCTTGGTTCCAGCAACATCGATTTTAAATAGTTTTGGAACAATTATTACGGAAGAGGAGTTGCCTTCCTGTCACACTTATTGCGGACGCTGAGGCTATTACATCATCATAATAGCCTCATCGTACCTTATGCACCCTTTGATTTGTATTAGGTCCTACCGCTCCTAATATAACCACACGTATTATGTCCCCTCAAGTTTAAGACCTCCGTTTAAACATTTGAGGCATTGAGCAGATATAATTTAGTGATGCTGTCAATTGCTCATTGAGAGTCGTATAATCAATTCAATGATTAATCCATAATTCTGTGGAAAATACCCTATAATTATCACCTGCATGTGATACATATAATGTACACGACAATAAAGCGTGTATACTAATAATTGAGCATAATATTCTGTTGTCAACGACTGTTATTATAATCAGTAAATCGAGTGGAGTCAGAACTCAGGAGGTTGGAATATGGCTGTATGATGAGAGTGTGTTTGGTGCGTAGTTTTGTTACATAACGATAATAATATCTTGCCACATTTAACATGTTCCGAGGCCTACCTTCAAAGCTTCCAACACATACCATTCACTTAAATAGCACACAATTCACAACCAATCTTCAAAAGACAACTGATGATATGGGTACAATCTCCAACAAAAGCGATATTTTCTCACCTAAGTGACGACATCTCACATGTGCTCTACACAAATTTTACAAATGGAACTGTCACGTAACTAAAGTAATCTGAATGTCACTAAATTTAAATCAACGTAAATTTATGACCCACATCTGCATGATCTGACATTGATGTCAGATGTGGGTCGTTACGTCGATTTGGGACTGTGGGACCATGTAATAAGATATCACTCGAAGTAGTAAACGACTGAATTACAATGATGTCAAACTACACAAAACAGCAAAACTTGTAAATTCACTTATGAATTTGCAGATTTCAACTGTTTACTGTGTTTATATCACACACCAACACGAAAACATGCGAGTGGGCGCCCGGCCCGGGCCCAGCAGCCAGGCCAAACTCTACGACTACGTAACAGAAGGTGAAGTAGGCACTCATTGAAACAACACATGAGACGTTGCGTTGACATCAATATCATTCACCTATAATTCATGGCAAACTGTAGAAAAAGTAAATATGTTCTCACCGTCAAAACTCGGAAGAATGAAGACTACCGTATATCACGTAGTTCACCAAATATAGTGTCTATATCTTGCAGAATACTGTGTATAAAGTGTACGTCGTCGTAGGCCTACATTACGTTAGATACCTTTTTGAGGTGTGTACGTGATGTGACGATCGATCACGTACCGACCGTGCCGTGAGAATGTTTACAATTCTGCTGTAGCGCTCTCAACGGCAACTACAGCATTTGTAATATTCTACCCCACCAATGCTTATTTGAAGAAGTTCAAAAGAGAGAGAGAGAGAGAGAGAGAGAGAGGGAGAGAGAGAGAGAGAGAATATTGAGAGAAAGCAGGGGCCTGTCTTATAAAGACTTGTGATAGAAATCAATCACAAGTTTCTTTGTGTGCTGCAATGCAAGTTGCGATTGATTTGGGGACTTGTGATTGATTTGAAGGCTTTATAAGACGGGGCCCAGATGTTCAAAACAGATGACCAGCATGTATGAAAAGTTTATGGCAGTGTAGATGTAACTGTTTTATGCAAGTGCATGTTGACTTGTCTTGATTCATACCCTCAACATCACTTATTATGTGGGGGTAACGAATATCGAAATATATTTTAATTTTCTTTGAAAACTTCTCGAATTACTTGGAAACACCCTCAAAAAATGGGGGAAAAAACAACTTCCCAAACCAATATCCACTTTGTGACGTCATCTGTCAATCATTGCGATATTTTTTTTTAAACAAAAGACATTGAAATCCACCTTACCCTAGACCGAGCATATAAACATACATTCCCTGCAATGTCCTTTTAGTCATTATTATCAGCAACATGGAAACATGCAATTATGTTAGAGAAAGGTGCATTGTATTACCACTTTCAGTGGCGGATCCGGCGGGAGTGCACGGGGCGCACCCCCTCCTTTATATTTTGTAAAACAAAAGAAGCAAAAAGGGAAAAAAATGGAGGGGCAATTGCACCCCCCTTTAATTTTGTGAAGGCACCGCCTTTACAGAATTCCTGGATTCGCCCCTGACTTTAAGGCATAATTTACCATTTGCAGATGAAATAAAAACCCAGCATTAGTGCTTTAAAATAGTTCTAAAATGTGAGTTAGTGACAGAAACAACCACTGTGAAAATTTGAAGCAGTAAAATCGATGTTAAGTATTGTTACATATACAAAATGTGAACAATGGTTATAATAAAAATGTTTCCAGACTAAACCGTCTACAGTTACGGTTTATTGAGAAAAACACTGACATCTCCTCATATTTTAGGCTTTATTGTAAAATTTTAGAAGGGAGGGTGTTTTGTGATACAACAAACCTACACATATGCATGAAAGGTGATATCTTGAACATTTTTCAAATCACTGCTCCCAAAGGTAAACTGGACCTTTAGCAATGATTGACAGAGGAGGTCACAGGCAGAATCTCGGTTTGGAAAGTTTTATTTTTGTGGACTTGTCCAAGTAATCTAAAAAAAAAAAATTAAAAAACACACACACACACACACAACACAAACAAACAAACAAACTGAAGAATAAATACTATAAGAACTACCATAGAATACAGGGAACATAATATTAAAATATTCGTTTGCCACGGAGCCTCACATTTATAAGTGATGTTGAGGGTATCACGAACCAACACAAGTCCACTTCCATTCCCATGGGAGTTATTTATAATAATTATGCATTAATATAATCAAATATGTATATACCTTAAAAAAATACAATTATGTTGTTACTCATGATCACCATGTATAATTTGGTAATTTACATGTTTTTTTTTTAATTATTACAAATAAATAATTCTGCTAATGCATTGTATTCTTTCATTCATTCATTCATTCATTCTTTTCTGTCTTCTTATTCTTCTCTTATTATTCTTACTGTTTATTCTTAATTTCTTCTTCTTCTTCTTAATTTCTTCTTCTCCTCCTTCTTCTTTACTTTTTTTTTGTTTGACATTACATACCTGTTGCAAATCGTGACACACTATAATGCCATAACATAAATTGTGAGTAATTTTTTTTTTTTTTGTGGAGTATTCATATATTATGAGCTCCTTCTTGGAGACATTTTATATTATTGCAGTTATTGAGAATTATCGTAATAATTCATGTTTTCATAAGTTCCTTTGTAGAGATATTTATTATGAGCTCCCTCGTGGAGACATCGCTATTATGAGCAGTGGCGGATCCAGAGG
The DNA here is from genome assembly GCA_033980235.1 of Diadema setosum. NCBI lineage: Eukaryota > Metazoa > Echinodermata > Echinoidea > Diadematoida > Diadematidae > Diadema > Diadema setosum. The sequence continues at coordinate 4,807,522 of CM067076.1, read as the reverse complement.
GGGCGCACTGGGTGCGCGCCTCCTCTTTATTTTATTTATTTTTTTTGTTAAAGCAAAAGAAATACAAAGAAAAAATGGGGGGGTGGGTGGGTCCATTTTAATTTTTATAAAGGCGCCTCCCTTTTAACGAATTCTTGGATCCGCCCCTGATGAGCTCCCTCGTGGAGACATCATATATTTCATAACAATGTTAATGATAATGTTTGATATGTTTAAGATCCAGAATGGTCTGATTTGATGCCAGTACTGTTTAGGAAAAGCTTTAGTTATTTAAATAGGATCCCATTTCTTCTTCTGTTTTAACTCAACAACTTCTTCTTTTTTTCTTTTTTTCTTTTTGTAGCTGGACTTCGAGCAACCACATAAAGATGACAACAACAAAAACAACAACAACAACAACAACAACAACAATACTAGTAATAATAATGAAATTACCATTGTGGCCCAATGATAAAAGCATCGAATATGCCCCGCGAAAAGAATGTTTTGGAGCAGAACTTTACAGTACGCACATTTTGGGAGAATCGGGGCAAAAACATCGAGAAGCCGCACTTTCCCTATGGTTCGAATTTTTATCTAGGGTTTGAAGCTAATCCTATTTAGGGTCCTTTTTCAGGATTGTTCGGGAATGATTTGAAAACAGCCCCTATTAAAAGTAATTTAGGGAAAAATATATATTAAAAGAGTCACTATTTCAGCGATTTTTCGGGATTGTACCCCCGGGAATTAAACCCATTAAGATATACCCCTTTTACCGCATGCGGTACAGATGATCACCCCCGTGATAACCTGACCCCCCCCCCCCCAAAAAAAAAAAAAAAAACAAAAAAAAAAACAAAAACAAAAACAAAACAAAAAACAAAACAAAAAACAAAAAAAAACAAAAAACAAAAACAAACTAATAATGATAATAATAATAATTAAAAAAAATGAATAAATAAATACACAAAAATAGAAATAAAAATAAACAAATAAACAAATAAAAAGAAATGAAGGGGGAGGGGTTCAAAGTCGCACTACAGTGAGGCCCGTTGCATAAAAGTTACTATTATGGTAACTTTGCCATTCAATGGTAACTTCCATGGGATTCTTGATTTTTATTGGCTGTTGAGTATTGTTGCCATGGTAGTTACCATTGGATGGCAAAGTTACCAGAGCGCGCTCATGTCCGCTGACCAGCTCGAGGTTTTTCACTATAAGTACTTAATCGATAGAGGGCACTGTGCAGCTTTGTCTGTGGTTCGATTTTTATCCCATATTGCATGGGTGTGTCTCATGTTCCTGTCTCTTCGTTTTATTTCTTTATTGTTGAAACTAGAGGGAGACAAATGAGTACACAGAATAGATCTTATTCTTGTGATTTGTTACTGATATTGACAATACACTGATCGAAGCAAAGTCGTTATCATCAGTACAGTTTACTACATAGGGGTCATTTGTTGCTGTTGGAGAAGGTTTGCGTATCTTCCTACAAATGTAACATGCGATCTATACTGTATTGAATCTGAGTAAGATTATTTTAGCAGCAGTTCTTCAGGTGCGTGATTTATATAGGTACTGTATATCAGCTGTAAATACGCTTCCTTAATTTCATGGAAGTGCGAATAGTTGGGCTTACCTTGTGAACATTAGGATAGGAACATGAATGTTATCACATATTATACCTATGTTATTATAAGTCTTTCTTGCGGGGCTTTATACAGTCTGTATGACATCACTTCATGCCCTTTGAGCAGTCAGACTGAGTGGTAAGGGCATTATGAATATTCCCTATCATTGTTATTATCATCATTATTATTACATAAAAGGGCGCCTTCCAGTCACCATTGTTACACAATCATCATAATCCTCTTCTCTTTCTTGATATTTTGGCAGTATTCAGCTTAGCGATAGTGTAAAATAAAGTTATAAACAAAATGCTTTTGCTTTAAAACAAGTAAGGCTTCTTTTCCCCAAGGCAGATTTTTTTTTCTTCAGTCAAGTGATTTATTAACTGACTGACTGATTCATTCATTCATTGGTTGGATCATTCATTATCAATCATTATTAATAACTTTAGTTGTTTAGTTATATTTAATCTATCTATCCAGCTATATTTTTGTTCACTTCTTTTTTTTTCTTCTTATTAACTGATCAATTAATTCGTTCATTTATTCATTCACTCACTCATTCATTCATTCATTCATTATGCCTCATTCATTCATCTTATATTCATCAATTCATTTATTTGCTGTAAAGTTAATCGGTGTTGATTATTATAGCACATTGGGGCTTTTTGGGGTATGTTATTATATAAGCCAAAATGTCATCATCGAGTCTGCGTATTCAATTCTGTGCGAAATCTGTTGGTGAGCCTCAGAGAGTATCACTAAAGACAAAAATGCATTTGTGGAAGATATTGCATCAAGTTGAACCTAAAAAATAATGGCTATCATGCAGCCTTGCATTAAAAACTCCTGTGCTCGACACAGAAAGAAAGAAAAAACAACAACAAATAAACACTGCATACAATTCTATTTTTTTAAAAGGATATTGAATGGTCGGATATCTTCCTACGGAAGAAAAATAGTTTGTCCAATCTTGTTTCAGTGTATGTAGTAATTGAATTGAAATTGAATTGAAAGGTATTTATTAAATAACATCTCTTGCAGCCAGGAGGCTGGATTGCGGACATTTTACAAGGATCATCATAAATACATTCAAATATACAAACATACATTAGAAATATTAACTATTGCACAATAAAATCAACCTTAACCATCAAAAAAAAAAAATACAATTACAATTATTCACATCTCTGTTCTTATTTCCATAAATAATCTCTTTTGTTTAATAAATAACCTTACTTAAAAAATCAACTTTCTTTTCATCTACTCATCTTCTTTTCCTCCATCTTCTCTTTTCCCATCCTTATAAACTTTACCATCCTTATCATCACCTTCCCTCCTTCAACCTCTTCTTATTCCCTGAAATTATCCTTATCATAATCACACATTATCATTTTCCATCATAAAAATTAAAGTACCATTTACTCTCTATCACAAAATATCAATCAATATACATTCATAAAAATATACTATTGCAATGTATTATACCAAACACTAGTTTCATATCAATAAAATTATTCAAACTACCAAATTTCATATTTCACATAACACAGAACACAGAAACATAATGTGGTAATCAAAATGATCTAAAAAGTCTGCTTAAGACTAAACAATTCTGGCAAATGAGAAAAAATTGAAATAAAATCAGAAATAAATGAATGAATGGAGGGCCCATATTCAAACACATCATTACAAAGAGAGAGAAAAAAGAAACACCTTAATAATGGTGAATCATCATGCGGTTTTTAACAAAGTTGTGTTTTATCAAAGAGAGAAAATTTCGGCGTGCCTGCAAAAGGCTGAACTTGAATAGTAAAACACAGAGTGCATGGGCGTTATAACTTTCAATAAAACATCAGTTATATTCTTCTCTGTAAAAAAATAAAAATAAAAAAGAAATATATATATAATTTTATTCACATTAAAACACTTTAAAAACTTACACATATAAAAACAAAAACAGTTGTTATCTCATTTTCATGAATAATCTCTATTGTTCATACAATTAACCTGACTAACCACAACTTTTTTTTTTCATCTACTCATCTTCTTCTTCTTCTCTTTCCCCCCTCCTTATAAACTTTACCATCCTCTTCTTCACTTTCCCTTCTTCAACCTCTTCTTATTCCCTTACTATCTATTACAAAACCTCAATCCAAAAATCAAATGTTACATTCATCAAAAAAATATATACTATAATTATACAAAACACTAAATTCATATCAATAAGATTATTCAAAATACAACATTTCATATGTCACACGACCCAAAACAGAGGAATGTGATGTGGCAATCAGAATAAAATCAGAAAGTCTGCTTAAGACTAAGAAGTTCTGGCAGGTGAAAAAAAAAAATGAAACGTAATGTTCTCACTGCCTGTTTTTTTTTTTTTTTTTTTTTTACTTTTCTTAATCCTTTGTGTTTTCCAAGTGTCATGCCTCAGAAAAATAAATCACATAGCGTCGTACACACTGTTCAAAGTCCCAGAAAGGGTTAATTCTTTCACGTTCATTGCGCGTTTGGTATCTAATCAGGTAAGTTCTTAATATTGCAAAATAGGGCCTACTAATGATAATCATTTTGGTATTGTTCATGTCATTGATTTTGCTACAATCATGGTGAAGTTCGCCTGAAGTAGAGCAATGTTTATCTCATTGGTATCCATCAATATAGAGGCATGATCTCGTGTAGGCCTATGTGGAATTCCGAATCCTTCTTTCTTGTTATTTTTTTCTTCTTCTCCTATCTTCAGTGTGAAAAAAAAAAGAAAAAAATGAGTAGAGTTGTTACCATGCTGTTTTGTTTTGCTCAAAAGCAAATCGAGTATCAAATTTGTGATCAATCTTTAAACTATAGAACTTGTATCGTGTAAACAGCGATGTTTCGTATAGATAATAAGATTCTAATGTGATCGATAACTATTTATATGACATGCTTCACATTTTTGTTTTGTGTATTTTTTTTCTGTTGTTCATGAAAAGCAGTTCATTCATTTTTTTTTTTCATCAATCGAGTCATCTAAAAGCAGGTAATTTGTTTGCAACATTCCTTTCACGTTTCATCAATTTTAGGGACGGATGGCTTCAGAGATTTCATAGAATTGCCGTGACTATTGCAGTGGAATGCGTTCCACGGGACGCGGAATGCTGTGATATCCGTTTTAGCTTTTGTCAACCCCTCCACCCCCCCCCCCCCCCCCCCCCCCCAGCCTGCCGCTGCGCTAATTTTATTCACCGGGTTTTTAGCATTCCCAACATATTCCCTGCAGTATCAAGAAATTCGCATCTATTTTGCTGCCCCTTGTATCAGTCAAATGACCTGTGTAGCTGATATGAAGTGGGTAAAGCGAAAACGCCACATTCCTGATCACTTTATCAATTCTCCCAAACTGATTGGTATTTCCCATGGTTCCCCGCCGTCCGTGGGAAACAACCGTGTAAAATAAACGCAAGTAATTCATCTGGCACGTCGTGCATGTGTATTGTCTATGGGCTGCCTGAGAACGGACAAGAGACGATCGTAAATTCACGTAGAAAGTGACCCGTACTTTGCTTAGATAGTGTTGAAAGTGCACTAGAGGAACGCAGCATCCTATGGAATCCTGATTGTACGGGAGAATACTTCCAGTTTGCCCGGGGATGGAACATTTTTGAAGAAAATCGTGCCGATGTGCGAGTGGAATGTAGAGCTACCTGTTCCGTGATCGTGTGAAATTTTATGCTACATGTTGTCACGCATACACAACTTGGATTGTGTGTGCGTGTGTGTCATCAACAATATGGCCACCGCCGTGTCGACTGCTCAGCATGCATTGTTTATGTTCAGCAGCTATCAACAGGAATCATGAATTTCACAGCATACTTGACAGTAGCTTCTCCCTGGTTCCCCCCGTAAAACATTCGAGTTTTAGCTATCGCATCTAGGCGATTTGGTGTATATTTAAGAGGTGAGAATGTTAGTAATGCAAATTTAATGGCCATTTCATGTTTATTGTAAATTTACAGTAAATTTAGGCCTAAAGTCGCCAGTAAAGATCAGTAAAATTTAAAGTTTACACATCGAGACATGCGAATTCGCAAATTCAGTTTGGGGCTATTGGGATGGTAGGATGGGGGGTTGGGTGTCCAGACACTGTCTAGACTCTCGCGTACTGACTTGCTTATTTTACATTGTACTTTGAATACGCATTTACACACAGCTCCTCACTGACAAACATTGAAACGACTGTTTACGTAGCGTAGGCGTGTCTTCAAACCAGACGCACTTTACCATGTTTACAGTGACAGTACGAGTTCGGTCCCACAACCTGTCCGGACACCCAGTGACTGGGTAGACCGATCCTATACCGTATACAGTTTTGGTAGAGACCTAATTTCAGGTTTCTAACATTTTTTTGTGAAATAATGAGAAACCTCATGAAATATGAAAGAGCATGTAATTCTATGAGGAATTCGACGTTTATTTGATGAAAATTGGTTTTGAAATGGGCGAGATATCCAAAAAAGAGTGATTCTATTAAAGTGTGGGACCCACACTTTATTACGATCGCTTTGTTTTACTTTGTTTTTGGATGTTTCAGTCATTCCAAACCGGATTTTCATCAAATAAACTTTGAATTCCTCTTAAAATGGTATGTTCTGTACTACAGTCTACATCATAATTGTTTTCTTGGTATCTCGCAAAAAGTTAAAAGCCCAATTTTCATCTCCACCAGTACTGTACCAATACCATCCCTTTAAAACTCACAACAGACCAGCCTACCTGTTGTATAGTGTTGCTACTCAACCAGTAGGCCTAATCCCCAGAATTCTGCAAAGTAGCCTAATCTTTCTGTGGGAATGTGGAACGCCTACTCAAACTCGGCAACAAGCCAATGCACTGTGCCTGTGCGTGGTAGCTAGATGACAAACTGAATCAGCAGTGAAGGGGATTTAAAAAATTGACATCTGGGCACTGTTTCATGAAAGTTGTCTGCTCGACCTGACAATTTTTGGGTGAGCATGAGTCTCTGACAATTTTAGTCAAATCCTTGGTTTTGGTTGGCTGAGAAGCTCTGGTCACTGTCAGTAGAACGACTGTTACTAATTTTATGGACCATAGCTAGTAGTAGTAATAGTATTACACTATTAAAAATTATTGTCAAAAGACTGACAAGTTGTCAGGGCTGACAACTTTTGTACGGTGTCAGGCTGCGGTCTTTATGCCCTGGTCTTTATGACTGATTTGTGTATCCAAAATCATCATCCCTTGTTCATGGGATCCTGTGTTTAATAGACTCTTGACATTTTGTGTGGGAACTCTGTCCCTGATATAGAAACTGAAACGGGAACTCTACTGCACTAAATGAAGTGCTGCTGTGTACAGAGCAGTTTGAACTACAATGTATCCATGCAAGGGACTAGGATCTAGAAACCCTCAAGTTGGTATAATTTTTCCTTTTGTTGATGTCATTATTATTTTTGTATCTTTTTTATGACTTCTTTTATACAATGTTACTACAGTACATGGATGAACTGATGTCTAAAATACCAAATTAATGTGTAAACAATATCTGGAATGCAATGTTCTGTGTACATTGTACAAACTATAGATCTGATAGAGACCTATTTTGAAATGATTTCATACTGATTATATTTAGAAGCATATGATCTTACATTGTTCAATTACGGTTCAGTTTCTCATACCTAAATTTGACCACCTATGCCAAAATTTGACAGAGCGCCAAAATGATACTGACGATTAGTCAAAACTCAAGTCAAATGTTTGTCACATTTTGGATGGCAGTATAATGTATGAGTATGGTTGCATTTTAGATGGCTTAATTTCAAATGATCTATTAGCGTCAGTAGAGATGCCACATAAACAGAGTAGTGCAGTTTAAACACCTGATTTTAATATAAGTAGTAGCTGTAGATGAGAAAGGCAGAGTAGCAGTACAGTGTAGTTGATGGTCTTCAATTTACAGGTGGTTGAATGTTCTACAACTTTACAGCACTACAATTGTGCTTGTCATTTGTGTCCACATGAAAACTATACAGTGTAGTCTATTGTACATCATGTGATTGTGATGGTGTTGTATAGCAGTAATCCTAATTCATTTTGCAAATGAAGTTCATAAAACAAATTTTAAAAAGCTGCCAGATGATGTACAGCTGTACAGTGTACAAGGGTGTTAACTTAAGCCATTGTGTTAAAGGACATGGGAATTCATGAAAATTGATTTTCTCATTGGGTTTATTCACATCTTAATAAAAACATGCATATTTTACGACTCTGCCAGTTTTGGTATTTTGCCTCCGTGTACAGTACATTTCAGTACAGTACAGCTCAGTACAGGCAGTTTATGCAGTACAGTTGAAACCAATTTGCAGGATATGGTGATGGATTAAAAATTATTAATGAGTATGCTCACAGACACATTTCTATGAAATGCCTCCCAGTGCAAGTGCAGCGATATGTAGTAATAGACGTGATTAATGATTCAATGTTTATTACTTTGCTGATTCAGCATTGTAGCACTAGATTTTGTGTACAATGGGATATAATATGCACCTGGTGTAATCTCCTTTGTACCAGCTGCTTTGAAATTACAATCTCATCCAGTTTTAGAGAGATCTCGTGGGGAAAATAGCATCTACAGTATGTTTACAAATTGTATACACTGTATATGCATTGTATGTGGTACACTGAGTAGCAAGAAAGAATGAGAGGAAGCAGAGAGAAAAACAAAGCAAAAATGCATGAAAATAATTTTGTACGGAATATCAAACACCACGTACAATGTACATTTTGTAGACATCACACAAATAGCATTTCACTTTATATGAACTGATGGGCCTGACTCTACTGTACTAGTATATTGTATACACTTTTACTGTAGGTACATGTACCTACATCTCGTATACTGGAAAGTACCGGTAGGTGTTCACAGCCGGATGCTGTGTAGAAAAGAGAAAATGACAAGTGATTATTGTTTCTACCTTGCAGTCTGACTTGTGTAATTTACAGCAAGAGGAGTACCTTGATCAGTACAGGGCAAACACTGTAATGATGTTTCATGGTTCAAAGTCTAACTCTCCTTTTAGGGACTGACGGGGGACATCACACACATTGTTGAATTACTTACTGTGTAGATTTGATGTTTACCAGTTTCAGTGCATCTGGTGTATTTAACATTACAAGGAAGACCTATTATACAGAGAACATACTTGAATAATTCTACTGTGTGCAGTTGAAAAAAAAAGTAATCTTAAAACAGTTCAAATTCCTAATGATATTGCTTCTGAGCATGTAAAGTTCCATTGTACAGTAATATGATCCCTCCCCCATATGATCATTCTTGTAGTGTGAAATATGTTGACAGATTTTCTCTCTCTATTCTCTCTTCATTTTAATTCTCCCAACTAGGTATCTACGGATGCAAGTATCACTTTAGGATCACCTCCATGGAATATATAGTGGGAATTTACCCAGGATATATTTATTTCAGAGTGCTGTGTACTTACTGAGGATACATATTTTTCAGACACTTTGTTTGAGTGAAACTAGAGTTTGCAGTTTGGACGGCGTCTTCCCGGCTGACCGCAAAGGGGCGCAATGCAGAAGGGAGCGGCCGGCAGTCGGCCGCAGATCTTCCTTGGCAACCACAGGAAAATGCTGCGCGACATCTCGGAGAGTCTCAAACACCTCCAAGTGAATCAGTCGGGGGACTCCTTGGGCAGCGGCGGCAACCCCTCACAAAATGGCAACTTTGCCAACGGGAGCAACTCACAGTCCACGGGAGGAGGAGGAGTGGGCAACGGGCAGGGGGATTCCCTGCGGCACCAGCAAGGGGGCAGGAGTCGACTGGCTTTCGGCGGACACAAGGACAAACTGGACAGTATCAGAAACAGTTTGCTGGTGCACGAGATGAACGGGCCAGATAGCGCAGTAATGGGCAATGTGGGAAAAAGTAACTTTCAGCACCCATCTCCAATTCTCATCGATGAGGTGAGTTAACTCAAGCATTTTGACACATTGGCCCAAATTCACAAAGGTGGTTTAAACCTAGACCATGGTACAAAATTTGTACCATGGTCTAAAATTAGTGTAAAATAGGCATGCCTTTGACATGTGCGAATCAATAAGCGCTTGCTACTGGACGTCTGTTGGTGTACACAATCTGTCAATCGTATTTAAGCAGAAGAAATTTGCATAAACAATGGTTTCAATTGTACCACCTTTGTGAATACAGGCTATAACGGCTCATTCTTGCCACCCCCCCCCCCAAAAAAAAAGCAAACAAACAAACAAAAAACGTGCACATCGCATTCATAATGGGATCAACCTTCATATTTTTGTGTGTTTTTAAATTCACCAGCAGCACCCAATTCTGGAAATTTGGAAATATAGCAACCCTGCAAAATATATGGCTTAAAGGGTGTGTACAGTTCTGGTAGAGGTGAGGATTTAGCTTTTAACGTTTGGGAGATATTCAGAAACCACTCTATGAGATGTCAAAGAGCATGCTGTGCTAAGGGGTATCAAAAGTTTATTTGATGAAAATCGGTTTTGAAATGGCTGAGATATCCAAAAACAAGGTGAAACAAAGAGATCCTAATAAAGTTGTGGCATGTTGCCTTTTATTATTAGCACTTTTTGGAGATATCTCAGCCATTTGAAAACCAATTTTCATCAAATAAATGTTGAATCCTTCTTAAAATTACATGCTTTTTCATATTTCATAAGAGGCTTTTCATTATCTCACTTAGGAATGTTCAAAACATGAATCCCCACCTCAACCAGTACTGTTCAGTCCCTTTAATAGTATTCCTAGAACTCCAGCTCTCAGACCATGTACATTTGTAGTACTTCACGTTCCATGTAAAATTTCTGTTTCAGTGAAGACTATCGTCTGAGCAGAGTGCTATTTAAAAATGATTTGTTTGGAATGAAAGCTGCATAATTACATAGTTTTAATCTAATCAAATTGAGATGGTAGAAAGTATTTTTCCAAAACTGCTGCTGCAGGTGCAATGTCAGTTTGTCTCTCAAAGGAAACAAGGAAACTGCTTGTAGGGAGACTTTTGATACAAAGGAAAAGTGACATCAAAGAGAAATCTGTGAATGAATTGACTAAATTAAAAGCATCAGACCTGAACATATAAAACAAACAATATAAAGTCTTGGCAACATCAGATGATATTTTGGAAGTTACGCTGATACAATGTCTGCATACAGTGTATACAATTGTATTTTACTCAACTTTCAGAAGGAACCTTGAAATAAACCACAATATGATTACATTATAAGATGTTGCTTGTGCAGCATAAAAACAAAAACAAGCCCTCTAACGGGTGTCAAAGGGATTGATGAAATAAGTAAATGCCTATCTTAAAGTGTACCACTGCACAGAACAAATGTAGATTTGGATTTTCCCTGGTTATGATTGTTATGAAAAGATTTGTAGAACTTTTGTACTGGAAATATACAGTACCTTTGATTTTATTTATTTATTTATTTATTTATTTATTTATTTATTTATTTATTTATGTATGTATGTATTTATTTATTCATTCATTCATTTGTTTATTTATTTATTTATTTAGTTAGTTAGTTAGTTAATCTAGTTAGTTGTTATTTCTTTTTATGCCTCCGCCACGAAGTGGTGCCGGAGGCATTATGTTTTCGGGTTGTCCGTCCGTCCGTCCGTCCGTCCGTCCGTCCGTCCTTCCGTCCTTCCGTCCTTCCGTCCGTCCGTAATGAATTTTGTGGACAAGGTAACTATCGAAACCTGTTGAGGTATCCTAATGAAACTTGGCATGTATGTGTATTAGGGGGTGAAGTTGTGCCTATCAACTTTTGGGTGCACATGCTCAAGGTCAAAGGTCAAAAGGTCAAGGTCAAATACATAAAATTTCACTATTTCCACCACATCTATTGAATGCCTGAAGATATTTTCTTGAAACTTAGTGTATACATGTATTACCCAATTAAGATTCTCTGGTGAAAGTTTGGGTCATGAGGTCAAAGGTCAAAGGTCAAAAGGTCAGGGTCAAATACATAAAATTTCACTATTTCCACCATATCTATTGAATGCCAGAAGAGATTTTCTTGAAACTTAGTGTATACATGTATTACCCAATTAAGATTCTCTGGTGAAAGTTTGGGTCATGAGGTCAAAGGTCAAAGGTCAAAAGGTCAAGTAAAAATATTAAAACTTCTTTTTTTTTCTCCGTACCTTGGAAAATTGTTCAAGGTATCTTCATGGAACATAGTATATACGTGTACTGACTGGAAGTGATTATCTAGAGAATGTAGGGTTCATGGGGTCAAAGGTCAGGGGTCAAAGGTCAAGTGCAAGACTTCACAGTTTTACTATTACCCTCATATTTATGCAATGTCAGCAGGGTTATTTTTTTACACTTGGTGTATGCGTGTGTAACCTAATAGAAATTCTCTGGAAAGTTTTTTTTTCTCTTTTTGCCTCAAAGGTCAAAAGGTCAAAGATCATGTGAAAGTGCTGAACTAACTTTTTCCTCCATATCTCGGAAGTGGCTCAAGTTACCTTGAAACTTAGTACATATTATGCATGTTCTATCTGAAAGTAATTATCTTATGAATTTTAGGGTCAAGGGCCAGATGAAAATGGTAACAATTTACTATTCAACTCAGAAATTGCACTTTTTTTCCACACCTGTACCTTGAAAATTACTCGATGCCTAAATGTATGAATGGGTCAAAGTCAAGTTAAAGTCCTTAAATCCCTAGATACATGCTCTCTTATTCATCCAATTAAACCTACGTCAAGGAAGGTGAACATTCAACACATTTGTGACAAACTTGTCATTCCAATATTTTGCCAATTTTGTGAAAATGTAATCACACAGTGTCCACATGTACTATCTAGACCTATTGGGAAAATCATGCATTATGGCGGAGGCATACCAGTCGCCAAAGCGACATTTCTAGTTTATTTCTATTTCTATTTTCTATTTGGTGTGTGCAGACCCGTTGATTTCCAGGATTCTCCCAGAGACTTCCCGAAAATAAATTCTTTCTTCATTTCCTGATGTTGGAATTGATTAAAGTATCTTTGATGTACATGTATAGAAATCCTCATTGTCTGTTGAGATTGGTTCATCATGCAGGTATCTAAAGTGAAAGCTCTTTTTACATTGTAATCTGCTGCTATTAAAACTCTTGCAGTTTTCTGTATTCTTTCACAGCCAAAAAGAACAAACAAACAAATATTGTGAAGTTCAGTCATTAACTACAATGTACATGTAGGTCAGGATTAGAAATGTATTGACTGCGGGCCACACAGTGTACATCTGGAACATTTACTTAGCTGCATAATAATGTGATGGTTCAGAAAAAGAGGCACACCTGTTCAGTTTTTGTCACTGAAAGATTTGCTTTTACCATCCTGTTTTATCCTGTTTTTTATGTACATGTAAAGGTAGATGAACAAATTGAATGGATGTGTGTTCCTGTATTGATGGAAAACTAGGTATAACAAATTATTTAAAGTCAAATCTGTGTTTTTACAGTGTGGCATAATGTAGAAATAGAAGTACCAGGTAGTAACTGTTCAGTCCATTGATGGGAGACAATGGCTTGTTATTGATTCGGTGAAGAAATTCTTTGGCTGCAGAAATTCCAAGAGTTTTAGGGAGATTAGTAGTAAAGGGCTGCTTTGAGTGCTGCCCTTTGTCACAGCTTTCTGATGCTTGAAGATGAAAGTGACACGGTGAGTGCAGATGGGCTGTGGATTATCTGGGCCCATTGCGCCGCATTCCTTGAGTATTGATCTCGCGCTGGGGGTTGCGTGGCTGGGATATTGGTGACGTCACATTCCGGGGGCACAGCTGGAAGTCAATGCACTATTCACTTTAACCTCAGGGGGTCGAGTGTTTGAAGACTGGGTAGACTTGGGTCATGTGTAAATATCCCTGTGAATCATGATCAGTTCCAAAGCCAGCTGTAGTTGGAAAAAAAATGCACTTGACATGATTTTAGGGCTGTTTTAAGGCATTATATACATTGTACACTGTACACTGTAATGTCTGTATAGGTACATGTATGTTGTATACTGTCTATCATGCAGAATTCCTTTCTTTTTTTAGCTCACCTGAGCCAAAGGCTCAAGTGAGCTATTGCGATCGCCCTTCGTCCGGCGTCCGGCGTGCGTCGTCCGTCGTCCGTCGTCCGTCGTCCGTCGTGCGTAAACTTTTTACATTTTCATCTTCTTCTTGAAAACCCCAAGACCGATTTCCATCAAACTTGGCAGGTAGCATCCCTAGGGGGTTAGGAACTCAATTTGTTAAAATGGGCACCATGCCCCACCCAGGGGGCCCCCAGGGGGGCCCAAACCCCCCAAAATTAAGGAATCTGTAAAAATCTTCTTCTCTAGAACCAGAAGTGATAGAGCTAAGTTAATACTATGAGTTAGTACATTGATGACTGTAGTTTCAAGTTTGTTCATGGCAGAATCAGGGGTGCCCCCCTTGGGACCCAGGGGAGGGGGGCGGGGAGCGGTCCTAATGGGGCCTAAATTGTACATTTTCATCTTCTTCTTTAGAACCCCATGACCCATTTTCACCAAACTTGGCAGGTAGCATCCCTAGGGGGTTAGGATCTCAATCTCTTAAAATGGGCACCATGCCCCACCCAGGGGGCCCCCAGGGGGCCCCAAACCCCCCAAAATGAAGAAATCTTTAAAAATCTTCTCTAGAATCAGAAGTTATAGAGCTAAGATAATACTATGAGTGAGTACATTAATGACTGTAGTTTCAAGTTTGTTCATAGCAGATCCAGGGGTGCCCCTCTTGGGGGTGGGGGGGGGGGGGGGGAGGTCCGAAATGGGGGCCTGAATTGTACATTTTCATCTTCTTCCTGAAAACCTCATGATGGATTTTCGTCAAACTTGGCAGGTAGCATCCCTAGGGGGTCAGGATCTCAATTTATCAAAATGGGCACCATGCCCCACCCAGGGGGCCCCAGGGGGCCCAAATCTCCCCAAATTAAGGAACCTTAAAAAAAATTGGGCCCTTTTTTTTTTATTGTACATTTTCATCTTCTACTTGAGAATGCCTGGTCAAATTTTAGTAGAGCTGTGAATAATTTAGATTAGTGACTGCGTGAAAGGTGAACTTGCGATACTGTACTCAGGTGAGCGCTAGACCCGCGGGTCTCTTGTTCTTTTTTTTTTAAAGCTTGCTATTGGATATAATATCTGCAAGAGTGTGTCATGTGCAATATTGTTATTACATTTGTGCACAAAATCAATCTGAGACAATAGCTCCAGCAGTTTTGTGTTTCTAACAAACCTCAGTTACATATTGTACTACAGTTTGTAACACATCTTGATGGCATTTTGGAATATCTGCATAATTTACACAGTCATCAGGCATGAAAGTTTTTATTACATTGTACACACTACAGTACTTTCAAATGGCAAGTAGACTATAATACACTGTTGTATGAAACCGGTATTGAAAAAATCTTAATAATTATATACACTGTACAATGTTCATAAAGTTGATTAGAATGTAAGCCATCTGGGAATATTGCTATACATGTCACTGTGACGTACACGTATGTGTGTATTGTTGATATTACTGCTGTATCAGAAGAGTAACTACAGTGTACATGTAAAATTTAACCTGGTACATTGTAGTGTACGTATTATAGAACCTCATACAATACCACTTGTAAAACTTGTAAAAGGCTCATTAGTATACACACATACAATGTACAATGTAGTCTTCCTTCTAGACACAGTTTTGCAGTTCAACTGGATGAGCAGTAAGGCAAGCACTGTATTTCAACATTATGACTAAATGTTGTGCAGCTCTTGTTCAACAGTGTCTTCCAATCATTTAATACCTTGATACTCTTCAAGGTGCCACATACATTGTACATTAGTGTACATTTTGTAAGTCCTTGCCCAACTGCCCGGGGCAAGTAAAAATCAAAGTCAGGCAAGTGTCTCACTCTTAGAGCTGTGAGAATGCTTGAAAAATGCTTGCTCAATTTTTTTGTTAACATTCTTCCACCCCACAAACCCATGAAATCAACCATACACTACAGAAGCCCCATGATACTACATCAGGGATGCCAAGTTCAAAAAATTTTTATGAGTGAGATTTTCATGACTAGGCATCTCGGCGAGCGAATGTGCGCGCGAGCGAGGGTGTGGGAGGGGTTTTTTCCCCTGTGGCCTCCCACGGTAGGGAGCTTTTTCAATTCTTACACTGTAGCTCTTAATGGTGCGATCAGGTGCATACTTAAGTGACTATTCTTTACTTATTTTGAAAGACAAAAGGAAAATATACCTTCAATTGCAACTATCACTCTAATCCTTTGAGATATGCTCCTTATTATAGGCCCAAGTTGCAGACTTCGCCCGATGCGTGAAAAAAATGGGTGCCATGCGTGAGATCGTGAGACGGCCCTTAAATGCTCGAGTCTCACGCAGAATGCATGAGACTTGGTAGCTCTGCTACATACATGTACACTGTAGTAACAACTCATCTGTTTAGTGATCATGCAACACATCAATTTCATTTCAGCAACTTTCCAATATTCATGCAAAGAAATCCCGATTGAATGCAGTGTCACTAACATTTGATCAAACCAAGTCTGTTAAATATTACAATGTAGTTACCTTGTACATAAGCCTGCAAAATCAACATGTGCTGCTCATTCAAATGATTGTATTATATTCAGGTCTTGACTTGTACAACCTATTTTCTATATCATTTTCTTATAATTTTTTACTTTTTGGGAGGGGGGCAAATAAAATAAATGTTCGGATAAGCGTTTTGCAACAATACAAGTGTATGAAAGTCTGCCTGCATGATTGTTCAAGTGGTTAAAAAAAAAGTTATGTAGCACCTGCATTTGTTGTGTGCTTTTTCATGCAACTGTACTACACATGTACACAGTACTTCTATACAACAGTATACAATGTACAAATGTACAATGTGGATGGGCATGGCATATCACACAGGGTTACTGTACAGCACTGTAGATCTAGAGCCTTTGCTCAGCCGCAACTATTCGTACAATGTGTGGAAGATGGTGACACATGGGGAGGGAATGCGCTAAGCACACAGGGCGAGGGTCTGCTACATCGTACATACAATGCCCTGAAACCGTAATGCAGCCTTGTTTAACACAGAATGTGCTTTGTACCAGGCACAGTTGCAAGTATTCTGCATGCTGGGAACAAGTGTGTTCTTGGAATGCGATGAAAAAAAGAGGGGAAAAATTGAGAACAGCCCACGAACATACAGATGGCCATTGTTACATAGCATTCCTCCACTATTATTCTGTGTTGTCTTTGGTTATCTAACATATTTGAGAGCCTCTGTTTTGTTCTCAGAAAGCTTGTGAGTGTGGAACCTGGAATGTATTGCAAAGGTCACAGTTTTGTGTTGAATCTGAATCAAACACATTTGTATTTGTAGCTACAGGGTGTACATCACATGCAGTGTAGTAGAAATGGTTGGTGCAGGTTTCATTTTTTTTTTTTAACTATTGTGTACTCATAGGAA
This sequence comes from Diadema setosum, assembly GCA_033980235.1. NCBI lineage: Eukaryota > Metazoa > Echinodermata > Echinoidea > Diadematoida > Diadematidae > Diadema > Diadema setosum. The sequence goes on along the minus strand of CM067076.1, from coordinate 4,790,373 downwards.
AAAAAAAAATGAATCACGCAAAGCTAATTTTGTACAAGGTTATATGCTTGTGTTTGGGTTTGGGGTTTTTAAACTCCCAAGTACATGTTTGCTTGTCTTTAGGATTTTCAACAGGTGTACTCAACATGAAATACAGTACGTACAAAAGCATTATCACCAAAATCCTCAGAGGAATTCTCTTTAGATGCCTATACATTGTACATGATTAGGCTCGTACAGTATGCTGAAACTTCTTCTTCAAGGTACTCCTCAAAGTTCCGTCTGGAACCAAACAAGGAGGAAACATCTTGGCATAAAGTGTAGGCCTACTCAATAGCGATCATTAGTGACCCTGCATCACAAAACCAACACAAAGTCGCCAGACATGGATTTTTAGTTAGGGGTAGATTCTGAAAGAGCAGACTCTAAGCTTTAAAATGATGCATAACTCAAATCAAATTGACTCCACTAACCTATAAATACTGAAGTACAGGGTCTACATTGTACTTGTATATGGGTCAATCCACGTCAAATCATCCAATTTTCAGAAAAGTTGTCACCCGACCCCCTCCGATTTTCTTAAAAATCGCACCAAATGTTCCCCGAAGTGTCTGACGGAAAATTACAAAATATTTTTACCCAAGGTCAATTGGTTGCTAAGATACAGCCTCACATAGCAACCGGTGCGCATTCCAAAAAATTAGTTAAAAGAAAATTAGGCATTTTTAATTGACTGTTTTAGCTTGGATATTTATGCAAAAGTGTTCATTATCTGGAAATTGACAGAACTTTATAGTCTTTGCAAGAAAAACTGACTGTAATGCGAAATTGACTTTTCGTTAACGTGCACGAGGTCACTGAAAATGGTGTTAAATGTTAATTTTGAAAATTTTAATGCATATTTAGAAGCTAATATCTTCCACATTTCATCACCTTAGGTTCTAAAATATTATGCTGTTGAAGGCTTTGACTTGCTCAGTAATTTTGAAAAAAATTGGCGCATTCATGATCACCGTTTTTACGGAGAGCGCCCTCAAAGTTGACAAAAATGAAAAATGTGCCAAATTCAAGGTCACGGATCACCCTTTGTCCCACCTAGGAATAGCATCAATTTTTGTATATTGATAGACATTTACCTATATTATCTTGGGTTACCAAAGAAATTTTGCTCCCGAAATGTTCAATGGCAAATTTACCCCACCGAAAATGGTCATAAACAGCCAAATTCCCACGTAATATCACATATTGGGTTTAGAGGACATTTCAAATGTCCACGCTTTCAAAATGAAAAGCACTAGCCCTGTGATATTTGCAGTAGGGATAGTCTGTTACACATATTTTAGTAATGTGTGCCACAAAACACTTTTATTACATAATAATGACCTTGAAATTTGACCCAAAATTTGATAAAAAACAATAAATCGCTCCATTTTCCTCATTGCACTGCATGTAAATGTGTTTTGAAAGACTTTTCACAGAGCAATATATTCAAGAATTATGAAAGCTGACAGCCTACAATATTAAGGTTCTAAACTATTTGTGCTCTTCTTTCAGATTTTGTGTCAATTTGATCATGAATGTTATACCCTTGACCTTGAAGTACTTATAAAAATAGCTGTAAATTTGTAAACTACAAAGTACACACACGACAGGACACGTTTTATGGTATGATACACTTGTGATTCTTCCACAAACACAAAAGCTTTTTATAGTGTAAATGTTATATACTGGAATTAATCTATACATGCTTGCAAGATATGTTCCAATCAATTGCTTTGTTCTGACAATGACCCTAAATTTATGACCTTCAAAATCATAAGAAATGCCTATTCCTCTCCATAAAGACCTGTATTAAAGTATGTAATAATAATTGATAATTATGGACATTAAAAATTTCGTATTCTAGCCTGTGAAACGCACATTAAAAGGACTGAGAGTTTTCTTTTTCGGGGAATTTGTTCTGTACCTAATGAAAACTTTCAAAATCATTTCAATTCTTATGTATTTTCTTGTTTTTGGAATTTCTTAGTATTTCTTTGTTTTTATTTTCTGCAGCATAACCATGTTTTTTTTTTTTTTTTTATTGGAAATTGTCACAGCCCACTTTTCTACCATAACTAGAATAGAATTAACCAATCAAAGTGATAGATAGTAAAAATGGTCAAGTTTTTATGAGTTTCACCACAAAAAGCACTGTTTTCCATAGGAAATGCACACAAAATCACAAAATATTACCATCCCCATTTTTGATTGAAATTGAGGGTCATTGTCAGAACAGAGTAATTAATTGTAACATATCTTGCAAACACGTATAGATTAATTCCAGTATATAACATTTACATCATAAAAAGCTTCTGCGTTTGTGGAAGAATAACAAGTATATCATGCCATAAAACACCTGTTGTGTGTGTAATTTGTAGTTAACAAATTTACAGCTATTTTTAGAAGCACTTCAAGGTCAAAGATATAACATTCATGATCAAATTGACACTAAATCTGGAAGATGAGCAGAAATAGTTTAGCACCCTAATATGGTAGAATGTCAGCTTTCATAATTCTTGAAATATTGCTCTGTGAAAAGTCTTTCAAAACACATTTACATGCAGTGCAATGAGGAAAATGGAGCGATTTATTGTTTTTTATCAAATTTTGGATTAAATTTCAAGGTCATTATTATGTAATAAAAGTGTTTTGTGGTATATATTACTAAAATATGTATAACAGACTATCCCTACTGCAAATATTACAGGGCTAGTGCTTTTCATTTTGAAAGCGTGGACATTTGAAATGTCCTCTAAACCCAATATGTGATATTACGTGGGAATTTGGCCGTTTACGACCATTTTCGGTGGGGTAAATTTGCCATTGAACATTTCGGGAGCAAAATTTCTTTGGTGACCCAAGATAATATAGGTAAATGTCTATCAATATACAAAAATTGATGCTATTCCTAGGTGGGACGAAGGGTGATCCGTGACCTTGAATTTGGCACATTTTTCATTTTTGTCAACTTTGAGGGCGCTCTCCGTAAAAACGGTGATAATGAATGTGCCGATTTTTTTCAAAATTACTGAGCAAGTCAAAGCCTTCAACAGCATAATATTTTAGAACCTAAGGTGATGAAATGTGGAAGATATTAGCTTCTAAATATGCATTAAAATTTTCAAAATTAACATTTAACACCATTTTCGGTGACCTCGTGCACGTTAACGAAAAGTCAATTTCGCGTCACAGTCAGTTTTTCTTGCAAAGACTATAAAGTTCTCTCAATTTCCAGATAATGAACACTTTTGCATAAATATCCAAGCTAAAACAGTCAATCAAAAATGCCTAATTTTCTTTTAACTAATTTTTTGGAATATGCACCGGTTGCTATGTGAGGCTGTATCTTAGCAACCAATTGACCTTGGGGCAAAATATTTTGGGATTTTCCGTCAGACACTTTGGGGAACATTTGGTGCGATTTTTAAGAAAATCGGAGGGGGTCGGGTGACAAGCACTGGATGATTTGACATGGATTGACCCATATTCAAGCGCTTAATCTTTCACCAAGCTGCGCTAGCTGTGCGATGAAAGGGACAAAACACAGGATGTCAACCACGGGACAAGCGACAACGAAGGGATTCTCAGATTAATCTGAAATTGAGCATGTTCTATTAGCACATTTTGTCCATGATTAATGCCGACTTACAACACAGGAGCATTATCCTTTCAAAAGTTATTAGACTTGAAAGTGAAGAGTGTACTTAAACAATTTCAAGAAATGAAAAGAGGCCTCTAAGACATGTACATGTACTGTACCTGATCATTCTTATACATTATACTCTCCCCATAAAGGGGTTGTAGAAAAACTGCTAAATACACACTTTTCCATTCGTTTTATGATCCCAAAGGAAAGAATATTGTAGAGAAGAAAGATGGCTCTTTCAGAAAATGTGAAGAACTCAAGATTGACTTGGTTGACCCATTTCACCTGTTTTGAGTCCTTACGTAAAATCAAGGGGTGCGACTTTTTGTTTGTTTTGTGGTGCACGGTCTTTATAGATTTGATCAGCTTATAGAGGTCTTAGATTTATAGCCATATAATACAGCTTTGCAGTGTAGCTGATGTTACTAGTGAATAATAAGTCCCATTTATAGTGTATAACAATCTGATATTGGAAAAGAAAGTCTTAGACCTGTGTAGATACAGATACCACAGTTACAGATGTACATGTATCATGTGCATTGAAGATTTAAATGTGATTCAACAATTAATTCAAAGAAAGACCAATTCCCACTGGACATATTCAGATTAGGGGTGCCCGAGGTAGAAAGTGAAAGGACTCTGGACTTTCCCATACGTTTGTGTGTGCAGTTTATGTGTGTGTGTATGTGTTGTACATGTATTTGCAGCTGTGATTATATCTACGTACACTGCACACCTGTATAGATTCAGTCTCTGCGGATTGGAAAAGGTCATGGGTCATAACAGTGGTTCAAGGGTCAGTACAATGTATGCCAAGATGGCTGAATCTTGAAATTTCCATGCTGAACTGCATACAATTGCAAAATGTACATGTGACATGTGTACCACATACATTGTAAATGTTATTGATATGGAGTTACAACTGTACAAATTCACATTGGTACATGTATCTGAATTTTTCATAGAAAGGGTAGGGCACCTGAATTCTTCCTTCTGTACATAGGCCCGACATGTGTATGGCCTACAGTAGAAGTGTCAAGTGTAGGCATTACATTAAAGAGCTACGACTTGTAGGGGTATGCTCTGAATTGCATGTAGAGCCTACATTTACATTGTATGTACAGGTGTACTAGACAACTTTCAAAACTTTCTTGATGTACAACATACAGTGTATTGTGGCTAGATACTGTACCAGTACACATACTACTATCCAACTGCTGAAACTGTGTGTCATGTACAATTGTACAGTATACACAGGAACAAGACGTACAACAGTGTACCAGGTGTATACAGGAAGCCTACATGCTGTACGAAGTATGTAGTATGCAAATTCTTGGAAGACAAAAGGAAAAACAATTCCTATTGTTTGAAAAATTCCATCAATTCACCCTCTGAAAAGAATGAGTTCACAATTTAAAGATCATGTACATGTAGGGCCTCATGTTTGACGCATGGTGCTTATCCACTGGAAATCTAAGTGAAGTAAATGTGCAGTACAGTCAATACAATTTTGTCACACAATAGAATACTGTATGTGCAGCCCACTTCTTGCCGTTGCAAAACGATGGTCCGAAGTAGTGTATGCTTGTACACATACATTTGTACATCAAGTAATTCTGTTTGCACCATAATGGTGCACTAGGGTACCATTCTTGGTTGCCTGCGAAAGATTTCCATGAATGTTGCAAGTTAGTGGCGAACAAAGCTGGCCTCCCCCTTTTCCAGACTGCTCAATTCCCCAGCCCTGAGGGAGGGAGGTGAAAGTTGATGGAAAATCCACAAGTCAGCTGAACAGAGCTGTATTTTATAGCATGGAGGGAATGCTTGAGATAACATCTGGCAGGTCAAACCGCCAGTGACCCTGGCCTTGATTTGTGCAACCACCTGGCCAAAAGGTCAAATTCCTGAGTCTGCTGCTTTCTAATTCTACTTTCTTCAGATTGAAACTGAATAGTCTTTCTTCCAGGCCACATTATATAAAACCTTCCTCAGTTTATGATTTTCATGTAGGCCTACACCCTGTATACTGTACATTCCTGTCCAATATCAATGATTTTGTGAATGAAATTGGCCACCATGCTCTACATGTTGTATACAACCACCTGTTCAGTAGTACCCACTCCTAACTCATGCTAACATGTTCAGATTGCACAAACTTGAAGATTTTTTTTTTTTTTGGGGGGGGGGATTTCCCTAGTTTGAGTAGGAAGTTTTATGAAAAGTTAATTCTAAACATCAGGAATGGAGTGTACTGCACTGTGCAAATTGACAAATTGAATTATACTTTAAGAGAATTTGTAGGCCTACATGTTGTATTCTGGATACAGTTTGTTATATGTGAAATACGAATTATCTACATATATAGGATTTGCTTGTACAATGTACATACAGGCCAATGTTGTAGTTCCACTTGAAGTACAGTACAGCTCTACAATTTACAATATAACATGTCCAATAAAGCTCATGCGTCACTGCCAGAGGGTTTTCTTTTTTTTTTTCTTTCTTTCTTTCTTTCTTTCTTTCTTAAGTGCAAATTCTCATTTAAAGAGAGTTTGAATTGCCATTTGTAGGTACACCCAAAAGGATTTTTGCCAACCTCTATGTTCCAGAAAAGATTTTTAACATGGTCCTCTGATGAACTGTATGTGCAAACGTAGGCCTACTTGTTACCAACATAAATGTATTGTCTGTTTGTAGTCCTTCTGTGACTGTATTTATATTCACCATGCAGCCACTTTCTCACATGGTTTTTATAAAAGGATCTTTCAGGGAAGGTTTTTTTTTTTTTTTTAACTATCTTTTTAAATGCCCTAGCACCAAGTCCGGACAATGCCACCACACTGTGACACAATGCCAGAGCTCTGCTACTTGTACCTGAGCAAATAAATGAATCATAGGGAAAATATGACAAGCAGAGCCAGAGAGCTGTCACGCTCTAGGAGAGAAGATTGTAAGGGCCCATTATGCCATCATGTCCCACTTTGTCCGATGCCTGCCTTTGTCCAGCTTTTTTGAGTTTACAGATCCTCTCTTCATAGCAACACAGGTATTTGCCCAGCTCTGTTGAGGGAGAGAAAAAAAAAAGAGAAAGAAAGGGAGAGAGAGAAGAAGAAAAGAATAAGAACAGAAAAGAACAAAAAGCGAAAATCCAATTCATGTCCTTTCTTGGTGTCAGTACAATTGTCAGCCAAATACTATTCATTCTTGGAGCGGACAAAGGATGCAACATCCCTGAAAAGTTTGAACGCTATTCTGGGTAAGGGGTCTTGTGTAACAGCAAGGCTAATCATTCCAGTTTGGGGGGAGGCACTAGTCTCGCACAGCTCAGCCTGCTTTACGTCTAATACTGTATTCTCAGATTGCCGCAGGTGGCTCCGTCATTGTGCTTCTGTTCGATCGGGCACAGGCGTGTTGTGGGTCTCCTAAGGCTCAGGCACAGACTAGTTCAGCAAGCAACAAACCAAATAGGTCAGATCAAAGTCTTGTGGTCCTATTGTCAGGAGGAATAATAGAGCCAGGAAACGTGCCACATTCCAGACATACTTTTGATGGGAGCTGCTGAGCACAAGTGGGAGTAGTATGAGTCGTTCCAGACCTCTTTACAAACTCATCCTGACCATGATACAATTACTGACAATGCCCAAGCATTGTTGAAGGCTTTAGCCTAAAGTTTAGGCCAGACTTGAATGTGAAATGTGGTGTACATCATTGAAGCATTGATATAAATCGCAGGTAGAAGGGTTCCTGTGCTCTTAGGGCCTCTCATGGTCAAGCAGTTGTGGGTACCCAGTATAAATGGGACTAGACTTTAAACCTATTTGGGAGCTTTCTTCTTTTTTTTTCCCCATTAAATGTAGAATTACCTGATGTGCCCTTTGTATTCTCTGCGTACATCTGCTCCCTTTTTTTGTTATCTGATGGGATTTTCCATCTCAGAGGAGATTTACTAGACTTTGTCTGCACTGCCTCCGCTCTGCAACATCTTTGTATAAAATAGATAGATTTGTAGTTTGACATATTATTAAAAAAAATAAAAATAACAACTCTACATGTACATTGTACATGACAGCATTGTTTGTTTTTGTTTTTTCTTCTGTATTGCTATCATGGCTGACATGATTTCCCACCCCCCCCCCAAAAAAAAAAAAAAAGTTGAAAAATGGCAATGCCACCAAAATCAAATCAGATAAGATCTAAGAAACAATCTTCAACATGTAAGGCATCCATGTGATCTATAAGAATGGATTATTGTTTACATGTACAGTATGTACAAGTGTACATGTAGGTCTGATCCAATATGAAGAAAACAGTAGAACATACAACAAATGTAAAGTTCTGTCAATATGCAGTATTGCTGGCAGTCATGTTGAGTCATATGATTGCATTATGTCCTTCCTCTGTTTTTACTTTCAGAATGTGATAATCTGTAGGCTGTACTGTGATTTATCATACACCACAAAGCAGCTGTAGGAGAGTTACATCCATCAAACCATATTTTGCTTTGGAATACATGTACACGCTGTATTTACAGCATGTACATAGAAATGAAGTTTGCTCATTTCCCCGAAAATGTTTTTAAAATCGTAAACTCAACTTTTGTGTCTGTTGTCCCTCTAATCAGGGAGGTGCGTTGCCACCTTCCTGCTAATGTACACGTACAATTTGTATTTACACTAGTAACCATCACTAAGATGCATTGTAGGCCTACATTGTTTGCATCTCAAATGTTAGCAAGCAGTTCCTGGTACGTATGTAATTAATGCTCCGTCTAGTTGTTGGAATATATGTAAGTACAGATCTTTTTCGAACAGTGCTACTGTAGTGAATCACTCGAAACCATGTCCAATGTGGGGCACATTTTCAGTATTCAGCCAAATAAAGCAAAGGCTCTGCCTACATGTACATGTAAACATTTCTACTAGACTTGCCCCACCTGGTGAAGACTATACTGTAGATTTGTACATCCTGTACGTGTTATCAATAGGCAGAGGACTTGTATGCCAGGAAGGAGTACAATTGTAGTCCAGTGTAACCAAAGTATTGTTAAGACTACACAGATTGTCCAGAAGAGTTGTACAGATAGGCCTGCATTGTATAATTACATAAAATTATGTGACTCTGGACGGAAGGCGCTATGGGCAAACAGGCAGAGCCAACACTGCCCATAGCTAGGATATTTAGAAGTGGGTCACGCAGTTTGACGAGAGTGCTGAGAATGCAATGCCGAGCGGTAACAACCGTCTTAGACTATGTGTGCAGTACAGAGTCACGGCACATGCCAGGGATGCTTGTCGCATGTTTCAGTCCAGTGACATCAAACCCAGAGCAGAGTCAAATTCCAGTTGTCTCCCCCCCCCCCCCCTGATAGCCTCTGTTAAAGAGCCCAGGTGATGTGTTGGCAAAATGAAGGAATTTCAAAGAAATCTGTTTATTAAATCAATCATACAGATGATGATGATTGCAAAGCTAAATTCAAATTACCAGATTGAAAAAACTGACAAAAAAATTGACAAACTTCACTTGCAAAAATTTCACTAAACAAAACAATAATCAAATCTTTCATCACAGAGTTTGTTGTTTTTGTTGATTGGATAGTTTGTCAGTTTCTTGTCTCAAAATAAACATAGCGAACTATCCTTGCAAAGTAATGTGGTTTGTAAAGATGTTAATCATTGTGAGATTGCCTCATCCAAATCTCACCTGTATACTCTGTATGTTACATTTACTTTGCATATTTCAAGAAGATGAAAAGAACAGCCATCTTTCATTTCAGTATTAGGGCCTTGTAAAAGACAGTCAGTTTCACAATAACTTTGCATTGGGTAAAGGGATGGGTAATCCTTTTAATCTATCAGGCATGGGCTCATTTTAAAAGGCAGTACAAATGTATGAAGCCTGTTCTTTAAACTTAAAGATCTCTACCCATGTACACACAGCAGACATACAAACATCTAGAACTTTTATTTTGTAAATCGTGATGTGTCTTGAGAAAAATGTGTGGTTTGAAGACTATACTTTTTTTTGATACAGTGTACATGTGTATACATGTCAACACTGGTATAAATGATGTACAGTACGTTGTACATGTGCAAAAGTGTATGGCACGCCACTGATGGCTGCCAGTATATTGTGAGGCTCCCATTTTACAGTGAGGTCTCTAATACAATGAACAGCAAACTTGTGTTGTAATATAATAATCAATTGGTATCTAATGCGGAAAAGCTGAAGAAACAGCCATTGGTTTTGCACTCTGCACATGTTGCTCTTCACTATTAAAGTTTGATTCATTGTTGATTTTCATATCCTGTTTCTCAGGATGGTGTTCCGAGCAGCGGCAAGGTCTCTCAGCTATCCCGTCTCTACCAGAAGCCTGGGGACTCGCCGGATAGCACGAGGGAGGGCAGCTACACCAGCAGTGCTGATAGCTCTCCGGTGATCAATGGCGGACTCCGCTCGTATCCAGCAGGTGAGTACTGGTGGGGTTGTGGAAAACAACAGCAGCAACAAGGAACAAACAGTTACAAGAAACATGAAACCTTAAAGATAAACAGATAAACTGCACTGCAAACAGACGGCACCCTAAAACTTTGTGCATGAAGCACTTGTGTGTGTGTGTGTGTGTGTGTGTGTGTGAGAGTCTCGCATTAACTTTCAGTACGTTTTTAAGGACTATTTCCAGATGATCCTGATGTACAATAATTTGAGGATGAAGTTCCATGAATAATGTCTGGTCTTCTGTTGGAAGATGTATGAAAGACTTGATTCTGCAAAGTCGTTTGATCTTTTGTCAAAATATTTCAGCGTGTACTTTTGTACATTGTGAAATTTTGCTGAATGCAGTGCTCCATTCCTGTACTTTACAATACTTAGGATGGAATACAGTTGCACAAGCAATTTAGATGTTTTTAGAAAAAGTTTATCAGAGTAGTAATGTGTGAGCTATTTTTTTCTCTTGTGTGATCTGACTCAGGTTATGGGTTCAAGCGGAAACACAGCTACGAAGACAGAGCGCAGAGCACTACCAGAGCAGCTGTGGACGCCCACAATCAGGCATATGGCCATCAGACATCACAGCAGCAAATCTATGTCGGTGGTGACAATACCCGCAGTCTTTCCTCGTCAATATCGTCAAACAACTCGTTCAGTGATGGGCGGTCCCCGGTCCAGCTGCAGGCCCATCATTCGCACCAGCAGCAGCAAGGGCCTTCGGGGTACCCCGGTCGATCCTACACCTCCACTGTGACCCTTGGTGACACCAACCCCCATAACTCACAGGGCTTGGCCGTCCAGGGAGGGCTCGCTTCCAACGGAGACAGTAGACTCCAGTCCAAGTGGAATGCCATGAAGCTGAGTGGCTACCCTGGCAATTCAAGAGACTCTAGTGGGCAGATGCACATAAATGCTGCCCGAGTACAGAACAGCATACAAAGCACAAATCATCCCAGAACTAGCCCGGCCATGGACCGGACAACCCCGGTCAGTAGTGGATCCTATGGAAACAACAGATTACATGTGGGGAGGAATGGGGAACTGATTCAGTCATACGTTAACCACAATGGAGACAATGCAGGATATGTGTCCAGCTTGACAATGAATAGAGTGCCCAGCGCAGCTGATGGTGGTTATAGCCGCATTACCATAAATCCAGAGGACAGGACGGTTAAGAGACAAACTGTTAATATTGAAAGCACAGAAACCTTTCTACGTATTTCAACAACGTCGTCGACAACGTTTTCATCTGGGAAACAGCTGAATATGGCGGAACCCATGTCCACACATGACCCTCCACCGTATCCCCAAGGGAGAACATATAATGTGCAAGCAGCTACAGCAGCCGCCCAGACCATATCGCAGTCCAAGGGCTACAGTGCAGTACCCAGTGGGAACTTTGCTGGACAAGGGTCAAATCAAATGATGGTGCAGCGTAACACCCACACAGGGTCTAACGTAAGCTACACTAGTCAGGGTTCCAGTGCGTCGAGCCATCTCGCTGTGCCACCAAGTGCTGCACAGGAGCAGCAGCACCGGAGCTCAGCTCATATCATGATCCTGCCACAAGACAATCAGCCCAAGAATTTGGGCATGTACAGCCCGGACATGATAAATGCCATGATAACCAAGACGCAGCCACCCCCCAGCTATGAGCTAAGCACCCAGCACCGACAAACGCCGCCAACCATCCAGGCACAAGCCGGGCACGTTGGGGGTCCAATGCAGAGAGGAGGGACTCCCAACATGACACAGCAGCAGTACAATGCAGCTAGATTAACCCCACAGAATGGTCAGAGTCAAGTTAGCAGTGGCTCCATGTTCAAACCCATTCAGTCCCACATGGGTGGAAATGTTGTGCAGATACAGACTCAGCCACCACAGCACCACCAACCTCAGGCAATGCAGCACCACCAGCCACAGCCAGCTGTCGTGACCATAAGTCGCATCGACCCACACAGTGAGCAGGCGGGCAGCAAACCTCCTCCGCCATACCGGCCTGCTCTGCCCATGCAGACCAACATGGGGGAGATGATCCCCAAAGACTCACAGCTCAAAGTGCCTACCCCAGTCCCTGCTGCTGTCAGCACCACCACAGCCATGGCAGGGACTGGCTACACTTCACCACCCATTTTACAATCAGTAAGAAGCACCACAGTGCAGAAACCTATTCTCCAGACAGCTCATGGACCAGATCAGGCACCTCCTGCTCGAGGCCCCTCGCCGGACACAGTCAGCACTCAGAGCAGTCAAAGCACCCAGAGCACCCACAGCTCCTCCACCAGATCTGAGTCACCTCTCATCAGACCGCCCTCCCCGATCTCAGAGATATCTGACAGCACGGAGCTTGAGAGTGCCTCCAGTGAATCCCAGCCCCAGGAGACAAGCAGGATAGAATCCCCCGTTCCAGAACGTCGCAACAAAGGCAGACACAAGGAGAGGTACGAGCCTCGAGTCAAGACGTACTCCCCGCAGGCATACAAATTCTACATGGAGCAGCATGTGGAGAACATCCTGAAGTCTCATAGGCAGCGACAAACCCGCCGCATGCAGCTGGAGGCCGAAATGCAGCGCGTTGATCTCTCAGCTGTGGACCGGGATCAGATGCGACGCATGCTGTACCAGAAGGAGTCCAACTACCTCCGGCTCAAGCGGGCAAAGATGAATAAGTCCATGTTCAAGAAGATTAAGACCCTGGGTATTGGTGCCTTTGGAGAGGTGGCCCTTGCCAGGAAAGTGGACACTGATGCCCTGTATGCTGTCAAGAAGCTGCGCAAAGTAGATGTTCTCCAGCGCAATCAGGCAGGTCATGTCAAGGCTGAGCGCGATATCCTCGCTGAGGCAGACAATGAGTGGGTGGTCAAGCTGTACTACTCCTTCCAGGACAAGGACAATCTCTACTTCGTGATGGACTACATCCCCGGAGGGGACTTGATGAGTCTCCTGATCCGGCTGGAGATCTTTGAGGAGGACTTGGCGCGGTTCTACATTGCTGAGCTGGTGCTGGCCATTGAGAGTGTCCACAAGATGGGATTCATCCACCGAGACATCAAACCAGACAACATCCTCATTGACAGGGATGGCCACATCAAGCTCACAGATTTTGGGCTCTGCACTGGCTTCAGGTGGACTCATGACTCAAAGTACTACCAGAAGTGTAAGTCAATAAACACCTGTTTCTACCACTTGAAATATATCATATAGTGTAGGCTTTGAAAGTAGATAATATGGGGGAAAGAATTTTGTCTTCCCCATCCTGGGGTTTGTTTTTATTTTACGTTGTGATAAACTTTTTTTTTTTTTTTTTTTGGCCATAATCATCAATATAAAAAACTGCTGGTTTCTAGACTCAATGACACAATAAACAAAATGCTTGTGTCTGGATATGTTGATACTCTGAAGTATTAATGTAGATGTCAGCAGGGAAATTTGTAAATGGTATGTCACCCATTTACAGTTGCTGTTGATTTATAACTTGCATAGATATATGGCATTTTTTGGTTTTGTTCGTTTATTCTGAACTAACATCAAAATGTCAGGTGCATTAAGAGTGTGATTTAAAGTACCTCATGTATGTACAGGCATGTTTGACAAGAAAACGAGAAAGCCAACTGGTCGCCGCTGAGCAGCGCCTTCATGTGAGGATTTAGATGTTTAGTGCAAAGTATGCTAATTCTTCTCTTACCATGCCACTACAGCTGGGCATGCCAGGCAGGACAGTATGGAGCCCTTCGACACCAACGATGGCGGAAAGTGTCGCTGTGGCCAGCACTTCGGCAAGGATTGCAAAGAGGACGTGGACCTCAAAACGCTCGGACAGCGCCCTCTAAAGACCCTGGAGCGACGGCGGAAACGGCAGCAGGAGAGATGCAAGGCCCACTCCCTGGTGGGGACACCTAACTACATCGCACCGGAGGTTCTCACGAGGATTGATAATGGTAAAGTTCAGGCTCAAGAGCACCTTGGAAAGGGTCGGGTGGGGAAGGGGGTGGGGCAGTGATTTCATCTTGCAGGTAGCTGTTAAAGCAGAACAGAAAAAACCAAAAATTGTTTGCAACAATCAAAAGGTACATAAATGCCCCATGGCAGTTGTAAGCAGAATGCTGTAAAAGTGGATATATTTCGCGCTCGGCCGGTCAAGAAGAGTTTCGCGTGTTTTTAATTCCACGAAATCCAGACATCAACTACCGCAACATACGACAAGCAATGATATTTGCATGCTTTTATTTTCGCGCTAGTGTCTGGTTGCATGAAATGCATGAAAATTTAAAAACTACCAAAATTTCCACTTTTACAGTAGCTTGTAAGAAAGAACTCTGAAATACAATGACCTTTTCAGTGTATTAGGAGGCTTACTAATAATTGCTTTGATTTTCATTCATTACCAGTGAATTCTATTTGAATTTAAGCTGTAATCCCTTTGTTTGATTCATTTATGAGTATGTGATATGAAAAAAGTGTAACATTTGGCTGAAGTCAACTGATTGTCCAACCATTCTCCCTTGTTTCACCTTCTCTTCCAGGTTACACCCAACTGTGTGACTGGTGGAGCGTAGGAGTGATCCTCTACGAGATGCTGGTGGGACAGCCCCCCTTCCATGCCGACTCACCTGCTGAGACGCAGTGGAAGGTACCACTACATGACCTTCATTCTGAAAGATGATACTGACCTTTAGAATAGACCCTGTGGCCCGAATTCACGAAGGTGGTACAAATGAAACCATGGTTTAAACCATGGACAAAAACCATGGAGCGCCAAGTGTCGCATGGAATATTTCGTTACGAAATTGGTCATTTCGTCGATGAAATGATTATTTTGTAACGAAATGACACCATTTTGTAACTAAATGAACATTTCGTCCACGAAATGATAATTTTGTTAACGAAACGGTCATTTTGTTGACGAAATGACCAATTTCGTGACGAAATATTCTGTGCGACACTCGGCGCTCCATGGTTTTTGTCCATGGTTTAAACCATGGTTTCTCTTGTACCACCTTCGTGAATTCGGGCCTAAGTGTTCAGAATGGAAAGACGGGTTGAAAGTGGTGTCAGTATTTACATTCACAAAATAGAGGTTGATATTCTAGCCACCGCATAAATCAAGGAGAGCAAGGGGTAGGGCCTGTGCTCTTTGGTATACAATTCATATACAGGGTTGCAGAGTTTCTTGTATTATTAATAGACAGTCATTGTCGTGAGATTTATGGTCGGAACCTCTTCCTTCTTTTCAAATTGGCACAAAACATTTCTATCATTTTGCAGTGTGTCTTGTTGAAACACACTAGCCATGAACCAGTACAGTGGCTCACTGAGTAAGCTCAATTTGCTGTGCACAGGTTCCAGGTAGGACATGCATTTTAAAGAGAAAGGTTGATGCATGTGTGCTGCCATTACTGAGTGAGCAGTTCGTCACATGCATTCAAGGAATATCTTCCATGTAAATGTTATGATGACTGACGAATGAATTATTTCTGCATGTCTCTGGTTGTTTATGTCAGCAGACAGATAGATGAATTCTCGTCATGGCCTGGATTTCTCGTTTATTTTACTTTTGTGTATACATCTTCTTCTTTTTTTGTGCAGGTCATCAACTGGCTGCAATGTCTTCACATCCCGCCACAGGCCAAGCTCAGCCGGGATGCCTCAGACTTCATCCTGCGGCTCTGCACGGGGCCGGAAGACCGGTTAGGGAAGAATGGCGTCCTGGACATCAAGTCCCACCCCTTTTTCCAGACTATCGACTTTGACTCGAACATCCGCAAGATGAAGGCCCCGTACACGCCCACCTTGCGTCACCCGACAGACACCTCAAACTTTGACCCAGTCTCGCCAGAGAAGCTGCACGGCTCAAACTCCAGCACAGACAGCTGGGACAGCAACCCCAGCGAGGCAGAGAGCCACCGCCAGCAGCCCGACCACGCCTTCTTTGAGTTCACGTTCCGGCGGTTCTTTGACGACAATGGGCACCCGCACCCGCTGCCCATCGACATTGATTCGTCGCCGGGACCCGAGCAGATGGAGAGGTCGGAAGGGGACGGCGCCGCGGCGCAAAATAGCCTTGACATGCAGGAGATGGTGTACGTTTAGCAAGCACCCTTGTCTCACCAAGCGATGTCCGTCATTCAAAATTGTACCATGTGTACTTCATGAGTGATAAGGAGACGTTGTGTCTCCCCCCCCCCCCCTCCCCCACCCCCACAGGACATTGATGTCTTCTCATCTCATTTCTATCGCTATCTTCATGTACCTTTTAGAATTTGCAGCACCCGTCCAGGATGTAACACTGCAAACTTGTGTAATAACGCTGAGAATGCAATACTCTGTGAGAACCGTCATGTAGAAATTAGTTTGTCAAGAGAAGTTAATTTACAGGACATTGATTAGCCATAGAAATCAGTTGCGAACTAGAAGTTTGCAAAATGTCTAATGGGTTGGGGTTGACATGCCATACTATCAGTATGTAATGGCATTTGATCAAATAGATTAGTTCCAAGATTATGTAGTTGGCAAAGAACGTAATGACCACCGTCATTGTGAATTGCATGGTTTTTGTGTAGCAGTAATTAGCATCATCCATATTTTCTACTTGGAGCTGTGGGGGGCTTCATACATCAATACATTGGAATTTGTATCGCGAGTGAAATCAGAGTACTACAATGTATATCATTGATAGCAGACATCTTTTGCTCAGGCCAATAGTCAAAGGCGAATGTGGTGAATATTCTTGATTTGATGTTTCTTACCGCATACCTTGGGATTGATCAGCTTTGCTTTTTTGTGTGATCCGGCCGAAAATACGCTCACACAAGCACAAGCACCGTGTTGGCAAGTTTTCGTGCTGGTATTGCTCACGAGTACCTTCTGTCGTGAACAAGGCAAAATGAAAGTGTATTTGGGGTAGTTTTATGGACAATCTTAGATTGCTCATATCTTTTATTCGACCGTACTAGGGACTGCCTGATCTAGGAGTATGCTTCATCTGTGGTTAGTGGTTTGATGGGTTAGATGAGACATGCCTTCTAGCCATTGATTAGTAAAATAATAATAGAATTATCAAACTTTTGATGAATATTGTGTAATATCAAGTACTGGTAGATGCTGCCGGGGCAGAATGTATTCATTGAGCCTATGAAAATTCCTTGGCATTTTTACCTGCGTACTGATCAGTACTTAAAAACCAGTTCTGCTATTCGAAAGTGTATTCATTGGTAGATTGCCTGAAATAAAAGTAATTAAGAAACATGCGATTTGCTTAAAAATCAAGTACTACTGCAGGTATTCAGCATAATTCATTAGAATGAGTCACAGATGCAGTACTTCTGGTTCTTTCTTCTTCATTTTGTTTCCTTAGATTTTTAATGATGCTCAAAAAAAAAAAAAAAAAGAATAGACAACAGCAAGTGAAGATGACCAAAGGCAAATTTTAATTCAGTTTTTCTTTAGGAAAAATAAGTTTTGGTTTCAAAGTTGGTGACTCCAACTTATTGATCGCATTGCTTATAACAGACTGATGTGTACATGCTCAAGTATATTTTGCAGGGTTCCGTATGTAAAGAACATAGACAGTAGGGGTTTTATTTTGACTGCGTTTGAAGATACCATGACTTCACTCGCATGATACGTAGAGAGAGAATGTCACATTATGAAGCGTGACAGATTGACCTCATTAAAGATAGGTTGATTCTATTGAGTTGTAAAAGATAAAGCTTATGTTTATTTTAATTATTTCAATGGGAGAGATAAGACTAATGGATAGCGCTAGAATGGCTTAGATTTTGAAACAATAAGCAGCAATCATTTTGAAAGTGATTGTGAAGTGATTTCAGTTTCAAGACACAAGAAGGTTAATTTTTTTTTAAGGGTCAGTCATCTTTTTTTTTTTAATGGTCAGTCCTTCCTTCTCCCGTGGTAAATCTTGACTATTCGGAGATAAGAGAGATATATCCATATTGGTAAGGGCTTGTCTCCCATATTCTAATGGTCGGACATCGGGTATTTAGCATGAGTAAACAAACCTACTATTGGTGTATCTTTGCGTCAAAATATTCTGCTTTTCTTCCATAATTTGCTTTGAAATTCCATGAAACTGTTAGATATGGTTCATCTTAACAGTTCTGGTAGCCACAATAGATTTTATTGACAAATTATAGGAAAGAATGGTAGGTCGAGGATTCTGAACACCAACGCACTGCTCGAGCTCCGCACATGTACTGTAGTGCAGGCGAGCCGTTTGTTTTCACTACAGCTATACTGGAAGTGACGCATGCTAGACTATGAGAATCGGGACTTGAAAAAGAAAAGTTTGATTCATCTTCGTGTTGCTTGTGTCCACAATCAAGACAACATGGATGGTCAGGGCTTTGTCCCTACAACTGAAAGTAAGCTTTATCAAGTTTTCAGTCTTTATGACAGGGTAATTTGATAAATTTACAAGGTAGAGTTGTAATAGAAGACTTTGGTCTGCACTTATGTTAGTCATTACTAATAAAGGCCTAGGTATGAGTCACTTGAAGTGTTATCTGTGAGCTGTTACCCCCTTGGACACTGCAGTCTATTCCTTCTTGAAAAGCATAGAATTAGTCAGGGGGGGGGGGGGGGGGGGCAAATAATTTGACAAAACCCATGAGGTATTTATGTTTGCAATGAGCACACTTACAGTGAACACTTACACTGTTGTACACACAGAGTAGCTTAAACAAATTCTATACAGAAATGGTTCAATATCAGCTTTTCGGTTTTGGAGGCAGAAAATTTGTATGATCACTGATGTCACAGGAGTGGGTGAATAGTCTGAAAAGTACAATTGGAAGGTTTGTCAGGCTGTGAATGTCTGTCTGTCTGTCTGTGTTCAAGGACTGTCTTCTGTTTCTTTTGTGCTGCTTGTACAAAATGTTATGCAATCGCATGTCTATATTTAAGGATATAATTTTTACCGTTATGTTTGTATGTATGTATGTTTGTCAGCGTTGTCTGTTGATGGATTTTTTTTTCCTCCCTGTCCTGAGCTGTTGAATGTTGTAAATACTTCACTGTACAAGGGGCATCTAGTGGGCACAGCCCATAGCTCTGATGGACGCGGTCTCTAACTGTAGAAAGGATATGACAATCTGTTACGTTTCACTGATGCTGTGGGAGATTCTTCTCTGCTCTGTAAGCTCGTTAATCTGGCAGCCGTCACAAGATTGATTATTTTTGCTAACTGCGCGGTAACTACCGGGAGTGAATCATGACTTTTTTTTTCTTCATGTTCCTCCCATTTCAAGTACACAGTAATTCTGATGTAAAGGGTAGGGAAAAGTTGAGAACTAGCTGAATACGCTTCATCCTATGTTCACAAATCACAGTGATGTGTATCATGTGTACTGCAGACCATGCATTTATTTTAAGTTTTTTTTTCTCTCTATATTTTTTTTTTCTTTCACCACATTTTCACGATTATGGCTTTGGAAAGTCACACATGTTGCAGCCTTGGATTTGGTGTGGTGATGTTCTTTTATCATTTATCTTGCTTTTATTTTCAAACAATTATAATATATTTCTCACAATGGAGTGTTTTTTACCGATGTATAATTTTGGCATTTTGACTGTTGTAGGATGTGTAATTTAGTTGGATTTAATCCGTACTGAAAAAAAATTCACACAAGTCTTTATGGTGTAAAAAGCTTCAGAGCCAAAGAGTTGCTTGTTTTAATAAACAGTGTAATTACAAGAAGAAAATATTTAAAGATAATGTAAAATGTGAAAAGCATGAAACAAACAGTACATATCTGACCACATTGTCAAATAATGTAGCATTTGTAGAATATTGAGCAGAAATATATTTGTGAAACTACTGAGATTACCTTGTGCATGGAAAACATTCATGTTTTCTCTTTTGTACGATGAAATTCTTCATGACCAAAAGAGCAAGTAATTGTATATTTCTAACAGGATCTATACATAAAACCCTTTGAATATTTTAAAAATATCGTCAGAGGGGTTGAGGTTTGGTAAATATTTGATACCCCGTACTGCTGTTTTATAATTAAATATTTCATGTGTAGAAGGCACTTTGGGTCATTATTGTATATGTGAATATTAGGAGATACTGTGTACATGCAAAGAAATAAAGAATGGAACATGTCCACATGATATTAAAGTATTGTCATCACTTTATTCTTTTGTTCTGCTAATGTGGGAGAAGAGGATTTATATCAGAGACAAGTAGACTTGTTCTACAAATTTTCAAACAAACTTTAACACAAGACAGACTAGTTCTATTTTTATTTTTACAACATGAAAATACCTATATGGAGTGAAATCTGAGACTGATTCCTACTTGAATTTAAGAGAACAAGATGGAACATTTTCTTATAACATGGACAAAAGGGCATTCAGTGTGGGCAGTCCTTAAAAGGTGCCCCAAGGGAATGTCAGATTTGCAACAGGAATTCATCTTGAATCATCGGCAGCTGTGTCACAAACTCCATGGTCTACTAGCCAAACAAGCACACAACTTGAACCGACATGCTTACATCCACAAGTTCACACATGAATGCGCACACCATAGCTGGAGTCAATACAATATTGAGCTTGTCGCTTTAAACTTCCTTCATACTGTTCAGATTAAAAACATGCATTTATAATTAAAGCAAAACTAGGTTACTAGGTTAAAAAATACAGGGTAACTGCCTTGTGAAGAGGTTGGATATGATACAACTCTTGTATAGCAAGGTGATTATGGAGGCCCAATTCTTTTATTTTTTTTTTCTTGCCTTTGCACCCGTGGTTCTTGGCATCAGTAGTCATGTGTGAAAACATGCTGTCTTTTACTGATTGCTTCTGTGAATGTGTTTGTGCAGTGGATTTCCGTTTCCTCTTCATTTCATTGTATTAGGCATGAAGTTATTGGCAAGAGAGGTGTATGAAATTCCAATGTGATGATTCTAGTTTGCACATTGGTTGTGGTTGAGAATTAGACATCATCCAACAATTTCTATGCTACATCAAAGTGGGAAACACTGCTTGAATTACACAAATTATTTTACCTTGAATTTTTGTGTGTACGTGTTGGTGGGGGCACACACACACACACACACACACACACACACACACACACACATACACACACACACACACACACACACACACACACACACACACACACACACACACATACACATACACACACACACACACACACACACACACACACACACACACACACACACACACACACCTACATGTATGTTAACATAATGCGTGCTTCATCTTTCCTCACACCTGTGTTCCTTGGAATATACAATGTAGTACATACTGGTACATTCATCACAGTTACGTTGGTCACAGAATATGCGTTTGTGTATGTGTGGTGTATGTGTGTGTGTGTGTTAAGTTTGTTTTGTTTTGTTTGTTTGGTTGTTTTGTTTTGTTTTTGTTTTTGTTTTTTTTGTTTTTTGTGTTTTTTTTTTGTTTGTTTGTTTGTTTGTTTGTTTTTGTTTTTTGTTTTTTTTTGGGGGGGGAGGGTTTGAGAGGTGTAAAGGAGGAAAATGGGATGCAGGCGATAAAACAGACATAGAGGTTAGAGGTACCAGGTCGGGAGGGGCAGCTGCAGAGAGCTGCATAGGGAAGGGGAGTTATGTGCTGTTTCCCTCAAAATTGGGTACAGATATCCAGAGTCCCCATCCCCCCCCCCCAAAAAAAAAAGAGAAAATAACAATAAATAAACATATATATATATATATATATATATATATATATATATATATATATATATATATATATATAATAGGTAGAATGAGCACTTTATAAAAGTCTCTCTATTATCATTAATAAATAAATAAATAAATAAATAAATGATAAGAATAATAATCCTTTCACCTGTTTAGAGTGTATTTGGGTAGACATGCCCATTTTTTGGAACAGTTGGATCAACAGATCCACCTATACGCAAGAGTGAAATTTTGTAGAAATCAACGTACAAGCCAATGAACAATGGTGCTTAAACAGCAACTCCCAAGGGCAGATCACAGATTGAATAAAATGTAATAAAATGTAATAAAAAACATTTAAAAAATCATATTGTTTGAATGGACTATCAAATCACATTCAAATATGCACTGCTGGGCATTTGCTCCCATGAATTATCTGCATGCTATTACAGTCAAACATACATTCTACCCACAAACATAACCCCAACCCTCATTCTCCCATCAAAACTAAACCTAAAGCCCTCTCAAAATCCCAACTGTCGCAAGAGCAAATGTTGTGTCACCATGCATTCATATGGGGTATCTTGACAAGCACACACACAGACACACACCTACGCCTACACAGAGAGCTTACCAATAAATATCACATCACACTTGACAAAGAGATATTCACATTTAATACGTACAGACACTTTATTTGATATATTTCTTTTTTCATTCTGTCTCTTCTTTAACGACATCACAATGCTTTGCAATTCATGTTTCACTACCATGAAGCATAATCTCTTCTGTAACAAGGATACTGTGGAATCAAATATAACATAATGCCTCTGGCATTCTCCACGGCAGTGGCATGAATATTGGAAGAACAGCAATAACACCACAGATGAAGAATGTAAATTCAGGGTTGCCAACATAGCATATCAATATCAGGATGATCACAAACAGCTATTGGTGGGGAAACAAGCATCTTGATTGGCAAGAATAATTCCAAAATCAGGGAGATTTGCATAGTAGTAATGAAATTTATTTGCCAAGACATGGAGGAAGTGTAGAAAAAATGCAGAATTTACACAATACAGTATGTCCAACAACAAAAAAATTACAATCAGATTTTTGCATTGATAACACCCAATATGACCAAACTGTCTAAATAATATTGCAGGGTCTTAAAATACAACATCTTAGCTCTATTTTGCAGAAAACCCCATTCAATTTGGTTAAGCAGTCACAGAGAAATGTGGATTGTTGTAAAGTATGTCATGAGTCTGATTCTTCCAAGTTTAGCACTTCGATGCCCTTGTGTGTGAATACAATTGACAAAACTTGGAGGGAAGAGATTCCTGACATCCTCTACAAAATTCCTCATTTCTTTTTGACCACTGAAGCAAATCGAATGGGGTTTTCGTTAAGATGTGGACAACGAGTTATAGTTTCATACCCTGAATTTGTATTTAGATTGATTCACTGTTTTTAAAGATATCATAGCAGAGGGTCCCGTTGTAATTTTTTTGGGACACAAGGTATATAGCAAACATCTCAATTTTGAATACTAGAGTGGTAATATCAAACATTGAAGTTTGCACATGGGCATATTACTTCTTTTGCAGTGTGCAAACATTTGTTCGCACACTTCGGTATCGCACACTTCAGTGTTGTTATCATCATCATAATGTTTGTCTTCTATTTTCCTTTGCATCAAAGCTATGAACTCTTCCAAGTTCTAGCAAAGCAGTTTGCCTCCTATGCACAATCCTCACATAAAATGAATCTAGAAAGTACAACTCTGATCCTATAACCATGAACAGAGTACTTGCCAAGGAATATAAAGAGAGGCTATTTGAAGAAGGATTTTACATCAACAAATCTGAAGGTATCACTGTGTGCATGTGGGTGAGAGATATAGCAGTGGGGCATTCAGGCATTAGCCTTCGCTGCAGCAAAAATTAGCTGATTAGAAAGTAAACTGAAGAACCATTTTGATGAAAACTTAATTCACAGGCTTACTACCCAAGGTGTAATCACTCTTACAACATGGTCCACATAGTATAACTCTTTCAATTAAAGTGAAAACAAAGTTCTGGTAAGGGCTTGAGAACCCGTCTGGCACCATTTCATATTTGCTTACAATATATCGAAAGAGTCTACAAAGAAACTTACCTGGCTGACGCGGTTTGCCGGAATGATGAGTCATTTTGGAGTATTTTGAGAAAAATAATAAAAGTCGGTAGACCGACTTTTAATCCAGAAGGCTCCAGACTAACTCGGTCTCAGGGAAAACTCGACCCTATTTCAGACAATTTACACACAGTTCGTGATCGCTATGTTCATCAGTACTCTATAATACTATGGGTACCAAACGAGGCCTTACTGAGCAGACAGGAAAGTGCGTGCTAATCCTGTACAAAACAAATGGACTGCGTGCGGTCCTCAAGCCTACTAGTATACGCACATCACCTCAGTTGCTGAGACGCGCGGTCTTTGAAGTTTTTGTTGTTGTTTATCAAGCGTCTTTGATTGTTTTTAGAGGTGCTTGAGAGGCGCACACTAATTTTGCATGCGCGCCAAAGAGGTTTTTGATGCGCACGTTGTAACAACTCGCACCATTACTGCGAGTAGCCAGAACGCTACAATGTAGTTTATACAGGCCGCTCCCATATGCATAGTACACCACACTGTACAATCCAGAGGGACAACCAATACAACTCATCCCACCGTCAAGCAAAGCGAGGCCGAGTTATCCCCGAGTCCCGAGTCTAGCCTGACCCCATTCGGGTAAGTTCTGAGACCGAACGTTTTTGGTTAATTTTTCCCATTTTCGTCGTTACCCATCGAATATCTTGTTATTACAGCGTTATTCCGCACATTTCCTAGGCATACGTTCACATTTTGGAGCAAAATTTGACAACTTTTGCAGGCGTACCAGAACTTTGTTTGGGCTTTAAGTGTTCGTACAATGCTTTCACATACTGGTATATGTCGGTTACAGATATTTACTATGCAACAGGAGTGTGTTGTGATATGAGAAACTTGCACTATTGTCTACCAATTACAGTATGCAAGATATTATGTAGTAAAAGCAGAATTGGGTATGATCATAGAGACTGGCATAAGTTGAATATACTGGACCAAAGAACAGGCTCTAGAACTCATTGTATATTCAACTTATGTTGAAGTCATATATTGGGCATTCAGGACTGCGAAAAAGTCAAGACTTGCATCGCAGCTGACTATTTTTCACTTCTTGGGTATTGACTTCTACAAAGCTGACTGCATTTTGCATGAGTCCAATGAACAACAAAAAGTACTTCTCCCAAGTTATTCATCCCCTCTGCTGATGTACCGACATCCACAAGTACCTTACTACCAAAGCTGTCTGAACAGAATCACTTCACTGAGAAGCCCTGGTGGCCCAATGCAACCATAACTGACCGGGCAGGGCCCTCACAACCAGGCGGGGCCTTCACCACCAGCCTGGCCCCCTCGACGTTCAGCGGGCATCACCTGCCGGAGATGCGGGGCACGTCCTTCTCGGCGACCAGCGGGATGACCTTGAAGGATTTGAAGTACTCCAGGATGTTCTCTGTGTCCTTCAGGTCCACCTTGTATTCCTTGGACAATCTCTCTGCCGAGTACTCCTGGAACAGGGAATTGAAATACAAACACAGACAGACAGACTGACAACAGGGTCAGGACATGCAGGCAATGCAGCAACCATCCATTTTGTGGAATATTTTTAATACAGGGGAAACTTGCCATATCAAGGACCTACAAACCATGACAATTACCTTGCGATGTCAGGTTTCTCACGATATCAAAGCTACAAAAAAAAAGCTACAAAAAAAAAAGAGAAAAGAAATATAAAGAGCTGGGACCTGCAAATTAGCCATGCTATATAAGGATTTTGTTATCTAACCTCTAAAAAGAGGTTCCACTGTATAGCTGGAATAAGCTGACCTCCCAATTGTTAGCAATACATGTACATACTCTAGGCAAGTAAAAGCTATGACACAATATGCTGAAAGAAAAAGGCAGCGCGTGTTAATGATTTAATGACAAATCTTTCCTCTACTCTACCTTTTATACACCAGAATTTGATCTGACAAATGCTTCTTTTTCTTCTTCTTTTTTTTTTCTGAATGATTCCAGAGTAATACATTTAGAAACAGAATTTTGATCCTCAGCCCAGTTTCATTAATCAAAGGATATATCTAAGAAATGCCTTGTCATAGGAAATAAAAATGCCATGACCTATCTGCACCTTTCCATGTATAAATCAAATAAAGAGGCTGATGTGATGATGGTTACATGGAGACACATTGAAGACTTTTGGACATTCAAACTGTCACACTGTAACTTATTAGTATGTTTAAAATGTCATTCCAACCTCACCTGCTCCACTGCAATAAATTCATCAAGTCCACTCATAGTATGCATTATTTTACTCTTGAAGAGCATTTCACTACTCATGACTTCCAGACTTAAGCATTACAACTGGAAAACAACACAGTACTTTTTTTCAATGAATGTTCATGTCCAGGAAGTACAAAAGAGATATTAACTTTGCCACAAGTTCATGAGAAAGCATGACTTTGTGTCTGACCCCTTTCCACAAGTTTGCATGACCATGAGGGCGTTTTACAAAGAATTTAGGTCATCTTGAAAGTCAAAATCTACTTAAAATTATGGAATGCTGTATGTGTCTGCAACGTTGTTCTAACTTGTTAATAAAATGAAAACTTTAAAGACTTTTTATGCAGCCGTTAATATACAAGATAGAATGAGTGACAAAGGAATTTTTCTGTAAATATTAATAACACTTCAAAGTGGATTCTCAAAGGCTGATAAACTTGAACTGGGAAACCAGTGGCAAACTATAATTTTAACTTGATCTTGATTTCAAGATCGACTTAGCTTCTTTGTGAAACACCCCCTTGCCTCGGTAAGCTGGCAACATAGTGGTACATCCTTGCCCTGTTGTGATTCTCACTGACCTCCTTGTTCTGCCGATGTTTGGCTAGCATCTCCAGGGCCTGCCCGACAGACAGCCGACCCTCAGGGATGGTGTCCGGCTCCAGGAAGACGCTGGGGGAGCCCAGCTTTTGCTGCCGGTTCTGAGGCAGGGGACGCGCCTTACGCTTGGCCTCAGCAGCCATGTCCACATCCATCAGACGCTGGGGGGAAAAATTTCACTTGGAATTTCAATTTCTATTTCCTTCGACAGGAATGATGTAAACGCTGATGGTTTAGAAGAGACTACAAATGTGAGAACTGAAGAAAAGCTATAAAATATCACAGTATGTTTCCTTTTCAATACAATAGTTACATTTTATCTTATGCAAGGTCAAAGATTTCAAATCAATAATCATTTGAATATCCCTTTTCAAAACAGAGCCTCCGTACATTTTCATACAAGTTAAATGCTGTCACTCAAATCAAACAGAAATTCCTGAACATCGTTTCTTTTTCACTACGCTATGTCATTACTTCCAGAAGGCAACACATTCTTACCAGTATGTGATCATATAATCTTTAATAACAATTTGGAAAATATCAAAATGTCAATTGTGAAAATGAATTTAGTCAGAGAGATGACTTTTAGCAACTTAATAGCAAAACAAAACATAATATTTCAGAATCCCCACAGGAAAGCTTAAAAACTATGGATATTTTCAGCACTTAGTAAAATTCTTCATATTTCACATGGCTCCTGAATTTGATAGCTTGCATATCAGCCGAGGCAAAATCAGTTTTATGGCAAACTTGGTGTAAGTGTATTCACTTTATCAACAAAAGTGCCAGTGAGATGACTGCAAGATACTGGGGATTGAGTATCAGCTAGGGTCTTGGGAGTATGGAGAGGGATTTGATAAATGTCAAGAATGTGACCTGACCTTTCCTTCTACTTCCTGTGACATGACCTTGACATCTTTCAGCATTCCCAGCAACCTCTCATCTTTCACCTGCTGCCTCTCAAGGATCTCTGGATTCTCTGTGAAAGCAAAATCAACAAGAAATGACACAAACATAGTCACTGTGACAAACAGGTTTGAAACGTACTTGTACAGAGAATCGCACAATTATACCTAATCAATGGCAAATTATATATATGTATTACTAGCAAAATATACTTTTATGACTGTATGTGGAAACCTGCAAAGAAACTTGACCAATTGTGTCAAAATTGCAAACAAATATTTTCCAAATGGAATGAAATCACTCTTTGGAATTTGAACTGGACAGAATTATGAAAAGTGCCAAGTCTGGCTTCAACAGTATCATCACTGAGTATGTGTGAATAACAAATGATGGCAGTTTCAGGTTTGGTAGGGCCCTACACGGTGCTAACATTAACAAGTGGTGTGTGTGTGTGCGTGTGTGTTTAAATAGAAATACTCGATGGACCAATGTGTTACTATCCTATAATAAGCAACAAAATCTACAACTCTCACAATTCAAATCCAACGTGTTCCAAATTAGTTGAGTGATATGATGCTTGTTAAAGGAGATGGCTAGTACCGGTAACTGATCAGTGGGAATCAGTGGGAATGCTCGGGATGATTGTTCCAATCCTTGTGGGATTCATTTAAGAGTACATTATAATATATCTATTGTTGTGTGAAAATTATTTGCTTCAGAATGGTCTCATATTCAAGTATTAATGTGCAGTTCAATGTTTCCAGGTTTGCATGCCTGTACAGTGACAGGGCGATCGTTAATGGCCCAGTTTTCAAAACGTTAACGATCACCCTGTCACTGTACAGGCATGCTAACCTGGAAACATTAAACTGCACATTACTTGAATATGAGACCATTCTGAAGCAAATAATTTTCACACAACAGTAGACTTATAATGTACTCTTAAATGAATCCCACGAGGATTGGAACAATCATCCCCCAGTATTCCCACTGATTCCCTATGATCAATTACTAGCCATCCCCTTTAAAATGTATTGTAAAAAATTTAAAAAAAAATAAAAAACACAGAAATATTAGCATGCATCTTAATTTCATGAGCCAAAATGTGCAAAATTAAAATGCACACAATAGTCCTTGTCTACACTACATGAATTAACATCACTAGCAATTCACGAAAATTTCATGCCGGAAAAAAAAAAAAGAAAAGAAAAGAAAAGAAAAGGCAGGTGGCTCCAATTTGCAAAATTGTCATGCCACAAAATTATCTTGCATTACATTATTTGGTGAATTTTTAACTTGAGATGCGCATGTCTACCTCGATATTGATGGACACAGTCACATAACTGCATTTCAGATTTGTGCTGACTTGATTAAACTCATTAAAGATTTATAGAGCTATCTATAACTTTTGTTTTTGTGTGTTCTGACATCCGTGAAAACATCTACACGCCTGGCTCAGCTCAGTGCATCTCTACAGTTTAGTACATTGTATTACAATGATTTACTTCTAATCTCGTCATTACAGGGGCAGGGATCCGGAAGGTAATAATCACCACTCACTCGGCCTGGCGAGCTGGCCTGAGCGCCTGCGCCTGGCATGGGGTCCGTTTCATGAAACTGAAACAAAGACAAAGTCTTACTAAGTTTTGACTCTTGAGAGACTTTTTGCTCACGAGACACACTTTGACTTAATATAAGAGAATTCATGAAATGGACTTTACTTCTCTTTTCTAATAGCTACATATGATGGGCGAATTTGGCCGTTTTAGATTTATCTAAAGACATATTATTTGTGATGACTTCTCGCTGTCTTCATGAAACTGACCCCACCAAGTGATTAACACACCTCGTCGCGTCGCCACCTGTCCAAGCCCAGCGCCCAGGCCGCCCCGGCCCCGCAGCGCGGGGCAACCCACGCGGTAAGCAAAGCTATTCCACCTAGCGAAAGATGCACGGTACCGGTACCTACCTCTCTGATATTCGGCAATTTTTTTGGCTGTGCTAGGATGTTTGGGAGATGGTCTCACTTTCTGTTGGTCAATCAGACGATGTGCCCGGTTTTCCACGTTGAAATTTGTTGCTGCACGGCGTAATGCACCACCCATCTTTGCACTATTTCTAATTTTTCAACACGTACCGTCACTGCGGCAGCGTGTCGGCCATTGGTTTCGACTTATTACATACCTTCGTATGGGCAAGATTGCGTAAGAATCGAACGGCAATGCCGCTTGCTTTACAACTTTCGTGGACTGTCCTGGACAACTCGACCTCAAAAGGCTCAGCCTCAGACACGACGACCGTACTCCTTGCCAAGTTGGTGCTTTGCTGTTCAAGAGCTTGATCGGTTTATTTGTTGGGGGAAAAAAAAACATCTTCAGGAAAGGCACATCTTCTTAAATTTGAAGTGAAAAAGACATTAACTAATGTCACTATTATAAAAAGTAAAACACGACCTCGCCTTTGCCTTGTGAAGGAAATAATTAAGTCCATATTATGTTAATTGTCTTTAACTATGGACTGTATAAGACGGTTTCATAAGACAAGAAGTAAATTTTCTTTGTTCATAAAATATTGTAGGTCGAAATAGAACCTTTTCCTTCAATCTGATTCAATTCTGTAAACTCTGGAAAAAGTTCAAAGAGCAATTTGATATCATATTCGGCACTATTTTCATAGTGAAGAAAGTCGAACCATTTCATCTAAATTTGAAAGAAAGGTGTGGAATTTTATTTGATAGTCTCATGATAATGTTTTCACCCAATATTGATGAGGTCCCTATTAACAATATCTAATCTAGCTGACTTGATCAACGGAAATGTTGAACTCACGAGTTTAACAGTTGGTGTTGATATTTCATCGAGCAATCACTGATTAGTGGCAGTAAGGATGTCACCTAAGTCCCAGTTGCACTTGTTACTGCCCTGTCCCGATCCCGTAAGTTTACAATTTTGCAATTCAAAAGTACAGGAATTCATGTGATTATATTAATTTATCGTGTATAAGGACTTAGTAAATTTCAATCCTAATTTCATTTAAAAAGAAGAAAAGTAAGGGACATAGAGGCTTATAAAGCA
This sequence comes from Diadema setosum, assembly GCA_033980235.1. Taxonomy (NCBI): domain Eukaryota; kingdom Metazoa; phylum Echinodermata; class Echinoidea; order Diadematoida; family Diadematidae; genus Diadema; species Diadema setosum. Next base: position 4,759,531 of record CM067076.1, on the reverse strand, counting down.
ATATTACACCACCTCCAATTATGGTCTTGGATGATCAACACTCTAGTGGTTGTGACTATATTGTTTTGTTTTCTTAAATAACTTAACCCAAACAAATGAAGTTTGTTTAAGAAAAAAAAACATACTTGTTTTGTCCTTATTATTTTTATGCATTTGACGGTTGTAAATGCTGAGATAAGGTCACACTCCATCTTCAGTTCATCATCAATATTTCACAGACATAAATGTTCACACAAAACTATCACATTGATAACTCACTTAGCTATTGTCGAGTCTGGGCTCACGTCATCATTATTCTCATTGCGGAAAGAAAAACTCCTTCTTTTAGTGGGAACGAAACTGATGTTTTTACTTCAATAGCAAAATTACTGTCATCCTCTAGTATAGGCCTACAAATCTGATCCAGTACGACAATTTAATGCAATTTATGAGTTTTATTTATGTCCGATCCGTTACCATGCCAGTTTGATGCAAGTTTTGTTGTTGTTTTCTTTATTATTTTGTCAACAAATTAAACAGCCCGGCTGTTGCAGCAATTAGAGCACGATCAAGCCGTCCGTCAAGTGTAAGGGTCGTCTTTATCAAGGGTTGGGTTGTCCTAAGGTCGAGTTGCATAGCCCCGTATGTCTGCTGCGGTTGAACCTCCTCAAACTAGAGATGGCGCTATTAAACATCAGACATTTCTGGCACTGGCGGCAGAGAGGCCTTCTTGTCGGTCGCTTACACAAAAATTTGGTGCCCAATAGTTATTATTTTCATGAAGAACTTTACTTCCATAAGAAAACCCTTTAACCTTTTCTGTGTCTTTGAGTCATTTACGAACAAAATATTAATGGTCAGGAAATTTATATGGCACACAGAGGGTTATTGCTTCAAAGTGACATTCGTGTCCAGTAAAACTATATGATGAGAAAGAGTAAAATTACATATTTACAAAATTACAACAGTCAATATTTGATCAAAATCGGATAAAAATTAGGGTCGTTATGACATTGCCGGGGAAGTTACTCTAATTCATGCAGTCTATATCCATGCAGTCTCATTTCTCAGTTCTCATTCTGTTGATATGAATTTGTAAATGAGTGAGCTGATGATGTCATAACCAATATTAATTTCACTGTTGCCTAATAAGAAATCGTTATTCTTTCACACGCAGACTAACCGGTACAACTGCTCTAGTGTTCCTCTTCAATGTAAAAATCAAGACATGTAAACCTAGTTGGTCATTTATTAACACAGAAGCACCATGTCTTGATTTAGCTATAGTACACTGTGTTATAGGCCCATGTGGTGCAGCTGGGTTAAAAGTGAAACGAAATGACATAAAAAAAAATACTCATTGAAAATGTTAATGACGTTTCTCGTTCTGCATCAGACTTATTACAGAACGTTCTCGATTGAGACTGCAAGAGACTGGGAACAACACCGTTGAAAAGCTGGGTGATTGTTCTCGTGGTGTACTGGGGTCCTAAGATCTAATATTGAGTTATCAATAAATATCAGAAGGAAGGACCGTTGAAACTGACCGGATCGATGTGTGAGTTTCAGCCACATACGAATCTCGAATAGGCCTATATCATAAACAACAAACAAACAAACAAAAGCAAAGCAAAACAAAACAAGGCTCAAAGGGGCGGGGTAGAGGATGTATGTATGTATGTATGTATGTATGTATGTATGTATGTATGTATGTAAGTGGCACTAATTTAAATAGAAATAGATAGAGATGTTGAAGTGTGAGTGCGGTAAGGTTATGTTTATGCGCTGAAGACCCCCCCCCCCCTCCCCCTTCCTCTGACCCCCTTTTTTATTTTTTATTTTTTGCTTGTTAGCTCATGAAACCCGGAAGTGCCCCCCCCCCTCCCCACACTTTGAAAACGCTCTAGTTAGGGAGAGGAGGTGGTGAGAAATATCAGAATATCCCATGAAAACTATTTGAACATGCCCTAATGTGCAACAGTAGATAACTAGAAGTAGATTTAGTTTCGTCTCACGTTCCTAATGATGATATAGTGGGAACCATGCAGCAAAGAAACAAAACATTATGCTAATAGTTATGGTTAATCAACCGTACGATAGGGCCTACTCACTCGTGGACGTCATACCTGAGCCTACAGTACATACTTGAGCCTAATATGATTCTGTATAATAGGCCTATACGCCTTAATTCCCCCGAGAGGGAGGGAGCCAGCAGAGGGGTGAGAGGGAGGGAAAGAGGGAACGTAAACCTCAAACAAACTCTGACTTACCAATCAAAATATTTACATTGAAAACAAAGAACATTTAAATGTCAAACATTTGCTATTCAGGTACTGCATTTTTGAGTGTGAGGCCCTAGCTGTCAAGACGGTGGGGTTCAACTGGTACCCTCTCGATCCTCTTCCTTTGTTTCCGCTTTTGTTTTTGTTTTTGTCGTAAGAGCCAAAAGTGTGTGCAGAGACTCCAACCCAAAGCACCTTCTGATCTGGAGATTCTCCCGCCTGAAACCCGGCTAGCAAACGGGAGACTCCAACTTGATGTGTGCGAAGCACGAAGTTCCTAGTGTTCTAGATGCTCTCTGGTGCTATCTAATATATCTATATATCTATCTATATCTTCAACATACGATAGAAATGAGTAAGAAATCCTTTTCAACGGGAGACAAAGAGTCAGGGCGGGGGAAATTAAATCTCAAGCTGGAGAACGGGAGATTTTGCAAAAATGGGTTTTCGGCGGGAGATCTCCCGTCGACAACGGGAGAGTTGGAGTCTCTCTCTCTCTCTCTCTCTCTCTCTCTCTCTCTCTCTCTTTCTGTGTGTGTGTGTGTGTGTGTGTGTGTGTGTGTATGTGTGTGTGTATGTATGTGTGTGTGCGTGTGTGGTGTGTGTGTGTTTGTGTGTGTGTGTGTGTGTGTGTGTGTGTGTGCTTTTTTGTATGTATGTTCGTGTAGATTGTCGTGGCTAAACTTTTTTTTTTTTCAGGTTGATGAGATTTGGTTAAAATTAAATGGACTTCGAGAAAGATTTACAAGCATTTTTAAACTGATTTACAGCAGTTATATACATTGGAAGCACGAGATCGACAGAGTAATTTCGCCTTCTCACCAAAAGTAACCCAAGATATTTTCTCCGACCCAGAGTTACAACTCTTTATCCCAAAGCTTAGGGAATTTCAGTTTAAACTTCTTATGGTGCACTTTACATAAAAGTTAATCTGTTGAAATTTGGGTTTGTTTCGGATGATCTTTGTTCTCTCTGCAGTAAAAGCACTCAGACAAATTCACATTTATTTTGGGAGTGTATTAATGTGCAGGAATTGTGGCAAATTATTATTCAGAAATTGACTTTAGAAGAACTGGGAAATATGAATGGGGAAGTTGTTTATACAGTTATATCCGGAAACTCGTTAAAAATCAAAGGATGAATTACAATTATGTTGATGATTAAAATATATTTTATATTTAGCGAGATCGAAAGGGGAGGTACCAAAGTTTAATGATGTTATGAAGTATTTTAGGATGTGTAAAGAAGAAGAAAATAAGACAGCGATTAAAATAGGAACAGTTGGAATGCCAGTGTTAAAGTGGTGGATTAAATGATGCGTGCCGAGGATGAGATGTGATTTTCTTTTTCTGTCTTGATTTTGCCGTATCTGCGAGTTATTGTCACATCTTTGTCGTTTTTTCCCCTCTATCAAACATATTGCTTCTACCACTTCCACATCACGTCCACATTATGATTAGGATGTATTTTATTGTATGAGAAAAAAAAATGGCAATTTACATGTCAGTCAGAGTTATTCAAGTGTGAATAAAGCCTGAAGCCTGCCCCGGGGGTGCATGTTGGCGTTTGTGTGGTGTGTGTGTGTGTGTGTGTGTGTGTGTGTGTGTGTGTGTGTGTGTGTGTGTGTGTGTGTGTGTGTGTGTGTGCGTGTGTGTGCGTGTGTGTGTGTGTGCATGCATGTGCGAGTGTTTCTCGCAAAACTGTTTTAATGGTTTCGATTTCTTTTTTCTTTCGAGAAGCAATGGAATATGCCCCGTTTGTTTTAAGCAAACGATCTATCATGTCCGCGTTTTGCGGGCATTTTGCGAGAATATAGGCCTACATACAAACAAAAAGCGGATTTGGTTTCTTTGGTTTGAGAGTTACAATGTAAGTTTGACATTATCATTTGCACAATGTTTGTGCATGGTATTTTGTCTTTTATAGTGTAAGATTGACATTAAATTTTGTACAATGTTAGATATTGCAGTTTGTCTTTGCATAATGTTTTGTTTTTGTTTCTGTGAACGTGAATTTTGTGATATGAAATTGAACGAAAATCGAATAAAGAATAAAAAAAAGTATGTGTGTATGTGGACCCCGCGCTGATACTTTATGCACCAGCTAAAATAATTTGAAGTTACCGGTGGACCCTTCATCTGGTGAAAGCTATACGGGCCTGTCTAAAGCATTCAATAATCTGATAACCTTTTGTTTTTCAGTTTCGTTGTATAGTGTCGAGATGAGTTTAAAAAAAAAGAAAAAAAAAAGAAGAGAGAAACGGAGTGTCTGTACCAGTGAGATGAGGAGGGATTTTATTCCAACCGAGTAAAGGACCTGAGATACTTGATGATCCGGCCCAATATGTTACATAGTTTACATGTTTACATTCTAAAATCATATAGTAAGTATTGTTCATATACTATCAGCATCATTAACTGAGTATCAATGAGTAAATACAATAGTATATAGAAGAATTTAAAATGAATATGTTTTATTGATATAACAAATTGGTGCTGTTGTTGTTTTGTTCCAGTGTTCCACGTCTTACAAGCTTAGCTTTTTAGTGGAAAACTGTTTTCCATCGTTATGATTATTTACTATTTTTGTTGCCATGGCAAAGTGCATTGTTTCTTTTTTATGACATCATTCGTGTATATACTTTATATTGTACTTGAAAAAAATGCCTTTATCAGACGAATGTAAGACAAATTTTTTAATGATGGAAAGAAATCAACTATTGAATTGAATTGAAAATTGAATTGATGATACTCTTGTACGACAATGATTGTTTTCTTGATACACTTGGAAAGTTTTTAATGCTTCTTGGGGAAATATAGGGTTTATAGTGACCTCGTCTACAGCCACTAGGTCTATTTTCCAATTGGTCTACTGGCAAATCGTCTATTACCGATTCGTCTTATACCCATTTGGTCTACAACTTGTTTTGTCCAGTACCCATATTGTCTAGTCACTTTGCCCACTACCCGTATAACTGTCTAATACCCAACTCGTCTAAGGAGCATTTCGTCTACTAAATTGATCTAATAGCCAAATCGTCTACACTCACAATGTCTATTTGCCATGTCGTCTAATATCTATTTTGTCTACTACTATAGTTAGTCTACTCCCACGTCGTCTACATGACTTAGTCATTTCGTCTACATTCACTTTGTCTAGTTATCATATCGTCCAACCCTTAGTTTGTCTATACCCAATATGGTCTATACCCATCTGGTCTACTCCCAACTCGTCTACTCCCAATTGGTCTACTGTACTCCCAACTGGTCTACTCCCAATTGATATAGTTTTACTCTCAACAATTTACCCAATCTGATCATTTCCATCTGGTCATGCTACTAATGAATATACCACTTTGTCTAGTGTCCAGTCCGTCTCACTGTCATGAACTATTCATATTAAACCCTGCCCGTGATTAGCACAAAAATCAATATTAACTATTCTAGTTGTTAATTATTCCCCACATGCTGAATATAAAGACATACTAATCAATGGTGAGACATGACTATCCAGTCTACATTCTGGCCGTAAAATAACTAAATAATGATAAACTAGCTCAGTTACAATCCTCCATCACAAACTGTTTCCTTGAATATCAAGTTTTAATGCATTTAAATCATGTGTTTACAAATGTTATTGTGAACTTAATTTTGATCAATTTTCAAAGATATGCTGAACAGATTTGAATACTGGGTGGCGGGGCACCTTTGAGCTTATTTTAGGGTTCCTCGCGAAACGTGTATTGAGTACATTGCAGGCAAGTAAATTATTCATCTTAGTAGTAGCTATGAATCATATTTTTTGTGTATAATTATATTTCAACCTTTTTTTGTGCATTTAACCATTTACATATAACATTAGTACGTGGCAGACAGAATAAAGAATACTGATAATGTACTTCTAATGTGTTCCTTTTCATTTTTACCATACTTATGATTGTGTATCAAAGTCGAATGGATGGAGTGTTGAAGTTTGGACATGAAATGCTGCACGATTGCTTCTGATATAAATTACACATCCACCACAAAAAAAAAAAAAAAAACAGAGCAAGTTTTTCACACTGTGACATTATCTTTTTTCCCTTAAAAATTGTCATAATTAGAACATAAAAACTTAAACCAAATGGGGCACCAAGAGTGTTCAACCTATTTCACTGGGAAAAAAGAAACTGGATGAAGTATACTTAAATAACAAAAAACAAACAAACAAACAAAAAACTATAACTAGTAGTAGACCAGTTGGCAGTAGACTAGTTGGCAGTAGACGAGTTGGGTGTAGACCAGTTAAGTGTAGACGAGTTGGGAGTAGACGAGTTGGGTGTAGACCAGTTGGGAGTAGACCAATTGGGAGTAGACCAGTTGGCAGTAGACCAGTTGGGAGTAGACTGACTGGTTATAAGACTAATTGAGTATTAGACAAGGTGGTTGTAGACCAATTGACTATTAGACAAAATGAGCTGTAGACTATTTAATTCATAGACTTAATGATTAATAGACGAAATGGTCAATAGACATAATGGGTGTTAGACGAAATGTGACTTAGACAAATTGGACATTAGATAAAATGGTTAGTAGACGAAATGACAATTAGACTAATTGGCATTTAGACAAAATGGTTGGTAGACGAGTTGGTAGTAGACGAAGTGAGTTTAGACGAGATGGCATTATACATGTACTAGGACAGTATACTGGACGCGATTTTTTTTTCCGTAACCCTAACGCGTCGAAATTGCCAATTGTGTCACTTGAGCAAAGACTATCAGTGTACAAGTTGGTTTTTGTACGCATGTGCGTGGACTTCGGCAGTAGGCGCTGAGTTTGTACTGTTATACACAGTACCATAGGCATGGTCGTCTGCTAACCACAGAATCAGATTACAATGTGAGAATGAGACGCCGTCCTTCAATCAGAAACATAACAACGGGTTTGTGTGTATGGGTATGTGTGTGTGTGTGTGTGTGTGTGTGTGTGTGTGCATGGACCTGGTGTGTGTGTGTGTGTGTGTGTGTGTGTGTGTGTGTGTTTCACTTCACATGTCATGGGCATCGCGTTCGCCTTTGCCTTAGGTGGTATTTCTGTGGTTTTGTTCGCCGTCTGCTGACACTTTTCCTGTGTCTCGCAAGACTTGCGTTACTGGGCTCACGCGGGTAAATAATTCCCCTTAGAGGCGTGTGTTAAAATTCAAATTTCAAAAAATTCTGTAAAATAGCTGGAAGAAATTAGATGTTTCATCTTCACTAACCTGGATAAGTGAGATATACCCTTTCATCCATCAAATTTCCCAGGTGGGTTCTTCGGCTCAAATTCTGTCCAATGGTCCGCAAAGCCGAACTACGAGTTCTCTTCACTCAAAAAATCACCTCTTTTCTGTACATGCAGCCAATGAAATAAAGTCCCCTCAAATTCAATCAGAAAAGCTTTCACCTTCCAACCAAAATGTAGTTTGTAGAAGAATTCATACTCAATATTTACAGCTATTCAGTTTTTGCCGAACTACATCATTGATTTTGAATTATTTTTTTTTCTACATTTATTTTGGTATCTTTGGTACGAATTTGTGCAGGGGTCTGGGACATTCCATTTTATTTGTACAGGTGTGAGCTCAACTAGGATGCACAAACTCGACGTCGTCATCAATATCTTGCAAAAAGTAAATTGGAAATCTATATTGAAGCTTGGAATAAATTATAATCAACGTATTTTATATTTAGGTCTACAGCTGCAGCGATTGCTATTATTATCAACATTGATCATGTTTATTAACCCCCACAAAATCAGATTCGAAGTGGGCATTGGGTCTTGGGTAACATGGATGAACTACTGCGTTAATTTGGGTTTATCCTCCAACTTCACGATGATTCAGAAAGGCGTAGTATAGGCTCCTTAGGCCTATTGAGTTCAGGTTCATGTAATCAAGATATGTGATTACATTCTCATGGAATAACATCCAATATGAAGATGGGGGAGGGAAGAGAAACTGGGATAGAGCTAGTAATCATCGATTTTGATCGATAAAATCTCTCTATAAATATTTTAATTTAATCAGCTTTACAAAGGCATTTTGAATCGGCATTTAAAAATCAAAAGATGTGCTATTTCCAACAAAATCAATTCATTTCCCAGTCCACACATGTACAAAATTGCTCTAGTATCACGGTTTGAATTGCTCTATCAATAATTTTTTGATGTTCACTTTATCATTGCCAACCCTATCGAGTCCTTCTCATCACGTACCATCGTCATTTCTACCACCACGACCATCATTGAAGCCTGAAGGAAACCAAAACCCAAATAGAATTATGGATTGAGTGAAAGCAGCCACATTAGTAGAACACATCACTGAAAGTTTAAGGAAAATCGGGCAATCGCTGCAAAAGTTATGAATATTTAACGTTTTGATGTTTGAACCACTGGCTGCATGACATCACGTGTGGGCAACAACATAGAGAAAATAAAAGAAAACAAACATGTTTTCACTTTTCTTGAGTAATGGAAGAGCATTTGATTAACCACTTTCAGAAAGTAGGGGGAATGATTACTACCCTTAACATAGATTATGTCAGTATCAATTAAGTTGAGGGAATGTGTAATTTTATTGATTTTGTTTTTGCGTGGAATTCTCTTTATATTTTCTTTACATTGTTGTCCACTAAAGACGTCATGGTCTCTAGTAATCTCTTTTTTCAGTGATTACAACACCAAAAATATAAAAACGAATAACTTTTGCATCGATTGTCCGATTTTTCCTCAAACTTTCACTGATGTGTAACGCTAATATTGCTGCGTTCACGCAATCTATATTGTTCTTTGGGTTTTGGTTTCCTTTAATATCAACCAATCATCACTTATACCATCATTGCTTTTATTAGATTACCATGCACGACCATAAACATCATTACTATCATTTCACAACTGGATATCATCTTATCATCATCACCACGATCACTCGTATTACCATCGTATACATATCACCACAAGCAATATATCTTCCGCCACTATCATGCTTTTTTTCATGTCATCAATCCATCAACAACAACAACTTCAGCATCATCATCATTATCCTCAGTCTAAATAAGCATTGCGACTGGCATTATATTCCTACTCGATCCCTTCCTCCAATGCCCACATGGCCTAGCACCCTTAATTGAATTGATGAAGAGAAACGATTGAATATTAAAACACTGAGTTTTGTTTGTTTGTGTGTTTGTTTGTTTGTTTGTTTGTTTGTTTTTTGTTTGTTTGTAAGAACACTAGCCGCATTCACACGTACACAATAGCTTGTTACCGAGCGCGCTCCAAAACTCGAGTTCCTGTTATACTCGCAACTTTTTATAAAATTCATGATCGATATATTAGAAACAAACACCTGGCTTTAACTGGTATCAGATGGGTTCATGACTTTAAATGTGTATAAACCATTTGTTGTCGACTGACACCCAAAAAGGGAAGCCATGCGTGATTTGTTGTCTCGAAGTCGTGCTGTATCGTACACAAAGAGTGATGAGATAGGAGAGCTGTGATAGAAGTTTACCAGATGAAGTTTATCAATATCAGCATAACCATATTATGTCTAGAGTATGTGAGAGAGAGAAAAAAAAAATCCAACCCACCAGCTCCGATTCTCAAGTAAAACACATTAATTTTGTAGAAGAGATTTGAAACGATCGTTTTATAATGTGTTATTTGGCACAAAATTATTTCCCTTATTTTTAAAAATGGTAATCGATAACTAAATGAAAATCAGTTTGCCAGATATTAGCCAAATTTAAGATCTTTTCATTAAGTTGGCGCAACCAGCATCAGTTCAGAGTCACAGGGGCTACTTTCGAGTTTTTATGAAATACATTCATAGGAAACTGATAAGTACAAGTTTGAACAATGATAGCACCCATTATTATGGTTACAGTTCGTTATTTACAAGGTTCGTTATTCAGAAGATTCTTATTCCGAAGGTTCGTTATTCCGAAGATTCGTTATTCCGAAGGTTCTTTATTTCGAAGGTTCGCTATTCCGAAGTTTCGTTTTTCAAAGGTTCGTTAATCCGAAAATGAAACAAAGCTCGTTATTCCGAAGGTTGTTACGGACCCTATTTCATTGTCGGATCAACGAACCTTCGGAATAACGAACCCTGCTTTATTTTCGGATTAGCGAAACTTCGGAATAACGAATCGTATTTTATTTTCGAATGAACGAGCCTTCGGAAAGCGAACCCTAGTTTTTTCGGATAAACGAACCTTCGGAATAACTAACCTGCGGAATAACGTCACAAATATTCGGATTAACATACCATTTTTGATTTTCGGATTAACGAACCTTCGGAATAACGAATATCCGAAACACACAAATCCCCTATATACCTAGAGGTTTGTCAACCCGAAAATCAAGAAAGGTTCGTTAATCCGGACATTTGTGAGGTTATTCCGAAGGTTCGTTAGTCCGAAAATAAAATAAGGTTCGCTATTCCGAAGGCTCGTTTATTCGAAAATGAAATAGGGTTCGTTATTCCGAAGGTTCGTTAATCCAAAAATCAAACAGGGTTCTGGAACGGGTCATAAGACTTTTTGAACGTTGTTAAAACTTTTTTTAAACGTTGTAGAGGGTTTTCAAAAGTTATCTGGATGTCTACAACGTCAAAACGTTTTTCTGTCGGTCCTAAAAATTTAGACAGGTTTTTTAGTGTTATTTTAACGTTTAAAAGAAGTATTTATAACGTCCAATTGAAACGTTTTAAATGCGTCGAAAACCTTCCACAAGAAGACGTTCTGAAAAAGTTTTGACAAAACGTCCAAATAACGAACTTGGAATGTTTCAAGAACGTTTAAAAAACTTCTTTTTGTTAGCTGGGTAAAGACGTAAAATTCAAGTCAGTTTTGTGACGTATTATCCACATCATATTTACGACGTATTAGTGAAATAAAATTTACGTTGCTTTGCAACCTATTTACCACGTCATATTAAGGACGTGACGTTAAATTTACGTCAGTTTTGCGACGTCTTTGTGACTTCATATAATTAAGGCCTACGAATTATAGTTTTATAGAGTTATATCAGTTTGCCACATTATACTATCGTCAGAACGACAATTTAACGTCAGTCAACTGTCAAAAATAATATTTTTTTTTTTGCTCAAATGGAAGACATAGAGAGAATTCATTATCTAGACTTCAGAAAGGCGTAATAATTGTCGTTTGTTTGACGTAAATAAGCAAAGAAAACAGACGCTATTTAGACGTCTCAACCTGACGCCAAAAAGTCGTATTGTTGTTTGAAGACATCTAAAAGACGTCATATTATTTGTGACGTCTTTCTGACGCCTGGTTGGTTATACAAAGATGTCGTAAAGACGTGTAAATTACTAATTAAATGTCTTATAAACGAAAACAACAGGCAGATACTTTCATCATATAAACGTTTCAAACTGACGTGAATATGTCGTATTTTTCAAACTGACGTGAATATGTCGTATTTTTGCTCAAATGGAAGTTGTCCCAAAGATGTCATTGGTGGTCATTAGAGTCGTCTTAATGACGTGTAAAACACAATTCTAAAGACAAGATGTACGTCAGAATAACGTCATGAGCACGTCATCTCACGTCAATTCATGCCTTTTTGATGTATATTGGTAAAGAAAACAAGAAAGATGTCTGAAAGACGCCTTTTTTCACGAAAACTAAACAAGGAAAATGGACGTGATTTTGACGTCATTTTTAGATCGTGGCCGGTTAAGGTCTAATAAAGTGCATGTGAGCACCTTAGGATACAACCATGATACAAATCTGGTTCCTAGCTAACATTTGGACGTTTTCTAAACGTCCTTGAAACGTTCCAAGTTCGTTATTTGGACGTTTTGTCAAAACGTTTTCAGAACGTCATTTTTCTGGAAGGTTTTTCGACGTATTTAAAACGTTTCAATTGGACGTTATAAAAACGTTTCATAAACGTTAAAATAACAATTAAAAACCTTTTTATACATGATTTTTAAGGACGAGAGAAAAACGTTTGGACGTTATATACATTCAGATAACTTTTGAAAGCCCTCTAGAACGTTTAAAAACGTTTTAAGAACGTTCAAAAAGTCTTGTGACCCGTTCCAGAACCCTGTTTGATTTTTGGATTAACGAACCTCCGGAATAACGAACCCTATTTCATTTTCGAATAAACGAGCCTTTGGAATAGCAAACCCTATTTTATATTCGGACTAACCAACCTTCGGAATAACGTCACAAATGTCCGGATTAACGAACCTTCCTTGATTTTCGGGTTAACAAACCTGTAGGTACAGGGGATTTGTGTGTTTCGGATATTTGTTATACCGAAGGTTCCTAAAATCCTAAAATCAAAAACGGTAGGCCTATGTTAATCCGAACATTTGTGGCGCTATTCCGCAGGTTCGTTATTCTGAAGGTTCGTTCATCCGAAAAAAATATAGGGTTCGTTATTCCGGAGGTTCGTTGATCCGACAATGAAATAGGGTCTGTAACGAACCTTCGGAATAACGAGCTTTGTTTTATTTTCGGATTAACGAACCTTCGGAATAACGAATATTCGGAATAACGAACCTTCGGAATACTCACCTTCTCAATAACGAACTGTAACCATCATAATGGGTGCTATCATCGTTCAACCTTGTAGTTATCAGTTTCCTATGAATGCATTTTATAAAAACTTGTAAGTAGCCTCTGTGACTCTGAACTGATGCTCGTTGCTCCAACTTAATGAAAAGATCTAATATCTGGCAAATTGATTTTCATTTGGTTATCGATTACTATTATTAAAAATAAGTACAATTATTTTGTGCCACATAACACATTACAAAACGATCGTTTCAAATCTCTTCTACAAATGTGTTTGATTGACAATTGGAGCTGTGTGTTGGATTTTTTTTTTTTCTCTCTCTCACACATAGTAGACATTATGGTTATGCTGATATTGATAAACTTCATACTGGTAAACTTCTATCACAGCTCTAATATCTCATCACTTTTTATGTGTACGATACTGCACGACTTCGAGACAACAAATCACGCATGGCTTCCCTTTTTGGGTGTCAGTCGACAACAAATGATTTATACACATTTAAAGTCATGAACCCACCTGGGAATCTGATACTAGTTAAAGCCAGGTGTTTGTTTCTATAATATATCGATCACGAAGTTTATAAAAAGTTGCGAGTATAACAAGAACTCGAATTTTGGAGCGCGCTCGGTAACCAGATATTTTGTACGTGTGAATGCGGCTAGTTTATTTATTTATTTTTATCTATTTATTTATCTATTTCTAATCTTTTGTCAGGGTAGCCCATTCACCAATAAATAGTGGTCTTCCATGGAGCCCTGAATGATGAATGTACATTAAATAGCAAAACGTATATACAGAAGATGACATATATAGTGTAGATACATACCAGCATATAAGTCACTCATATACTGTACATTGCAAAGTAACATAAACAAGTACATGCCACAGCAAGAGTTCACTAGAATGCCGAAATAACAATTAAAATGCTATGATACAGGAATGATAAGCTAGCCCAGAATAAATTTCGTGTATAACTTACAAATAACAACTTTGCTTAAACAATCTCTTAAATGAATATATGGAAGAAGCTGATCTAATTGAATGATCTAGCCTGTTCCATTCAAGTTCAGAGGATACGATTGGGCTGCACTTGTGACAATCAGAGCGAAATCTTGGCACACGTAGATTTCCACTGTCTATTAGCCTTGTATGATGTTCATGTACATCAAGTGCACCTGAAGGTGCGAAGGTGCTAAGTTATGGACGCATATTATCATAACGCGACTGAACTCAAAACGTCGTGTCGTCCATTTAAGACTTTTGAATAAATCAGCTAGTATTCTTACAAACAAACAAACAAACAAGCAAACAAAAAAAATCAGTGTTTAACTATTCAATCGTTTCTCTTCATCAATTCAATAAAGGGTGCTAGGCCATGTGCTCGGGCATTGGAGGGAGGGATCGAGTATAGGAATATATTGCCAGTCGCAATGCTTATTTAGACTGAGGATAATGATAAAGATGCTGGAAAACTTTGAAAGAGATTTCGTGAAGTTGTTGTTGATGGATTGATGACATGAAAAAAAAAAGCATTGATAGTGGTGGAAGATTTATTGCTTGTGGTGATATGTATACGATGGTAATACGAGTGACAATCGTGGTGATGATGATAAGATGATATCCAGTTGTGAAATGATAGTAATGGTGTTTATGGTCGTGCATGGTAATCCAATAAAAGCAATGATGGTAGTGATGATTGGTTGATATATCAAGTGGTACCGTTGTACACATTGAGACTTGAACTGGTATCAACTGGGAACTTCAACTCGTATCAACTTATAATAGACCAGTAGCCTTCATTTGGTATCAACTGCATGGTACAAAATGACACTTGAACTGGTATCAACTAGTACCATGCAGTAAAACTTCAACCGACAGAAACTGTTACCAACTGGTACAGTGATATGTACTTGAACTGGTATTACAACTGGCCATCAGTAGACTTTTACTGGTTTCAACTGGTATAAACTCGTACCAGTATGTTTAAACTGGTATCAACTGGTACCAGTACGTCTTCAACTGGTTTACAATTAGAATTGCTCATTTTGTGACTGGAAAGTTGGAGTTACCTTGCTGGTTTCAACTGGAACCAGTTGAAACCAGTTAAGGCCAGTTAAGACCAGTTAAAACCAGTAACGACCAGTTAAAAATGCTTACTGGTTTCTACTGTTTTTTTTTTTTTTTTTTACCTGGGAAAGGAAACCAAAACCCAAAGAACAGTATGGATTGAGTGAACGCAGCAACATTAGCAGTACACATCAGTGAAAGTTTGAGGAAAAATCGGACAAACAAAAGTTATTCGTTTTTATATTTTGGTGTTGTAATCACTTAATAAAGAGACTACTAGAGACCATGACGTCTTTAGTGGACAGCAATGTAAAGAAAATATGAAGAGAATTCCACACAAAAAATCAATAAAATTACACATTCCCTCAACTTAATTGATACTGACATAATTTATGTTGAGGGTAGTAATCATTCCCCCTTCTTTCTGAAAGTGGTTAATCAAATGCTCTTCCATTATACTCAAGAAGAGTGAAAACATGTTTGTTTTCTTTATATTTTCTTTATGTTGTTGCCCACACATGATGTCATGCAGCCAGTGGTTCCAACATCAAAACGTTAAAAATTTATAACTTTTGCATCGATTGCCCGCTTTTCCTTAAACTTTCAGTGATGTGTATACTCATGTTGCTGCTTTCACTCAATCCACATTTCTTTTTGGGTGTTGGTTTCCTTCAATGATGGTCGTGGTGGTAGAAATGACGATGGTACGTGATAAGAAGGACTATAGGGTTGGCAATGATAAAGTGAAAATCAAAAAATTATTGATAGAGCAATTCAAACCGTGATACTAGAACAATTTTGTACATGTATGGACTGGGAAAATGAATAGAATTTGTTGGAAATAGCACATCTTTTGATTTTTGGCCGATCCAAAATGCCCTTTTAAAGCTGATTAAATTAAACTATTTATAGAGAGATTATCGATCAAAATCGATGATTACTGTAGCTCCCCCCCCCCCACAGTTTCTCTTCCCTCCCCCATCTTCATCTTGGATGTTATATTATTAATGAGAATGTAATCATATATCTTGATATACATGAACCTGAACTAAAAAGGAGCCTATTTACTACGCCTTTCTGAATCATCGTGAAGTTGGAGGATAAACCCAAATTAACCCAGTAGTTCATCCATGTTACCCAAGACCCAATGCCCACGTCGAATCTGATTTTGTGGGGCTTAATAAACATGATCAATGTTAATAACAATAGCATATCGCTGCAGCTGTTGGCCTAAATGTAACACTCTGATTATAATTTATTCCAAGCTTCAATTAGATTTCCAATTTACTTTTTTGCAAGATATTGATTATAATTTATTCCAAGCTTCAATTAGATTTCCAATTTACTTTTTGCAAGATATTGATGACAACGTCGAGTTTGCATGCATCCTAGAAACGCAAGTCTTGAGAGACAAGTGTCAGCAGACGGCGAACAAAACCACAGAAATACCACCTAAGGCAAAGGCGAACGCGATGCCGATGACATGTGAAGTGGAAACCACGCGCACACACACACACACACACACACACACACACAAACACACGCATTACATACCCATATACCCATAAACCAGTTATGTTTCTGTTTGAAGGACGGCGTCCCATTCCCACATTGTAATTTGATTCTGTAGTTAGCAGACGACCATGCCAATGGTACTGTGTATATACAGTACAAACTCAACGCCTAACTGCCCAAGTCATGCGAAGTCCACGCACATGCGTACAAAAACCAACTTGTGCACCGATAGTCTTTGCTCAAGTGACACAATTGGCAATTTCGACGCGTTAGGGTTACGGAAAAAAAAATCGCATACTGGACAGGGTGGTTGTAGACGAGGTGCCAGTTTACCAAGTTTAATATAGGTCTATCGTTTTTTTTTTTTTTTTTTCATGTTTATCTCCATTCATTATCATCTCGCTACATGCATGTACATCCGTACTATCATAGACCTATTAATTTTATATTTTGCCTATTTATTGATAAATGATGGAAGGTGGGTATAAAACACGACAAATAAGGTGGGAGTTCGCGTTGTCACACCGAAAAGGCGTGTCCCTCGGGTTTCGCGCGTTTGGCTCAGAATCGATAACGGATCGAATGCATAGTACACTGTACCATAAACGACGCGGCGAGGGCTTCAGCAATAATAAACACGAGGGCTTCTGCAATAATCTCGTACGCACGCACGCACGCACGCACGCACTGCGCGCTCATTGTACGTACGTTCGCATTGTGAACAATGCAACCAGCTTAAATCGAATCGGGAATCCAGTAACGTTATTTAGCGTGAATTAACATACATTGTTTTCCGATTAAAGAGCCTTAATCTGCTGTTAAACCTGCTAAAATGGCTAACGGGATGTACTACCTAGCTGTTGGTCTTGGGCTGTTCGCTGTGCTCATGGGAACTTTGAAAGTAGCACCGATAGAACCGGCACATGGGACACAGGTACGTGAGCGATCCACAATGGAGTGTTCATGCATGTAGGGTTGATGGTGGTGGTTTTACCAGGGTAGGCGCGGGGCCTCACGGGCGCTACGCTGTAATGTAACCAGTATTGATCTTAGAGTACGGGTTGGGGTCGCTGCTGGTTCGGATAATTATATCGATAGGTAGGTAGGCATGTATGATGATGCAATGATGGGGACACGGTACAACTACTATACCAGAAGCAGAACAGAGTAGGGCAGAGATGCAGGATTTACTAATGTTGTACACTCATGCAGTTAATAACTGAAATATGTAGAAGACCGTCCGTGACTAGAGCCGCTTTCTGCAGTATCGCGCTAACTAGCCGAGCCGGAGCTACGGCCTACGCATAGTATAGATTTTCTAACATTGTTAGACAATCTACACATTCATTTGACATTGTACACTGTATTTCTTTACACACACCATTCCCCATTCGGTTTTAAAATTGGAATGAAGATTTCAGATATCTGTAATGCCACTAATGGTTACTGTACAGCGATGTGTGTAAATTTTACAACAAACCAAGATTCAAGAACACAACTTACAAGACAAACACAAAAGTCAAAACACCAACATCATGTGAGTTAACTATACACAGTTGTCACAGCCCTGTCGCTGTACACAAGTGTAAGTGCTAGTGCACGGCGTCTGGTCGGGCTACATGCGAGTAGAATAAGCAACCCTGCAGCATTGTATGCGGCAGCTTAGGGCGTTAGGCAGGGTGCCTATTAATTTTTGCTAAGGGCAGCTTCATTCATCAATAAATTATAACGGCTAATGAACATCATGTATCATTGTGTGCATAGAGATTTCTAGTCCCACTTTAGTAATAGAACACATGCAGGAATATACTCGCAAGTGTTGATTGCTGTAAAAGTGGAAATGGCATACTCGTATTCTGTGAGTTTGCTAATGACAAATGAGGTTTGCCTTTTTTAATAAGAAATTTATCTTGCTGAAGAAGTCTACCCATGGTGAGTGAGTTTGTGCTTGTGTCTCATAGCCTCTTCCTTTCTCTTTCCACCATGTATTCACATACAACATAGGTGTCCTTGATGAGTCGCTGTTCTGGAGTTTTCCCTCTCAAGGCCATCGGCTTCCAGCCATCAGCAGCCATGTACTGTGCCATGATAGCCGTCCTGGAGATCGCGTTCGGCTCCCTCCTGGCCTTCGGTCGCTACGATTGGCCCGTGATCAGCGGCACTGTCCTCATGATCCTCTCCATCATCCACCTCCACGCCCGTCTGGCCCTGGGAGACCCTCCCGCCGACCTCCTCCTCCCCGCCATTCTCCTCGTCCTGGATCTCCTCCTGCTCTTCTCCCGCGACGGTCTCTGGCGTGGATACGGCAAAGTCCACCTGGCGTAGACACACCAGCCTTAGTCTGCCGTGACAACGGCAAAACCCATATAGTGTGTGACGTCCCTTCATTGTTCCTCCTATTTAGTGTGTTGTGTAGCTGATATCCCTCCTAGATCTTTTGATTACACTCCTGACAAGGTGATACATGGTATTCTCATCAGCTGATACTCAATCCGCCATATATTCAGCTAGTCTAATTTTTCTTGAATTGTAACCTCCTGACAAGTGGTTAAATTTGTGATCATGGAGGACAGTAATGAAAAAAGAAATATACCTGTGTGTGTCACATTCATGTTTGGATCAGAGCAGGTATTTTCATGTGTCATAATCAGTAAAAAGCATGTGACTCATGAAATTCACAATAATAAAAACCTTGAAAAATATATGGCGTGTAATACAGTACATTGTAAAGCTACCAAAGAAAGTCCATTCCAGCAACCTGTAGGCTTATTTGTGAACAGGGTTTATTTTTACTTCATTATGTCTTCATTCTTTTGTGTACTGGCATTGATTTGGACCCACCAGGAAATGTGATCGCAAATTGCACAGATTTATGCAGTACATGTAGATGGAACCAAAACTTGCCCACATATGATTTGGAAATGGCAGGTCACCATTTGGAGGGTACGAGGCTGTAGAGTGAGTTTTTATGACTGCTTTCCTTAAATATCACCTACATTAAGTTTTTGTGATCATGCAGCATCTCAATGAGAAATGTAGATACCTAATGCAGGATGTGCCTTGTATTTCACGTCTATCTTGATTGTTCTTTTATTTGCTCATTACACTGTAGGTTCAGTAACCCAAGTGGTTTTTACATTCAAAAACAGCACATGGCTCAATGAACAGATAATATGGAATACTTGGATGTGCAAATTTTAAACATGCCAATTCCAGCTACTGTACCCTACCAGTCTACTAGACACCAGGATCTAAATCACACTTGTACATGAAATGGCCTGAAAATTTATTCACTTTGAAAGGAATGAAAGGGACAAGATATGTACAATGCTACTCCCAAAAATGCATCAGTTGGCTCTTGTTAAAAAAACAAGTTTACTGCTTTGGTATGCCGCATGTATGAAATTATTACGTTCAAGTCTTTTTGGACCAACGAGAATGCAGATTGCACACATGTTCTACCTTCCCCAAAGTACTGTAACAGGCTTCCCAAATCATTTATTGCTTATGGCAAAGATGACCTAAATTTGTGATATTTTCTATTTTATGTATGAATTTTGGAATTCTGTTTGATGTGCATTTTAAAGTGTAGCTATTCAGGGTGCTGTGTTATTTGTACTCCTTGTTGTGATATTGCTGTAAGATCTTAAAAATAGCAAACAATGATGCAATCCACCAGTGCCATGTAGAGAGTTTCACACATGTCTTGAATTACAAAAAAAAGAAAAGAAAAAGAAGTAGATTGCAGCTCACAATAAACAGTAGGGGCTGATGGTGCATATAACACATAAAGAGGTGCTAGTTCATTGCAATAAAGACTGACTCGAAAGAAAATGTCTCAGTTGCTAGAAGTACGTACACTGTATGTCTTACACATTGCTGATTTCTAAGTGGTTTGCATATTGCCTTTTAACAGTGGGGACAACAGTATTAGTGTGCTATCCTGTGGGACATTTTTTATGAAGTGAAAGTGACTGTAATTGAACGAATGCATTCATCATCATGAGACCAATCTCTTTTCAGTGTTTTTTCCAGAAGTGATGCTTTGTATTTGACCACCCACCTATACATGTATTTGCATTAGAAGGAGTATTCTAGTCATTATTTATTCCAATCTTATATATATTTTTGGATCAGGATTAGCTGTTACTAACTATGATACTCAAAGAGGTGGTAACATAGTGCCAAATTCTAACGTTGGCTAGAACTTGCGATAGTTTCAGCATTTTGTAGAATGTGATCAGAAGATTAATTGACCTGTAACCCCAGGATCTATGTATTGTGTACAAGCAGCTATCGCATTATTGATTTACATTTTATGTTGGTACGTTTGAGTGTACATGTAGTTTTGATGGAAATAGCTTTAAAGGTGTATTTATGTCACAATTTGACAGCAGGGTAATGTAGCTTGCAAAGTCATATCTCTTGCATGACATGGTAAAACTTACATTTAGAATCAGTTTGTTAAAACAATCCTATTCATATTTTGCAAATGGTAATGAGCTGAAGTGAAGAAATTTGGAATTGCGCACTCATACACATTACTGTGCATTTTGTTACAGAAACAAACAATGACCAAAACAAGCACAAGGAATTAAATTTTGAGTGCTCTTAAATTATTTCATATGATGGTACGAGAAGACTTATAATTAGTATATTTTGATTACTTGATTGGTAAGTGCATTGTACATCTCCATGGATGTAAAACTTATGTATGGTTATAAAGAAGTTTGGGACAAGTGAATCTTGGAATGCAAATTGTAAAGTCTCTGAGAAATTACTGATCATTTACTTTGATACATAAAGCCTATACATGTATTTTATATATAAAAAAAAAGAGAAAAGAATCAAACAGTGATTAGAAATCATGGACAAATTTTGATCGCAGTAGACATACATATACATTGTATTTTCCAACGTAAATGTAGATGCATCGAGGTGTTAGTCCTTCCTTTTCACTGTTTGGATGGATTTTAGAAGATGATCATTGACTAGTACATGTACAATGTAGATGTACATCTGTAGCTGTGGTACTACCATAATTCACATACAGTGTACAAAACGTTTACACTACAGTGGTACAGTGTATAAATTGTATGTGAAATTTGCACAAAGAGTTAAGAGTTACAGATAGTGTCCACTCAGTTATTGTATGAACTACTCTCAGGTATTTTGGCATTGTGTTTTTATACCAAAAGACAGCCTTTTTTTCTGGTACTGCCTTATTCATACTGTAAAGTACTTTTTTATGTATATTATGGGTTTGTTTGTTTTTGTTTTTAATCCCAATAAATCATGTGTGTGTTAGTCTTTGTCGTTTTTTTTTTTTTTTCCTGAATAAAAAGACATCTTTTGATCAAACATCTTGGCCCCTTGGTCATGTGAAATAGTATTGAGCTGTCACACACACTTAATGTAACATGTTACTGTCTTCTTATACTGTAGACTGTTCCATCAGTACTGTTCAGGAAAGAATGTTGATGCATCAGGGCACAAATACATAACATTGATAATGAATAGGAGAAGAACTGCCCCTTTAAAGGGGTCGTATAGTTTTTGTTGAGACCTACATGGTAACTTCAGGTTTCTAACATTTTTGGGTGAGATAATGAAAAACCTCTTATGAAATATGAAAGAGCATGTAACTCTAAGAGGAATTGAACTTTTATTTGACGAAAATTGGTTTTGAAATGGCCAAGATATGCAAAACAGAGCAATCCTAATAAAAGGTGGGACCCACCTTTCATTATCATCGCTTTGTTTTACTTTGTTTTTGGATGTCTCGGCCATTCCAAAACCGATTTTCATCAAATAAACTTTGGATTCGTCTTAGAATGGTATGCTCTGTACTATTTCACAAGTGGTTTCTTGATCTCTCACAAAAAGTTAAAAGCCCAATCCTCATCCCCCACCAATACTATAACATCCTTAATGAATAAAAGAAGAAATAACCCTTTAATCTTGTATTCTATTGATTTGGCAATACTGTAGGAATGAAATAATGCCTGATATATGGCAATACATGTACATGTATTAATGGTATTTAAGGATTTATTATTGTCATGAAGATAAGTCTGCAAAGAAAAGTGCATGTAATGGTACAGTGCATTCCCGTTGTAACGGGCACGGTTATAATGAAATTCCAGTTACAACAACGTAAAAATTCAGGCCGCAACACTATCCACTCTGTGTACAATGTATTTCTATATGAATTATTGTTTATTTGTTCAGTTATAACGAAATTTCGATATAATGAAAGAAAACTGCCAGTCCTGAAGACTTTGTTTTAATGGGAGTCCACTGTATTTTCAAGTTTCATGTTCTCTCCAAATATTTATACTGTATTGGTTGAAACAACATATGCAAATTAGCTGAGATGATGTCACTTGGTAACTCCTTCAACTCGTGTACCAGAATATCAAACATTTTCTTTTTTTTCTTTTTTTTTTTTTTGTAGGCATGTCATCTGCAACTACATACATTATACAACCCCCAACAAGAGTTGTTACTGCAGGGTTGTTGCCGCACAACACCGGTTTGATGTGTGATGGGTGAAAGTTTTTCCTTTTTATTTAAGTTTAAAAAAACAAAAAAACAAAAAACAAAAAACAAAAACAAAAAAGCTGGGGAAATTCAGCAAGAAATTGTGGGACTGTCCATAAAAGGTGTGAGGCTATAACATATCTCATCTTATCTCATTTGCAATTGTGCTTGTAGAGTATGTAACATCAGTTCTGTTAGAACATTGAAAACTTGAAATCCAGGGTTTTTTTTTTCTGTCAAATTATGATAAAACAGTACTCTACTCTGTTAAAGATGCATTCAGCAACAACAACACATGGAAGAAATATGAAGAATCATATTTTAATAATGAATTGATTTAAAGCATGGAATAATATACCAGTAGTTGCTTGTCTTCATACAATAGGCACATAATCACATATAATAAGACACATATACATCATTTTAAGTCACATAATCAATGGCAAGAGATGATGAACTATCAAATTGATAAAAGTTTTGAGAAGAATAGGATCTACAATGACTTCATAATTATTTTGATACTGGTATCAAGATGAGATTGCTTTTGATAAACAGGCACATATTGGTCATGCTATTACTTCAGAAGACCAAGTTATGAAAATACTTGACTTGTCATTGTGATGGGAAGCATTCTCAATTACATAATACATCCGTCACCTGATGGTAGATTTCAGTTTGTATACATCATATATCAATTTTTCTATTTACAGCTACATTCAAAATTTGGTATGAAAACAATGATAAAACAAATGAAATGAGTTGCTTGTCAGGTAAAATTGCTGGGATTGATAATGACAATTGCATACATGATTGCATCTATAATTCGTAGAGTTGCATGTCAGGTAAAATTGCTGGGACTGATAATGACAATTGCATACATGATTGCATCATGAGAAAAATTCCTAGAGCTGTTGGAAGCATCAACAAGATGCTGGTGAAGCAATACAGACAAATGTACTAGAATAAATCATATTTTATACATTCCATAACATTATGGTTCCTCGTAACAAACATGTCCCATTTCCCGAACGTCCATCATACAATATTATTTTAGGGCATGAGGATCATACAACCCCATGAACCCAAAAGTCACATCTTCTTGCACACAATATCAGGGAGCTTTAGATTTTCGCAACAGGGACATTCAGAGGGATAAAAAACCTGGTCTGAGCATGCGCAGAATTGCGTATCAGACGCGATCTATCTATAGCTCGCGTGCCTGAGTTTTATGATGTTCTGGGCTATTTTTACGTCCACTCAATTCCCTACGTAGAGAGCTACCTCATGCACCAATGATATGGGGGCGCCATTTTATTTTTTATAGGTTGCATCTCAGCGTAATCTAAAGCTACTTTTCAGCACGACGCAGGGAAGAGGAGAACGTCTAACACACTCGTTTCAAACGTCCGCGCAGCAAATCTGAAGTTCCCTAGTAGCATGCCCATTTCTAAGTTTTATGAAACACTGCCACACTTCTGCTGAAGCACTCACCAACTTTATAATACTATATTTAGCATCACTTTTATGAGGAGAACATGATATTTGCAAATGGGATTTTCAATCTTAATTCCCTGTCATTTCCATTTTTACCATGTTTCGATGACTTCATATGGTGTGGATATCGTACATGTCTACGCAATTTCTGGCCAGGATTTGATCAGAAATAATGTTGAAGGGCGTTGTATGTACTGGTCAGAACAGAAAGCCGCAACTTTCAAAGTCTCTTGTAAACCCTGACTTTATAATCATTTCAAGCACACAAGAGTGCTGTCATATTATCCCTGTTAAGGAGATATAATGCATACTTGATTAGCAGACAAATGAGATAGGTCTGCTACCTTGTGAAATAATTTTTGTTTGTCAAAGTGTCAAATCCATCTTTTCAAATTCTAAATACCCAGGGTAAGTAATGCTTCTGATTTGCTTATAACCAACATGAATCTTATTCATCTACCTTGTGAAACAAAAACCTACAATTGGTTGCTGTTATTTGACTGAATACAGCTTTGATCTAGTGATGGACATGAATTCTTTATCATTCTTCCAAACAATGTCAACATCATACATGAATATACACACTGTAACAATACATGGTGAACATCAAAATGTAAGTACAACTACTAAACAGGAATTAATGCCTGCCTCTTGGTCCAATACACATGTACATCTTTGAACAGTATAAGGTATGCATGCATTTCATACTGTGACAGAGATCTTTTGCTAAAAGCCTGAACAATTGAATCGAGATAATCAAGTCAAATGGAGTTTTAATGGTGACAGTGTCAGTACAGTATTTCATTTCGGTGTTTATGGACGATCCAAACAGCTGAAAAATATTAACTGACTGCTACATTCTACTCCATGAAGTCTTAATAAGCAGCTGCAATACAATTCATCTATCACAGATTTATTTACATACTAGGAAGGAAAGAAGAGTAAACTTGTGTCACTGTACCATCTCAGAAATTGTCATGTAAATATCTTAGAAGTACTATCAAATTGAGAAACTGGAAAATATGGAATTTTATGAAAACAATAGAATTCCATAAAGGAATAACAGCACACCTTCAGATGTTGAGTATGCCATCTTTTTATCATCCCTGAACAAGTATCTTCTTATTTCACAATTTTGGTAGACACATATCCTGGGTAAATTCTTATACCATTTACATACATATTGTTACCAGTGAAGGTGACTGTACTCTGACGTCAGTTGTGAACATTGAATTCCTCTTCCTCCATCCCCCCCCCCCAAAAAAAAAGACATAAAAGTAAAGGAAGCAATTGCAATTCTAAGCATAGATAATTATTCTCCAATTGAGCATGAGAAGTGTTGCATTCTATCTCTTATACGTTTACTTTGCTATTTTTGTAAACTATACATCTTAAATTCTATTGTGGGGGTCACAATGCATCTCTTCAGGGTTGCAAGGGCAAAATGTCTACTGCCACTGTAGCAAAAGAGACCTTACCATGTGCAACGATGGTGCTTGTTGATGCAACATTCATCTTGCGTGCTATGAAACCAATTCATGGACCGATCGAATACGAGGGATTGTAGACAACAGTTGAGTCAGGAAATTACACAATGTATCTCTAATCTAATAGATTGCATATTTTCTTATTACATACCAGGTACACTAACATGGAATATCATACTTTAAAACTGGATGTATACTTCATTAATCTACTTTACTAAAATGCCCTCAAATGTACTTTTTTTTTTTACTCTTGGCTGTACCCAATGTCCTAAGTGTGGCTTCCCCAACCCCCTAACAAATTTTCTTAAGATGATATTTGACTTGAGAATTGTTGTGCACAGCAAACTCAATATCAGATGAGCAGTGACTAGTGAAAAGTACTAACAGCTTTTGCATTGTTTTGAATCCTTAAAGTGTCTCCAACCAGGCCTCCTGCCACACGGGACTATTAGAACACTTGGACATCGCCCGACAAAGAGTATTGCAGATGTGTCTGAGACACAAATGTAGTGGCATCCTACCACAAGAAGTGTTGTTTGATGTAACAAATATCACGGTTTTGTTTTTGTTGCACCTTCTCTCGCACCACCAACTACTGTAAAAGTGGAAATTTTCGCGGTGTTGAAATTTTCGCGCATTTCGCGCAACCAAAAAACTAGCGCAAAAATAAAAGCACGCAAATATTTTTGCTTGCCATACGTTCGTATGCATGATGTCTTGATTCCGCGGAATTAAAAACAAGCGAAACTCTTCTGACCCGGCCAAGCGCAAAAAATTGGTCGCGCGAAAATATCCACTTTTACAGTCCTTTGAATTTGAGAGAGACTGTGCTTTGAACAAGAGTTCATTGACTCTACTTTTACTGTAAAAGTGAAAATTTTCACTGTATTGAAATATTTGTGCATTTCATGCAACCAGAAGATAGGTCGAAAATAAAAGCATGCAAATATTTTTGCTTGCCACATGTTCCAGTAGTTGATGTCTTGATTCTGCGGAATTAAAAACAAGCGAAACTCATCTTAACCAGACGAGCGCAAAAAAATAAGTCACGCAAAAATATCCACTTTTACAGTATCATCCAGTGACCTTTTGGTGCACTTCTGGTCAATGCCATGCTTAAAGTGGTGGTCCCGAAGAGGAGGCGTTCATAAGGGGCATGCATTAGGCACTGACCGCCCAATCGAGCCATGCCATGATCTCTTCCTCGTAAGTCTCCATCCACCTGATGTTGGCCCTCGTCTGGTCCACTGCCTGGGCAAAGGCACGGGTCCCCGTCCCCTGCTCGGGATGCTCATCGATGAAATCCAACAACTGCGAGAAAAAGAGGACAGTAATCACAGAGAGAGAAAAAAATTTTTCGATAGACTGGATGTATCATCAATGAAATTGGCTTCTGGATGTGGTGCATTCTTGCTTTCTCTTATTCTTTCAAACATATTTCTATATAATCAAAGATGCATACATAAATATGTGAAAACAATATGTACAAATATGATGTGACGATAGCTGCAGTCACACTGGCAAAAGATAACTGGAGAAACAAACTTATTAAGTGATAACGGTTTGCCGCCTTTTTCCATAACAAAATTTTGCTTCGCACTAACAGATGCTCATTTCAACAGCTTTAAAAAGGTGAACATGTGGTTATGACTGGCTATGACAAAATATTTTTCTACATCTATCTCATGATATACAGTGGACTCCCGTTACAACGAATTCCTCAGGAGCAGCAGTTTTCTTCTGTTATATCGAAATTTCGTTATAACTGAACAAATAGACAATAAAAATACACAGAGCTGATAATGTGGTCTGAATCTTTATTTCGATGTACTAAAATGAAAGATAAATGAAAGAAAAATGTTTTCCTCCACAATATAACATGAATAAAAGAGAAAAAGTTAAAAGAAAAAGATACAGTGCTAAACTAGAAAAAATACTGTTTCTGGGATATAGTGGTTTGAAAGCAAGTAGGAGGAGAAGCAGACTTTACATACCAGCAGTATGGGGGCAGTGTGATATAAGTGGATAAGACTCTTGACTTTCAAATTGTTATCCAAAGTTTGAGTCTTGCCAAGTATTTATGTCCTTCAACAGTTTTCTTCTCTCTCTCTTTTTTTTTTTTTAAACATCCATGATGTCCCTCTTGACTCGGGTGTAAAAATGGGTAACAATGGGTAACTCAATGCTGGGGTAATGAAATAGGTAGGGTCCTTTTCACGATCAGTACTAAAGCTGAAGAGGCTACCCTGGACAAAAAGACCTCATTCCTATTACTATAGTGCACTTCCGTTAAAACAAACATGGTTATAACCAGATTCCGGTTACAACACAGTAAAAATTCTGGCCGCAATGTTATCCATGTTTTTAAATTGCTTATGTGTTCAGTTAAACTAGGAGTCCACTGAGGTGGGAGTCCACTGAGGTGATAGTGTGCCTGCTTCTGGTCAGTATGCACTCAAGCAAACCTACCTCTTGTAGATCAAACTCGGTGTTGAAATGGGCCGTCACTGCTTCAATGAGGTCTGCAAAGGCAAAGAGACTGCTGCCATACCTGGGATGGGAAAGCAGCAATTGGAGCAAAAAGACTCATTGTCACGACGACATGCAAAGAAGCGTCTTAAAGTGATGATTATTTGAAGAACTAATCATGCCAACAATGCTGACATTGATGACAAGGATGACTAGTAGAAGAGCTACACCAATGATAATGCTGATGATGACAACAAAGATAATGGTGATTGAAGTGACAAAGATGTTAGATGAAGACATTATGATGGTAATGATGAAAATGATGAAGATGATGATAAGAGTGATGATAGTGAAGCACCAATGATTACAATGACAAAACGTCTTAACAGATGGCTCGTTGTGCCAAAGGTGAAAAACTGAACACTGAATTCTCAAGGAGTAATGTCCTTAACTCCATTTGTTGAACACATTTGAAAAACTGGTGCTGGCATTCTGAAATCTGAGAAAAATAATAACAATGGAAAATCTAGTTAACTCAGTTATGCAATGTCACATCTTTTGCTCTGAAAACTTGCTGCACAGCAGCACTACATCAATCAAGAAAAATAAATGCACCATCGCATCAAATTCTCAGGAGAAAATGACTGTAAAAATAAAACTGTTTTCTCTGTTATAGATAAGATAGCAGCGAACACAAAATACTTATGAGAAAGGATTATATCTACCTCCCTAATTATTTTAGGCACTAAAAATCTGTCAACAGGTAACTGTGCTTTCATCATCGGCATCAGCCGAGATGAGCAGGTGTTTCTCCCAGGCTTGTACTCACGTTCTGTAGAAGTAGTCCCAGTTGGACCTGAAGAAATCCCAGGCCAGGCCATAACCTACAGGATTGTAGGCTACGGAGCTGATCACACGCACTGTGTCTTGGGAGCGTATGGTCCCGTTTGCCTCGATGCTCATCTCAAGGTACCTGTGAAGACATCAAAGGAGAAATGTGGTAACCATGGCAACAGATGAGACTACAATAATCCATCACCTACTATTACATTAATATGATACTAATTAATTCAAAGTGGAAAGTTCAAAGGTCAATTTCTTCGAGCTTCTTCTTGATGAAGTTAGAAATTGACATTACTTCAGAAAGATGCAATACTATTTTTCAACATTATCATGATATTGCCAACATTCTTAAGGAGTTTTTTCAACAAGTTTACCAAAAATGGTATATTTCAAGGAACATGCAGCAACACTTCAGATATTTTGATTAACAGAATCCTGAACCCAACAGAATCCTAATCACAACTCCATATTTCATTCTTCCTTGCTGTCAGTATTGACATTAGAATCAAAACTTAAAAGACTGATCCTTTCTTGTTCTCCTTGTTTCTCTCCTTTTTGTTTTTTCTCATTCTTTTCATATCCATACACAAACTTCTTTGTCTTTTTTCCCTGTCATACAATATCTCCCGAGTCATATTAACACCACTTTTTGTAACAGGCTAAGTTCAGTCTGAGCGCACAGAATGGGGTTGAATTATAAAATTATGGATTTCAAAATGTAAACAAAACTACACCTCTTCTCCTCTTTCTGCTCTGTCTGATATCCCTTTGCCACAATCCTCCTCCCCCATGATGTTCAACATGAAGACTGCAGCTGAAATTATGTCTATAGCACAATAAGAGCTTGCTTCAAAGCATGTGACAAGCTAAACTTGAAGTCTTTCAGAGTAGCCTTCTCCTTCTCCTGCATCTATCCTTATCTTTCTCTTTCACCTCTTAATTCTTCCTCCATCATCTTCTTTCTCTCTTCATCTCTTCTTCCCATCTCTCTCTAAACCGCCTTTTTCAATGTTTCTATCCATTTTGTCCTGTCTATGTCTTCCCTTCATCAATCGTTGTGTGTATTATTGTGGCTTCTGTGTTCTCCCTTTTCTTTATCTTTTTTCATGTACACTTGCAATCGATTGAGTGACCCACATCTCTACATACTTGTCTATATGTGGGACTGTCTATCCAAAAATCCAACAGTCT
The DNA here is from genome assembly GCA_033980235.1 of Diadema setosum. NCBI lineage: Eukaryota > Metazoa > Echinodermata > Echinoidea > Diadematoida > Diadematidae > Diadema > Diadema setosum. The sequence continues at coordinate 4,729,084 of CM067076.1, read as the reverse complement.
TGTTTGCACGATGTAATGAGGGTGAAACATTTGTCTCTCTTTCTTTTCTGTTATATACTTTCTATTACACTGACATTTTGTTCTCTTTGTTCTTATATCTACATATTTTTGTATTACACTGACATTCCATTATCATTGAATTTGAAAGAAATTGTGATCTTGGAAATAGATCTGAATCTGAGAAAGAATTAAAAAAAAAATCTTTGGGGAGGACAAACAACTTACGTCTGAAGGATCCAAGGAAGTTTGCTGCATCCCATGGCTGACAGCAAGATGGTTTTCTCCGTGGCAACCAGAGTGTTGACGTACTCGGTGTAGGCATGATACCACTCCTCCTGGCCTCCTTCAGCAATGGCAGTGCAGTACACTGTGCTCCTCTGATTGGCTGGAACACTGTCACACAACACCAGAACAAAACAGATTGATGTGTGGGGTGCCGTTTGTTATTCAGAAGGTTCGTTAATCCGAAACACACAAATTCCCTATGCCTAGAGGTTTGTTAATCCGAAAATAAAATAGGGTTCGCTATTCCGAATGCTCGTTTATCCGAAAATGAAATAGGATTCGTTATTCCGAAGGTTTGTTCATCCGAAAATGAAATAGGGTTCGTTATTCCGAAGGTTCATTTATCCGACAATGAATTAGAGTCCGTTACTAACCTTAGGAATAACAAGCTTCGTTTCACTTTCGGATGAACAAACCTTCGGAATACCGAACCTTATTTCATTTTCGGATTAATGAACCTTCGGAAGAACAAACCTTATCACATTTTCGGATTAACAAACCTTCGGAATACCGAATCTTCGGAATAACGGACGTTTGGACTAAAGAACCTTCGGAATAACGAGCTGTAACCTGATGTGTGTCGTATCTGGGCAATCAACCCCCCCCCCCCCACCCCGAGGACAATTACCGAATGGTGCCAATTCGAACACACTGAGATCCTACGGATGATGGACGACAGACAAAGAGCGATTGCAATAGCTCACTTGAGCCTTTGGCTCAGGTGAGCTAAAAAAAGATGATTAAAGAAAAAGAAAGAAAGAAAGAGAAACTTACGCGTTATTGGGATCCTGCATCCACATTGCATACTTTTCAGTAGCATTTGCGACACAATTTGGGTTGCTATAGTCACACGAGAGGCCAATTGCAATCACTCGTCCAAGCCTGGAGAAAAAAAAAGACAACAAAAATAGATTTTGTACCTATCCCTTTGCCTCTGTATGGTACATGTCTTCCTGGAGACTCAAGAGAAAGACAAGACATGAAAATGTCTGGATATATGTTCCAACTTCATCATGTCATTTTTTTTTTTTTTGTGACATGGATTCAGCTCAGTTTACAGTGAGGTGACCACCCAGTGAGCAGTATACAGGCAACAGGTTTGAACCTCATTGAAGTTCTGTTTTTTTATTCTGTACATCCACTATTTACACAGATCAGCAAATGTAGTCTCTCTTTATACAAAGAAGCATAATAAACTAGAGATGTCGCTATGGCGACTGGTATGCCTCCGCCATGATGCATGATTCTCCTAATAGGTCTAGATAGTACATGTGGACAATGTGTGATTACATTTTCACTAAATTGGCTAAATATTAAAATGACAAGTTTGTCACAAATGTGTTGAATGTTCACCTTCCTTGACCTAGGTTTAATTGGATGAATAGGAGAGCATACGTACTTGGGATTTAAGGACTTTAACTTGACTTTGACCAATTCATACGTTTATGCATTGAGTAATTTCCAAGGTATGGAGAAAAAGTGCAATTTCTGTATTTAATAGTAAATTGTTACCATTTTCATCTGGCCTTTGACCCTAAAATTCATAAGATAATCACTGTCAGGCAGAACATGCATAAATATGTAGAAAGTTTAAAGATAACTTGAGCCACTTCTGAGATATGGAGGAAAAACTTAGTTCAGCACTTTCACTTGATCTTTGACCTTTTGACCTTTGAGGCAAAAAAAAAAAAAAAAAAAACTTTGCAGAGAATCTCTATTAGGTTATACATGCATACACCAAGTGTTAAAAAAAATAATCCTGCTGGCATTGCAGAAACATGAGGGAAATGGTAAGATTATAAAGTGTTGCCCTTGACCTTTGACCCCATGAACCCTAAGTTGTCTAGATAATCACTGCCAGTCAGTACGTTCCATGAAGATACCTCGAACAATTTCCAAGGTACGGAGAAAAAAGTGAAGTTTTAATATTTTACTTGACCTTTTGACCTTTGACCTCATGACCCAAAACTTTCATCAGAGAATCTTAATTGGGTAATACATGAATACACTGAATTTCAAGAAAATATCTTTAGGCATTGCAGAGATATGGTGGAAATAGTGACATTTTATGTATTTGACCTTGACCTTTGACCTTGAGCATGTGCACCCAAAAGTTGACAGGCACAACTTCACCCCCTAATACACATACATGCCAAGTTTCATTAGGATACCTCAAAAGGTTTTTTAGTTACGCTTGCCACAAAATTCATTACGGACGGACGGAAGGACGGACGGAAGGATGGACGGAAGGACGGACGGAAGGACGGACGGATGGACGGACGGACAACCCGAAAACATATTGCCTCCGGCACTTCGTGGCGGAGGCATAAAAATATCTAATCATCATCCATTTGCATTGCTTCAGCTTTTGTATTAAGTGATCCACATTTTACAAACTGTACCTTTCAGTGGACCACTTTTTTCCAGTGTTATATTCACTTTTTTTTTGCCAGCCTTCCAAAGTGTACATTGCTATTCTTATTATTTTGCAAAATTGCATATAATAGTTAAAATCATATACTTTATGATCCATATATTATGTATTCTTACAAAACGATGAAACAATAATTGTGTAATGTATGCTTTGTGTTTTGTTTCAATTTTTTGTTGGATCGACAGAAATAAATGCCAACTGAACTGAGAACACAAAAATGGCATTATAATGACAACTATAATGATCTTTACTCTGCTGTGGTGATCAGTTAAGATATCCTGAAGCTTATTGTTGATGAGTAAGACTTATAATTGACCCTCCTCAAGAACCTTTTGGTAAAACAATGGTCTTCTTGCATTCTTATATCTAATCTACTGTGTCTGTCAAAATTACATTGTGAACAACTTTCGGGAGATAAAAAGTATGGCCGCTTAAGGGTGCCTGCAAACTTTGGGTGTTAAGGACAGTAATGTCATCAGTGAGCTTAAAGGACAAGCTCACCCAAATATATTTCTGGATTGATCTAATGCATCAGTATTATTATAGATCACACCAGTGGAGGTTTATAAAAATCAAATAATCCCTTCAAAAGTTATGTATGTTTGAAGTTACAGTCCTGCCATAGCTGGATGAGAAGACTACAACAGTTTGTGATATCACTGCAAGTTAAGTAAATGTAAGGAGAATTCTACAAAATTCAATTTTATTATGAAAAGTGCACATTCCCTTGACTTGTCACTGACATATATCACAGGAATTATTCCCCCTGCTTTCTGAAAGAGGTACGTCAAGTGCTTTTAATTATGGTAGAAAAATGGAAATATGTTGAATATTCCTGATATTTTCTTTAAATCATTCTAGAATTGCATGTGAGAACAAAAAAATAAAACGTCGTAACTTTGGAATAGATTCTCTGATTTTCACTCAAACTTTCACTGATGTGTTCTACTAATATTGCTGCACTCACTCAATCCACAAATATATTAGGGTGAATTAGTCCTTTAAACTGCATAACTATGTAGCTTGGCAATCAACAGTGGTAGACCACTTGATAACTACATCTCAAATGGGAGGTGGGGAAGGGTGGAGTCATTTCTGACATCATGTAAATCGAAATTTGAAATGCTTGAAGAAAACCCAAACCCAAAGAGAAATGTGGATTGAGTGAAAGCAGCAACATTAGTAGAACACATCAGTGAAAGTTTGAGGAAAATCAGACAATCGATGCAAAAGTTATGAATTTTTAAAGTTTTGGTGTTGGAACCGCTGGATGAAAAGACTACTAGAGGTTATGATGTATTTGTGGACAAAAATATACAGAAAATATAAGGGGAATTCTACAAAAAATTTGCTTTTCTAGCATAATGAAAGAGCACTTGACTAACCGCTTTCAGAAAGCAGGGGGGATAATTGCTACCCCTAAGTTATGTCAATATCAATTTTATGGAATGTGTAATTTTCATGAAAAATGAATTTTCCACATTTCTCTTTAGGTTTGAGATTCCCTTTAAATATAGCAGTAGCTTCATACTCACTGGTCAAGATGAGACCCTGTACCGTCATCCCAGCCGACGTAGTTGTAGAACGGCATCACTTGCTGCATCATATAAGTCTGCCGACAAAGAAATCAAAATAACATGACATATCACTATGGCTTGAAGGTCAAATATCCCTCATGTAAAAGTCACAAAAGTGTGCATGGTTGAAGAAAAACATCTCCCAACATCAACATATAAAATCTTATGGTAGTACACCTCAAAGATTATTGTGGCAAGAATAATGGCTCTGTTTTACTTTGTTTTTTTGAGGTCCGCATGAATTCATGAGAATCTATGCCGGTAGTATTTCTTCCCCCTCCATCATAAAGATGATTCCCCCTTTATTATTCTGATTATTATTCTGATGGCAGGTCTTTCTTTGCATGGTTGAAGAAAAATGTCTCCCAACATCACATATAAAATCTTATGGTAGTACACCTCAAAGATTATTGTGGCAAGAATAATGGCCCTGTTTCGTTTTGTAGGGTTGTTGTTGTTGTTGTTGTTGTTGTTTTTTTTTTTTGGGGGGGGGGGTATCTGCATGAATTCACGAGAATCTATACCTGTAGTATTAATTCAACCTCCATTATAAAGATGATTCACCTTTTATTTTTCTGATGGAAGGTCTGAATGAAGTACCTCGACAATATACCATCATATGAAAGGAATCTAATATTCAGGGTTGTTAAAGGGACACCTAACGTTAGATTCTAACTCTGCCATATTGCCTCGTGAGAATTAAATTTCTGGGCTAATTCAAGGTTGCCGTGGCAATACCCATCATGTATGCCTCTTGCAAAGTTCATTGAAAATGCATGTTTCAGAAAATTGTGAGTGTTCATCATCAGGGCAGCATTATTTTATAAAATTCTATAGTTTTCCTTCACTTTCTTTTTGCCTCTTCGGCATAGAAAACATTCTACAAATCCTATGCAGATTGTTGGAAAGAATGTCTGAAATATGATTTGCAGATTGCTGGAAGTAATGTCAGAAATCAGAAAATATGTAATAATGCCCTAAAATGTAGCGGAAAACAAAAAAGCTGCTGAAAACTGCTTATCTACTAGTGGCAAGCCAATGGAGTAAAATGGAGTCAAAAGGGGGCCCAAGCTTTTGATCCTAACAGAATCTTTGTCATAGGCAAAATGACCAAAATGAATGCCCTTAAATGAACGAAAACACTCTCTTGCCAGCCTTGAAAAGAGTGTGACACACACCCTTGTCTATTTAATTATGTTTAATACACATGTACAAGTATTGCTCAAATCCACCTAAGGTACTGTAAAGTGTTAAAATTTATTCTTTTATTTCTGAATATGAATCCGAGCTGGAGTGATGGCTGTATTCAAGCTTCACATATTTTCCCTTTATAGTGATTTCAATATATTTGCTTAAGTCATTGCACCACTCCTGACTATACAAACATATACATACATTTTTTTTTTTTGAATAATGGATTGATGAAATCATGAATTCATTATATGAAATTCTGGGTGAGTTTTGGAGAAAAAGGAAAACAACCATCCTCATGTTGACTAATACAAGTTACTGTGCCACACTGAGAGGTACTTACACTGAACGAGCCATAGGCAGGCGACCTGCTGAGCATGAGGTCAACGTATCCCATGACCCTCTGCAGGACACGCCACGGCACGTAGGCCCGCTCGTCCTCCAGGTAGGAGGTGAGGTTGAAGGCAGTCACCTGGCTCAGGCGGCCGGCCTTGGCCAGGCTGAAGGCATCGCTGATCAGGGCTGCGCGGCTGGAGATTGAGATGTTCTGCAAGATGATCAGGATGACAACATGAATCGAAGACAAAGATTTCATGACATATGTTGTTTTGCATGTGTAGCATCCACTTATTCATCAATCAGACAATTCATTAATACATTAGCATAACCAGTAATTTTTCAATAGAAGAACGTAGCCTCCACCACCAAAGCTAGACAGGTGCTAATACCACAGTACCACTGATGCTGTGATTTGTTAGATTATCAAACAATGTTATTAGCAAGTCTGTATGCCGGACTCATTTCAAGGACCACATCTCTGTACACATAGTTTTACTGTTAACACCACTTTCTCAAGTCTCTACAAGCCAACATCAGCAGCTGTATCATTTTTCACAGTACATTGAGGAGTGTCTGCTACGACACTCTCACTCTAGGCACACTCGTCTTTCATCATCCGTTACCTTTACACAACCACACACGAAAACACTAGCCGAAGATGCAGCTTTCTCTTCTTGTGCTCCTAGGCTGTGGAATAAGCTCCCTCCTCTTCTCAAATCTTCACCCACACTTGATCATTTCAAGCAAAACTTGAAGACTTATTTATTTTGATGTCCCTCTATGTGCACTGGACTTATACAGTCACTGCCTGGTATTTTGTATATATTTTATCTCCTATGGCAACCAGGGATGACATGTCATAGAGCTTTGCATCCACTAGAAAAAGCGCTCTATAAAGGTCTATTATTATTTTTATTATTTTTGTTGAGGATGTCATTATCGGTCATTATATACCCAAACTCCTTACTTTCACTGCTCAAGGTGCAATATCTCCAGGAAATACTTTTAAAGTAGTATTACCACCATCAGGACAACCTCAGGTAGTAGACTGTAGCAATCTTCACAACATACTTCTGTAACCAGTATCTATTTCAAAAATGAATGCACCTCATGGACAACCCCTTACCACATGGACCATCCCCCCCCCCCCAAAAAAAAAAAAAAAATGATAATGATAATAATGGCAGATAGTGAAAACTTTGCCATTTGAAGATAACTTGGTGTTGTTTTAAACATGGTCTTGAGAAGTAAATTCAAATAAAAATAAACTGACCACTGATCATTTGAATGCACTGCCCAGTGAGCTATAAATCTTCGATAATGAGGGAAGAGCAATGATGATTAAAGGGATTGTATGGTTTTGGTTGAGACCTAACCTCAGGTTTCTAACAATTTGGGTGAGATTATGAGAAACCTCTCATGAAATATGAAAAATAGGAGGGGGTAGTGACCATAGAATAGGTGTCCTCCTAACCTCGTGATTCTCCCTGAGCTGCTCGCTGAGCATGTCCCAGTTCCTCTCATCGTAATTCACCCGGTAGAAGCCGTACGCATCCACGTTGGCCAGCATCCAGTCATCAGCTGTTGTGTTCAAGTACTGGGCACCTGGTGGGACAGGTCAGGGGAAGAGGAGCGGAGGGAGGGGGTTGAGAGAAAGAAAAGGGAGTGTAATTAGACCATCCATGTGTTTCATAGATGCTTGTGATATACAGATATTAGTAGCCTCACTCCCAATGCACTTTGAAACTCCAATGTGGGCTAACCTTACGGGCAACCAAAACCCTGAGGATAACCTTGGTCCAAGTTTTTAGGCCCTGTTAGAAAATTCCAAATATGATTTTTTGACTTATAAGAGGATTACATAACTGGGAAACAGAGAAACTAATCATGAGTGCTTTATGGAACTTATGAACACATTGAAGACAGGCTGATTTTGCTTTAACACACATTTTCCATAGACATCTGCCCAAGTATACTCGGAAATTGTAACAGGCCAGTTAGTAAGCACCCATATTTCTTGTGTGTCGAACAAGAAAGAGGTCCTTTAGTTCTTTACCTACTGAATTCTCCCATGGGTTAAATTCTTTGTGTAACATCCCCTCCCCCCCACCCCTAGAAATTTCAAATTAATTCTCACCACGACAGTGCAATGTCCATGGACTGGAGTGGCACATTTGAACACAACACATCACATCACATCAATCAACCCATGACTTTTGAAAATGTGATGGTCGACTTACCCGATTCCTCAGTTGGATCCAGCCAAATAAGTGTTGGGTCTACAAAGTCTAATTCTCCCCCAGTGGTATATCGCAATGGCACATACCACTCATAATTGTAGCTGTCACAGAGAGAGGGGGGAAAAAAAAAAAGTTATCATCATATGCATCTACCATTTGTCATGTGTTAGTCTGACCAGACAGGCAATTACAATATGCAATTGCAACAAGACAATGTGGTCATCAATGCAAAGTCTTTCTACTGGTTTGAACATTAATATTCCATGAAATCACATTTTCAATCAATTAATATTTTATATAATCATGTTTGCAGTCAATTGATATTTCATAAAATCACATTTTTAGTCAATTAGTACAACTGGTATTTCATAAAATCACATTCTCAGTCACTGATTCAATAACCATGACCCTTCTCCTACAAAAGTTGTCCTCACAAGACTTCCATAACATGATGCTAAGTATACACTTTTTTTTCTTAATTAATTCCCGGACAAAAAAAGAAGATTTTGGTAAAGATCTAAGAAATGCGTATAAGGGCATCACAGAGACTTAAATACCATGGTAATATTACCAATTGTACCAAATCTAATTAACATATTAAGTGCTTGCCAAAAAAATCATGATCTCAAAAAAAAATTAGGTGTTGTTTTGTTTTGTTTTTGTTTTTTTTTGTCTTTTTGCAGAAAATATATAAATATATGTACTGATCATAGACATGAACATGTTGTTATTATTTGCTTCCTGCGTATCATACTAGAAAGTGCATATCCAATATCCAATAGAGCTTGTATATTCTGTTGAAAAAAAAAAAAGTAAATAAATTCTAAATGTGAATTTCAATTAAATTTGATGTCACTATGGGATGACGTACCCACGGCCGTCATAGGGAGAACTTGTATTAGCCTCGGGGTTGATGAGGAATCGGCTCTGATTGAGCTGGAAGGAACCGCCCACGTAGTCCCGAGTCACATCGACACTGGGGTAATTCATCTGCTCCGTCCAAGTTCGCATGATTTCCTCGACTTGAATGTCTTTGCCATCCTCGTCAGCAGTCTGTAGAGGCAGTTTTAGTTTTAGGGAAAGTCCAGAAAAGGGGGGGGGGTGTGATGGAGGGGTGGGGGTGAAACAGGTAGACGGGAAAGCAGTACACTATCAAACATGATTCTAAACACGATTCATGTATGAGTAATTTCTATGAAAAGTTTCTTCAGATGAAGGCCATTGATCATGGAAATTTTCAGGTTGATTGGATAACGAAAACTTGCAGTGGCCAGCACAAAATCTGGATGAAAGAAAGAAGAACCAACAAAAAAAAAGAAAAAAAGAAGAAGAAAGGTTGACAATCACAAGAGGTGATACGCTGATGGCACACTTACCTCTGTCAAAACTCTCCACAAGTCAGAGTTTTCTGCATTCTGGTACTGATATTCATCCAGGTATCTCTAAGAAAAAGGGAACATAAACAGTTAAGCATGTTGCACTAGAAAATACCAAAGAAAAATATTTTTCTAAAACTATGGTAATATTGAAGTTCCAGCCAACATCTCGCTATGTCGATCACAAGATAGAGCTCTTACGTTACACTGCCATCATTTTAGGATTCAAAGATAGATCATGATTTTTTTTCTTTTAACCCTATTCTAACTGGGCTATTTGAGACCAAGTTTTTACTGGGGAGGGGTAATTTGACCCCCTCCTTCAGATCTCGACCGCCAATCGCGCGATCGCCACAAAATTTTGCCTGAACATAGAGCCGGATGTCAACTACAAGATTACATGGTCATACTGTAGAAAAATGCTGATTTCATATTTTTTAATAAATTAATTATGCAAATTTAAGCATGAAATCATATTTTCACCTATAACTCCATCAAAAAGAATGAAAGATTGCTAAATTTTTGTGTCAGAGTTCCTCAAGACACATCAAACAATTTTCTTGTAAAAAAATAGCGCAATCAAAATCAGTTTTTTTATTGTTTTGTTAATTTCTTATGTATTTTACTGTTTTTTCAACCTTTTGTTTTCTATTGTTTTTGGCCAAAATTCGTTGCAGGCACTATTTCAAGCTTATCTACATTAGAATTGATTAATTTTAATGTTCAAAAGTTGAAATAATCTAATCTATATCAATTAAACAGAAAAACACATTGCATTGGATTTGCACACGAAATCATGAATTTGAGCTGTTTTCGGGTTGACATGCATATGCAAAGCATTGCGTACCTTCAGAACGGTGCACCCGGACGTCGCAAATTTGGTCTCAAAATATGCGGGAGACTTCAATGAAAAAAGTCATGAAACGACGTGGCAAAATCTTTGCGCGTTGCGGAATTGTGGCGTGAAATGTCGAGGGGGGGGGGTCAATTTGACTCCCCCCCCCCCCAGTTAGAATAGGGTTAAAGGTTGTTGATAGGATATCCCCTAAAAACTACATGCATATGCACGAACTAGTCTATTTTAAGCACAATCAAGCATACACCGTAGGAAAATCAGGGCATCAATATACTAACACCTTTGGCAGGGCTCCACACTAACTTATTTATTTGGTGGACCGATGGGGCCACCAAAATCATCAATTTCAAACTTTTGGTGGCCCAAGAGAAAAATTTGGTGGCCCCCAAGAAACAATAAAAAACATTAACATTCCTGCTTCTTTTTTTTGATGAGTCAAATATTTAAGTTTTATCATAGTAAGAATTGGAAGTTGGACATATCTACTCATAAATAAACCTCAACAAACTCGCAACACTCACTCTCAGGCACTCATTCAGTCCTTTTCATCCATCCTTTAAACAAATTTCACTGCTGAATGGTAAGACTAAGTGTAAATATTCATTGACAGGCACATGGGTGGCAACATCTTAACATGAATAAAGGATACCTAAAAAAAAAAAAATTGGTGGCCCGAGGCAGGCCAACACATTTGCACTTTTTTTGAAATTTGGTGGGCCGACTTTCATTTTTGGTGGCCCTGGGCCACCGGGCCACCGTTAGTGTCGAGCCCTGCCTTTGGGGTTATGCCTTGTACATTAGTCTATTGAACTGGACAAAATTCTTTTTTGTTTGTTGGGGTGGGGGGGGGGGGAACAAAGTGGAGTACAGTACTCTCAGAAAATACTTTGCATGTATGATGATCACAAAAAGGAAGAATCCACTCACTGCAAGCCCTTTCCGGAATGTGCTCTCTCCAAGGAAATTTTGCAACATCCTGAGAACAGAGGCACCCTGCAAGGAAGAAAATAATGAAAGACCTTTGGCAGAAGCAATCAGACATTAAAAAGCTATTTCAATTTGTACACTGTATATGCCATATATCTAGTGAGTCTATATTTTCACGAATCAGAACTTCCCGATGATTTTGCAAGTGTTTAATTCGCTATCGTGGAGTACTGTACCGGACGGAGAAATGCATACGTACGCATCACGTTCATATGGGGATCAGAGTCATTATTTTTGCGTATTTTGATTTCGCAAATAGCACCTGACTCGCAAAATTTGCAAAAAATAAAAAAGCTCGCGAAATATTTGGCATACACAGTAATCAATCCATCCAATTTTCCCTCATATCTCATGAATAACAAAAAAGGACCAAAGACATTATTGCTCATATCTTTAAAATGTCACCACTGGAAGAAGAATATATCAAACACCACACACTGGTAAAATATATTGCACCATAATCATACAATTGTGATACAGTCAACTTCGGATACCTCGAATTCGTCGGGACTGAAGAAAATGGTTCGAGTTACGTGAAATTCGAGGTACGCGAATTCGAGGTACGCGTACGTCGAATTTTCTTCGACTTATCCGACGTTTATCGATGTTCAACATGGTATCTGTTATAGTGCCTACCGATTGTTTGCATGCTTGTCAATTTGAATTGAATCGATATTTTATATGAATGAATTGAATGAAAATCGGAATTGAAATCAGAATTTCAGAAATGAAGATTTTGGTGGCCCTATCGCGCCACCAAAAAAGTCGGATGTTTGCCTTTACTTTTGAAAATGGACAGCGGTAACAATCGGCTCCGTAAGATACTAAAATAAATGTTGAATGTTTGCTCATACTTTTGGAAATGAAAAACGATAAGACTCAGCTCCGATTGGTGCTAAAACTAATGTCAGATATTTGATTTTGCGTTCGGAAATGATTAAGGACAACATTCGGCTCCGGAAGACGCTGAAAATGTCGAACAGGGTATTTGCTTTGACGTTCGGAAATGAAAAACAATATTCAACTCCGTACGATGGTTAGATAAGTGTCGGATGTTTCCTTTACTTTCGACAGGAAATAGCAATAACATTCGGCTCCGGAAAATGCTGAAATAAATGACAGATGATCGCTTTTATGTTTGGAAGTTCCAGTAACATTCTGCTCCATACGATGCCAAAATAACTGTCTGATGTTTGCTTTTAAATTTCGAAATGAATAACAGTAACATTCAGCTGCGTTCAATGGTAAAATTAATGTTTAATGTTTGCTTCGATGTTCGGAAATGAGTAACAATAACATTCAACTCCTTACGATGATAGAATAAATGCTGGATGTTTGCTTTTACGATCGAAAGTAAATGGCAATAACATTCAGCTCCGGAAGATGCAAAAATACATCTCGAATGATTGCTTTTACGTTTGGCATGTTTGAAAGTGAATAGCAGTAATATTCTGCCCCATGATGCTAAAAAAAGTATTGGATATTTGCTATTACATTTCAAAATGAATAACAGTAATATTCAGCTACGTTTGATGGTAAAATAAACGTCTTATGTCAGCTGCGACGTTCAAAAATGGAAAAAAAAGCAGTAACATTCGGCTCCGTACGATGATAAAATAATATTGTCAGATGATTCATTTCACTTTCGGAAGTGGACAGCAGTAAAATTCGGCTCCGTACGATGATAAAATAGATGTCGTATGTTTGAACTGAATAACGGTAATATTCTGCTTCGTACGATGCAAAAATAAATGACAGATTGTTGCTTTTCCATTTGGAAGTGATTAACGGTATTGATCCGCTCAGTTTATTATGCTGAAACAATAGCGGGTGTTTGCTTTCACGTTTGAAAATGGAGAAGGATAGCATTCAGCTCCGTAAGATGCTAAAATGAATGTCGGTTGTTTGCTTTTACATCTAAAAATGATTAACGGTAATATTCGGCTCCGTAAGGTACTAACAGACTAATAATTTATGTTGGATGATTGCTTATAAGAAATGAATAACGGCAACTTTCGGCTCTTTACAATAAAACAAATATCGGATGCTAACCGATGTCGGCAAATGCTCCCACTTTTTCATTTCAAACGTAAGTTTTGACCTCCTAAATTTTTAGGGATTAACTTTTATAATAATCTATACGCCTATTTCCTAAATCTTAAAACACAAAATAAGATGATTGGATTTTCTAATTTTAATTTCGAGTAAATTTGACCATCAAAAAAATGAAAATAAGTGATACTGGTGGCCCGATAAAAAGTTAGTTTGGAGCCCTGTCTATTCTATTCTTTATTATGCTCGGCCTATACTTCCACATCATATTCCACAATATTTTCATAATCGCATTGCTAAAAAAAAAAAATCAGTGCTTGCGTTCTGGGGGAAGAATAAATGAAACATACATCGTGAAAGGCAAAAAAAAAAAAAAGTTAAGAAAAGGCACTACGCAGGAGATTGCTGTTTGGACAGTGGACCGTGATTAATGCCAAAGATATAACTGTCAACACCCAACACCTAAGCAGGTGCGCCACGACGGTTTAGAAATCTACGTGCGCGGTATGACTATCATGATCAAGAAATAAAACACAGTGGTTAAAGAAAAGAAGATGATGGGCAGAGCGTTGTGCTATCGTAAGCACTCCATTAGCACGGGTGCTATGTGCATACCGTGTACGTATGTAGGTAGGTGTTGGGGATTTTTCTCGTCAGCTGTGTACCGGGTATTTCTTTGGGCGCGCGATTGTTCTGGTCGGGAATATTTACAGTCGAGTGTGAAAAGATTTGTGACATGTCTTCTTCGCTGTCCACGCGCGCTTAATCGGAAATGCTGAGTGATGTTGCAATTCGATTCGAGCTACATGCTGGGAAAAACAATAAGTTAATTAAGGTCGGGACAGTAGATTTCACTTCGAGGTAACCGAACTTGGAGTTATTTCTTCGAGCTACGCGAATTTTAATACACGGAAACTCCATAGGAACAATCGGGACTTTCATTTTGCCCCCGAGGTTAAGTGATATTCGGCTTATCCGACGTCGAGGTATCCGAAGTTGACTGTATATCGATACTGCATGGTGACATGATGTTATTTGACTAAGAATCAGTTTACTGTACATCATGCATGGACAATTATACACAGAAAATATAAAAGAGTATTCAGCAAACCTGCCTTGTTTATGAACAAGAGACCCGCGGGTCTAGCGCTCACCTGAGTATCGTAAGTTCACCTTTAACGCAGTCACTAATCTAAAGTACACACAGCTCTACCAAAATTTGACCAGTAAGTTCACCTTTAATGCAGTCACTAATCTTAAGTACACACTGCTCTACCAAAATTTGACCAGGCATTCTCAAGTAAAAGATGAACATGAACAATTAGGGCCCACATTGGGACCCCCCCCCTTAAAAAAAAACAACAACAACAACAACAAACAAACAAACAAACAAACAAACAAACAAAGAACTCATAGTATCAATTTTAGCTCTATCACTTCTGGCTCTAGAGAACACTTTTATTAAGATTCCTTAACCCTAATCCCACCGGGTTTTTTGAGGGACTTGAAACCACCGGGGGGCAAATCGGTCATGAGGTTTTCAAGAAGAAGATGAAAATGTAAAAAGTTTATGCACGATGCACAACGGACGAAGGGCGATCGGAATAGCTCACTTGAGCCTTTGGCTCAGGTGAGCTAAAAATCCATTCCCTCTGCATGTTACTGACAATATGTAAAGGGTAATATATATTTCTCCCCCTGCTCTCCAATGAGGAAAGTTCATTTAAGTGCTCTTTCATTATGCTAGGTAAGTGAAAATATGTTTAATTTTCTAAATATTTTTTTAAATATAATTGTTTGTGTAAGACTTCAAAAAACATCACAGTCTTCCAATCCTGTGACACCAGCATACAATTTTTCAAAAATTTATAAATTTTCAATGGATTGTCTGATTTTATTCAAACTTTGCTGATGTTCTACTTCAATGCTGCTGCATTCCCTTCATCCATATAAATATTTGGGAATTCTCTCCTCCTCTGAGGTAATCTGTGATCTAAACACTGTTCCATAACACCTCTGATCTGCTGTCAGGGGCTTACCTTCTGGTAGGAGATGGTGTCAAACTGCTGGTTGATATCATCTGGGGTCTCCACGTCAACGATGATGGGGCGTGATGTCACTAGGGAGTCGTAATCCAGAGCTGCTTGGAGGTCAGCTGACACAAACTGGTCCAACTATAAAAGACAGAAGAAAAAGGGACCCAAAACAAAAGAAAATACAATTGTCTTCTTGAGCACAATTAATGGAAAAGGATGTGTATTCCAATATCCTAATTTGAGGAATTTTAAATGTAATGAAACATTATTTTGTGCCTTTCCTGTCTGTCACAGATACACAGGGCTACACTTGCCCAGGTCGACATCATGATAGGACACTCATGAATCATACAGCCCACAAGATATACAGCCCATGGGTCAGACAGCCCAGGAGTTATACAGCCCATGAGTCATACAGCTTATGAGTTTGACACTAAGCAAATAAGGTCCATGTATCCAACACTAGGCAAACAAACCCCATGAGTTTGACACTAAACAAACAAAGCCCACTAGTTCAACACTAAGCAAACAAGGCCCACAAGACTGACACATTTAGCCTGTGCTGTAAAGTCAAACTTGTGGGTCATTTTTACCCAAGTGTCGAACTTGAGGGCCTTGTTTGCTTACTCTTGAAGTTGTGGGCCTTGATTGCCTATAGTGTCAAACTCATGGACCTTCTTTGCCTAGTGTCGAACTCACGGGCTGTATGACTAAATGGTGGTATGGCTCATGGACCTTAATTCAATGCTGAACTTCTGCCATATGACTCATGGGGGTCGATCTCCTGGGATGATCCCCATTTACCCTGGCTTGTGAATTACACACACACATACAGCTAGAAACAAGGAAAATACACCAAATGGTTGGTGATTTTGGTCTTGTTTGTTTTTCAATGCAAATTTATGCAACTGGCTATTGTAACTGTTCATACGCCTGGAACACAGAAGACTTTTGGGATGAAAATTGTTACTTTCTTAATCTCATGATGGATTCTGTTTATAAAGCATCATGTATCTTCTGATTGGTAAAAGTTATCATTGTGCCTCGATAGATAAAACTTCCGCACACAGCTTGCAAATGCTGACATTTCACATAAACATGGTAGGTATAAGCCTCATTTGAACTAAAATAATTCTGACACACAAGCATCCATGAAACATTGACATAAGTACTATAAGTCTGGAATATTTTGTGCAGGGTGGAAACATCTTCCCTGACACAAAACAAGATAAAAGGGACAGTTCAATTCCTATATATCCACTATATTTTTTATGAGCAAATTTACACTAACATCAGTAAGGTATCAACAGTAACCAATATCAACATGCAAAATTCATATAAAAGAACTTAGTGCACAGATATTCCCTTTAAAAGTTACCTATAAACCAGAAATGTCGCTATGGCGACTGATGCCTCCGCCGTAATGCATGATTCTCCCAATAAGTGTATGGTACAAAATCTTCACAATGTGTGATGACTGGCAAAATATTGAAATGGGAGGTTTGTCAGAAATATCTTGAATGTTCACATTCCTTGAACTAGGTTATCTTTAACTGTCTAAGAGTGCAGGTACATGCATTAGGGAAATTGAGGATTTTTACTCGACTTCTGACCGACCCTTTTATAAGTTTATGCACTAGGTAATTTTCAATGTATGAAGAAAGAGTGTATTTACGATATAAAATAGATTTTTTTTTTTTTTTTTTTGCATTTAAACCTGGCCTTTGACCTTTGACCTTCTGGCTGGTAATTTCCCAGAGAATCTCCATTAGGTAATACATGTACATATCAAGTTTTAAAAACAATAATGCAAGCACTGCATACTAGAATATGACTATGAGGGAAATAGTAAAATTTTGAGGAGTTGACCTTGACCTTTGACCCCCTGACTTTTGACCCATGACCCCGACATTCCCTAGATAATCCCTGCCAGTCAGTAAATGCGTATGTATCAAGTTCCATGAAGATACATTGAATCATTTGCAAGAAAGTGAAATTGTAACATTTTCGCCTAACCTTTGACCTTTTGACCTTTGGACATGAAACTCTCTCTGGAGAATCTTTATGCAGTAGTACATGTCTACACTAAGTTTCAAGAAAATACATGGTACCTTCGGACATTGCATGGATATGGGGTAAAAAGCAACATTTTCAACATTTTACCTTGACCTTTTGACCTTTGACCTCTTGCCAATGTCACTAAAATCTACTCAACTAATTGCCCCATCATACATCATCCTTGGACCAAGTTTGGTGAAAGCTGCTTGATCCACTTTTAAGTTATCACGTAAACAAATAAATTTTAGGATTTGACCTTGATCTTTGACCTTTGACCTCTGTCCAATTTCACTCAAAAACTAATCAAGTAATTGTCCCATCATACATCATCCTCGGATAAAGTTTGGTGAAATTTGCTTGATCCAGTCTTGAGTTATCGCGTAAACGGATACAATTTCATGATTTGACCTTGACCTTTGACCATTGGCCGATTTCACCCAAAATCTAATCAAGTAATTGCCCAATCATACTTTATACTTGGACCAAGTTTGGTAAAATTCAAGCAGATATTACTCAAGTTATTGTGTAAATGGATGCGGACGGATGTACGGATGGACGGACAACCCGAAAACATAATGCCTCCGGCACCACTTCGTGGCGGAGGCATGAAAATCTACATTATACTGTATATCTGCCATATATTTAGCGAGTCTATTTTTCCACAAATCAGGACTTCCAGATGATTTTACAAGTGGTTAAATTCTTGATCGTGAAGTGGAAACAGTGTGCGTGTCATATTCATGTCAGGATCAAGAGTTAATATTTTCCTGTGTTTTTAAGTTCGCAAATAGTATTCCCCCCAAGAAATTTGCTGAAATAAAAACGTCATGAAATATGCAGAATATAGAGTATTACTATGTTAACATTGGAAGATCACTTGTCAACATTGCAGCTATGTTCATGAAATTTACGTTATTTACATTGATGTAGGGCAATTTGTCAATCAGTTGCAAAGAAAACATCTCGACGGAAGAATTTAATAATTTTGAATAATCACGCAGTACCCCCTGCATGCAATGAGGATTAGAACCAACGCTTGCTGCCGGGCAGAAGCTTGGTGGTGTAGTGGAGATGACGCCTGTCCGGAGATCAGGAGGTCCTAGGAGGAGGTCCTGCTTAAGCATACATGTACTCCCATGATTTCTTTCATCATGGCTACTTTTAAAACACTGATCAAGTCAGTGCTTATTAATGTCAATGTAGGGCAATTTGTCGGTCAGTCGGAATTGCAGCTAGGTATTTGTCTGAAACATGCACAGTCAATGCACAGAAAATGCTTCCAGTATTGCCACAAGAGGGCGCTTCCACCATTATCCTAAAAAATCAACAAAGCCCAGCATATCGTGGTTTGATCGCTTCAAATCTTCTGTGTATCTTGAGCGATTTAGAAGCTTGAAGGGTTGCAGCCACCATTGCTATGGTCACCACCAAGTTTTGAATATGTCCAAAACTTTTGTAGCAAATACTTCATATCAGTTTCATTTCATATATGTATTTTTTCTCAATCCCACAAGAATAAAAAATGTATCAAAACAAAAATGTAAAAAAGATGTAACAGCTATAAGCAGTATAATTTGTCATGGTGGGAGATATGATTATATCAAGTTACACAAATGTATAGTCTTTTGAGTCTGAAACCTGTGAAGAAACCATGACAGCACGTTGGCCTGTATTTATGAAGGTGGTTTTAATAAAAACCGTGGCCTAAATTAATTACCAGTAGTCCATGGACTGATATAAGTGTGAAATAGGCATACCTTTCACATATCTATATCAACACACAATTATTTCATTGAATATCTGTTGGCATGATCAATCTATCACACACACTTTTGCAGAAAGAATTTGCATAAACCATGGACTAAATCTAACCACCTTAAATACGGACCATTGTGCCTGGCTGATAAAATAGCAAATCTCAATGCCTCTTACCATTCCCCATTCTGGTTCCGTGGCGTTGACTCCAAGGTACTCAACGTAGGAGGCAAAGCCCTCATTCAACCACGTATCATCCCACCACTTGAGAGTGACCAGGTTGCCAAACCACTGCAAAAAAACCCCCCAAAAACAAACCAAAAAACATCACCAAAATGATAAACAATGACACAAAGGAAGACAAAACACAACATAGCAAAAAACCAACAAAATGAATTCATTACTCATTCATTAACTTCAATTGACCAGTTTGCCACACCCCTACAAAGAAAAACAACAAAACAACAACAAAATTATAAACAATGATACAAGAGAAGACAAACACACACAAAAAACACAAAAAATAATGTATATATGTGAATTCATTACTCATCCACTGAGTTTGATTTTCTTTGAGGGACCATTGCATTACAAGTTTTACCTTTCAGTGGGTCTTCCATTTATTGCTAAACATGATAGATATTTGTGAAGTCTTGTGAGATTAAATGCACATTACCATACCACTACACATACTCATAGTACTTTATTCTCTGGTCACGTTGCGCATATATACATATACAAATAAATGTATGGAATATAAACTACATGTACAATACATCATGACACTACAGTATGTTATGCCATTTGTGTAATACCTTACTGCCATCCCTCTTCAAATGTTCTCTAATTGCCTTAGCTATCGACAAGTTTCAGCAGCATTTACTTGACACAGTGACCAACAAAGTTACAGTAAGCAGGTCACTCTGCTGCTGTGCGGTCAGTGTGCACACCTGTCAGTTGTCCAGCGGAAACTAAATCAGTGGTCACTGGTCGAGATTAGGCAGGTGCTTGCTATATATGTTTACACTCGTTCTAAAGTGCACACTTTCCGTGTGGGAGATTTGCATGAGGTGCACAGACTCTAAATCTCCTGCTTCGAGGCCATTTTCTCCAAATCTCACCCTCTTTGGTTGAGGTTTAATTCCTTCCACTCGAGCTGCATGTTTTCCACTCAAGTTGTATTTTCTCTTGCTCAAAATTTAGCTGTCTCCTCCTAAAATTTAGTTTTCATTGTCCCATATCTAAACTAGAAAAGCACTATGAGAGTGTAGACCTCCGCCAAGGAGTTACTTTCCACCGATGATCTTGCTCCTCCCAAAGAACTTTTTTCTCCCCTCTACCACTGGGGAAAAGCTCTTTGGGCTCTTCCATAGAGATCAGTGATTTCCACCCATAGGTCTACATGCTGAAAAATTACCCGATTTCCCAATATAGAAGCCTTTGTTACGTCGTAAACCCTCAGCTGTGCTGCGCGCCTCGCCCTAGCAGAAAGTGGAGCACGCACGTACATGTCAAAATATAAAAAATCCTTCATAAATTCCCCCCAAATTCTCGGATCACTACCGAAAGTTAATCGTTTGTTACTTGTGTCATTCTCAACCTTTCCTGCAAGTTTCATCCCAATCCGTCGACTACTTTTTAAGTTATTTTGCACACGGACAAACTAACAAATTAACTAAAAAAAACAAACCAACGGTAACGAAAACATAACTTCCTCCTGTGGCTGAGGTAAAAAGTACAGCTATAGGACAAGATAGCACTGGAGACCAACTACAACCCTAGAGCTTTTAGACCATAACCACAAGGGATGTTTTGCTTGGCATTCGTGTGAGTATATGTTTCGCGCACAATCAAGTCTCCAGTCTACTAGGGGATGGGGTGAAAGAATCTCCTGTTTAACCCATATCTGCCGATCTACAGGATATCCCGTTGTTCACGCAAATGCAACGCTGCAGACACCAATCTACAAGATAATCCATACTAGAGATGGCTTATGGATGATGATACATCTAACAGAATAAGTCTACATCTACATAAGATCAAACACTGCCGTACACATGCGTACTTTACTATAGTCCCATCCATAGCATTTAAGAGTTAGACCACACTAGCCCACAGCCATCTATCTGTTTTCATTCAATATATCTTCACATTTTGAAGCATATTATAACGTATAAGTTATAGATCGTTGGAAAGCTAATATTAAGAAGATTTCAAAATTGATAATTGTTTGCCTGTATAAACACTAAGACATACCTGCTAACCTTGAGACTTAATAGATCTGAACACACAAAGAAAAATTATTTAAAAACCTGAACTTTTATAAACTTCATACACCTAACTTCAATGTATTAACAAATATTTAAAAAAATCAAAACACACTAAAATTAAAGCATTTTCTTTCAGTGAAAAATTTGAATATTCAGACTAAATCTTAACAGTTGGCAGATATGCTAAAAATAGTTTTCATACTTGGTTTCTTAAAGAAGGGATATGATTATTCATCTTTCAGTGATCGTGAATTCTGTAATCTCATTGGTCAATCAACCATTGAATATATCCCGTATTCCATGATAAGGTCATATTGTGCGCATGCGCTAAATCCGCCGCTAAATATTTTCCGTATTCCGAGATGTGATGACCATGATATCACATAGCTATAGCTGCGCGTGAAAGTGCGCACTAATCCTGTACAGAACAAATGGACGGCGCGCGGTCTTCAAGCATATTACACACATCACCTGAGACCACTCAAAGATGCTTGATAAACGACAGCAGCAACAACAACTTCAAAGACAACGCGTCTCAGGTGATGTGCGTCTTTGCCTGAGACGCACTGTCTTTGAAGATGTTATCTGGCTACTCTTATGGCATGTAAAATTTGTACGTATGCGCGCATAATCAGCTTGCAAGACGTAAGTCAACATGGCTGACAGCCAGCAATTTCAACATCATTCACGAGAGGAAATCAGCGAGAAGAAGGTTAGCACTTACACTTGAGAAGATAAAATCGTTACCCCCTGCTTGTTCTAACGAAATACGGGAAATATGTACGGTCTGGTGCCATATTCCATTCGGCCTCCGGCCTCATGGCATATGGCACCAGACCATAGATATTTGCCCGTATTTCATGAACAAGCAGGGGGTACCTTATATTATAAATGTGTGATTCAAACATAAATATTCATATCATCTGACCTTAAAATTCATCACATGACGCTAATTTACATCTTATACCAAAGACCATCAATTTCTCTTTCAATTGATATAAATATATTTTAGTTTTCCATGGTTTTCTTCTCATAAGTGTTGGTGACATCACCTTGAATTTGAGACATCACAGGTAAGTGAACTTGCATGAAATAGCCTCTGGTACCACCAGCTTATAAACTGCATTATGCAACTGGCGGATATGGGTTAAGAGATACTTGGGGTTGGAGTCTCTGGTGATGGGGGCTATAATGGGCAGGTGGACGGTGATAGACAGGTGGTAGCTACAGAACAGGGTTGACCTTTGATACTGATTATCACCTGATGGGCCAACTCGTGAGCAACGATGGCACAAATACTCTGCTTGTCGCTGGCCGAAGTTTCCCCCTCCGTGTACAGCAACCTTGCCTCACGGTATGTGATGAGCCCCCAGTGCTCCATGGCTCCGGCCGAGAAATCAGGTAGAGCAATCATGTCTGTACATGCCGACATGGAACACAAAGAATGAAAGATGCAAATAAAATACGACGGTACTGTAAAACGAGGAATGTTCGCGCGCACTTTAATTCCGCGATTTTCGCAAGACTCAGGATATGCAAAATCAAAGTGCACATGAAAGTCTTGTCTACACTATACGCATTGAATGTTAGAGGTATTTCACGAAAATTTCATGACGCTAAAAAGGCCGTCTGCGAAAATATCATGTTTTACAGTATGTAAAATACAACAGTAAGCAAAATACGTGACGAGATAAGAGTGAGAACAGAACACTGGGATCGATAATGTTAACCTGAGAACAGGCTGATTTTCTGCAACATGCACTTTTCATCGACACCTACCAAAGTGTATTCAGGACTAATCTTCAAAAGGTTAAACATCCTAATCAGCAAATCTGAAATTGTTCCTTTGTGTGTGTGTTTGTGCTTGTTTGTGCGTGTGTGTGTGTGTGTGTGTGTGTGTGTGGTTCTTGAAATAAGAAAACAGATGAAGAGTAAAGCCGAAAGAATATAGACTTGTTCAAAGACCATGTCTCAATTAGAAAAACAGTAATAAACAAAATATGCGAAACAAAACAGACTGAATTGACATACTTGACAAATATAGAATACCACGAAATATATGTTTAGTGATGTAGGATACAGAAGAGTCAGCAAAATACAAAATCAATACATACAGACATCACTAAAACAAATGATAAAACACACACAAAAATATGACACAACAACCAATGCAGAGATCAGAGGGATTGCAATTTTGTTAACAATGACAGACAAATGGACACACAGGACAAGCAGAGATGATAAGAGAGAGACAAGCACAGACAGATAAGGACAATGCACAACAGCCAAAGTGTGAAATATGAAGACTGTAGATTGAATGTTATATAATAGGCCCGTTCACAAACAACGAAAATCGAAATTTCAATCGCGATCCAAATTTCGATTTTTTTTTCGACCGTTTATACACAGGGAAAAATCGCACTTCGCAGCAAGGAAAGAACGATCAGTGGCGAAACTGCGCATGCGCGAATCTTGCATGACTGAAGACTGACCCCGCAGTCCCAATAGAGTTTCGCACGCGCTACGAACGATGGGACAAAAAATACCGATTTCCGAATCTCGATCGCGCTCACACACACGACGCTTGGCAAAATAATCGCGATTATTCTGAAAAATCGCACTAATAGTGCGAGTTGGATCGCGATAAGGATCGCGGTAATTAGTGAGATTTTTCTGTCCACACTGGAAAAAATTTCGAAATTTTGATCGCGATAAGAAAATCGATTTTTAAATCGCACTTTTTCCCTTGTGTGTGAACGGGCCTAATGAATTCAAGAAGAACCACATTTATATCATTTTTCAGGCACATGAGTGGTAACGACGATATGAAATGAAAGTATGAATTATTTGAGGAAATGCTAAACATCACACAGATCAGATATACTGAATGTTACATTCTCTACAGCATATATTAGATGCAAATCAAGACTTGGGGGATTTTTGTCTCAGAAA
This sequence comes from Diadema setosum, assembly GCA_033980235.1. Classification (NCBI taxonomy): domain Eukaryota; kingdom Metazoa; phylum Echinodermata; class Echinoidea; order Diadematoida; family Diadematidae; genus Diadema; species Diadema setosum. The sequence continues at coordinate 4,704,676 of CM067076.1, read as the reverse complement.
TCATCATCTTGCCATCATTAACCGTTCCATAATGAATTCTGAAATGCTCATGGCTTAATACGTAGGCCACCAGGTTCCCATAAGAAAGGATTAAATTGTCAACTGCAAATTTCACCTCATGGTCTATTATGGAGAAAGATAACACAAAACTGGTCAATACAATCTGCTGGACAACCCCCCTCCCCCTCCAAAAAAAGGAAAAAAAAAAAAGAACAAGACTTTGCAAATTAGAGAGAAAAACACAAACTTTAATCCTAAAAAAAGGAATAAAATGTTGCCTAAATTACTGACTTAGCAGATTACATTCAGATAATTCTTCAACGTAAAACAGTCAATCACACATACACACACACACACACACAAAGGCAACAATGGCCCAGATATGACATGCTATTTCAGTTCTTGTTTGTTTTATTCCTCTATTTGTACAAATAAAATCATGACAAATCAGCAACATTTATATTTTTATGAGAGCATGGCTGATTTTTTTTTTTCACAACGATCTCATTTGAACAAGTAGAGCAATAAAGCAAACTGGAACTAAGTGTGTTGATGAATAGTACGCATTCAAATAAAAAGACACAGAGGATTGCTTCAGGGACTCATTGTATATTGAGGGACATTTCTTGAGGTTTTTCATTTTCAGGAATTTTGCAAGAAGGGAGCTATCTGTGAATCTGAATGGCAAAATAATTTACATAATTCTTATATTTCATGAGGTTTTTATTTTCAAGAATTCTGCACGTAGGGTGCTCTGCATGAATCGATGATGTACTGTGTATTTATACATCTGTTTTATGGTGATTGGGACACAGGTGATATTTGTTGAATGTGCACTATATGAACAACAACATAATGACATTAGAGCTTACTCTGTCAAAAACTATTTGACTACGACTATGATGTCTGCACAGTATGGCCTCTGCAAAAAGTTCGCTTGATCTGATTAACTGGCAGCAAAACAACTCTTGAGAATGCAGCCAGATGCCAATTTCTGCTCGTCATGCTTTTGTTAATGATTTGTGGCATGTTTGCCCACGCATGATAAGCTTCCATTATTTTTGTGCTAACATAAAAAGCCATACGTCAGGGCGCGTATCTAATGGTAATATCTTCAAAATATGCTCAAATTATAAGCGAGACAATAGAGTACACAGTGAACCTTGGCATTCAGTGCTAACTACCATAGATTACTAGTACTATCAAAGTTCTTTGACTTGGGACAGTGTGTACAATGCTACGCAAATTTGTTTGGCAATCACCTCTCAAAGTATACAAGGGGTTAAATCATTCAATGAGTTATACACACATATTTGTACACAGATACACAATGCATTTTTCAAATATATATGGATTAACTTTCATTGGGTGAGTCTAATAAATACTAATTCTAATTTTTGTTTTGAATTGATTTTCTGCAGTGTCCTGTTAATGAGAGTAAGAGACATGAGCTTGCTATGAAAAATGAAATAACATTGAAAACTAAATAACATTAACAACAAGGCCCCTTCCATTCAAAGAGAAACTGATCACGATAGCAATCTCATGTACTAGTATTCAATTATCTCTCATTTACTGGAAAAATACTGACCATAATTATACTTCTTATCTTTTTATGTTTTGTATACACAGTCTATTGTATAACATTGTTGCCTATAGATGTTTTTCTACTTGTGTAATATTTTATGATTTTAATCATTGTATTTATCACTGTTTGTACATTTTGTATTTGTTTAAGTGTAGAAATACATCATAAACCAAACCACACCAAACTCTCCAAAAAAAAAAAAATCAATGCTATTAATTTCCATTTTGATTCAACCAGAAAGCTTAAGATGAAAGGTCTAGATGAAGAGTGTTTTAACAAAACCGCTAACAAAACATATCTATTTGTCAAACTTGTACAACCTGCCAATGTACTAGTGCATAGATGCCAAGTTCAAAAAATGTTGGTGCGTGCGCACATGCGTGAGCGAGGGGAGGGTTTGGGAGGGGGGTGTCCGCCCTCCCACGGTAGGGAGCTTCTTCAATTTTTAGCTCTTACTGGTGCAAGCTGGTGCATACCTAAGTGACTATCATTTACTTATTTTGAAAGACAAAAGGGAAATATGCCTTCAATTGCAACTCTCACTTTAATCCTTTAGGCTATGCTCCCAATGCATCAGAAAAATGGGTGTCATGCATGAGATCGTGAGACAGAGCCTAAATGCTTGAGTCTCACTCACAATGCGTGAGACTTGGTAGCTCTGACTTGTGATGGTTCAAGATTACAACATCTATGCTTGATTTCTTTAGATTTTGCTGTCAATTATCTGTTCATGTTAATTTGGCTGAGAGAGTAAACAGATAGAGTAAACATCAAAAGCACACAGCTCAATGAATCTTACCCATCTTAGGAAGCGGGAACTTGGTTCCAAAGTATTCGTCAAAGTAGTCCAGGACTTCCACACCTTTCTGCACTGCATACTGAACAGAGTCCAGGGCGTCAGGCCTGGCCCAGACTCGCAGCTAGAAACCCCAGAAAGAAAGTGAGAAAAAATGGAGAAAAAATTTGCTTCATTGTCACAGGCTAAACAGGCTAAACTGTCACACACACACACACACACACACACACAAATCCCAACAACACACATTTTGAAAAAATAGTTATATGTAACAAGTAGAGTAGTGAAAGTCTGAGCAAAATTGAACATTTATGACGATTGACCCTGCACCACAAAACAAACAAAAAGTCGTCAGACATGGATTATAAGTTTAGGACACATTCTGAAAGAGAAGACTCTAAGCTTTAAAATGATGCATAACTCAATTCAAATGGACTCTCCGAACCTATCTAAATATTGGAAAGAAAGCGCACACTCTGGAAAAGTGCAAACCGAGAAAAGAGGCTCTGAAGTACAAGGTCTATCTGTCTATTCAAGCATTCAATCTTTAGCAAACCTTGCTAGCTGTGCGACGAATGGGACCAAAAAAACAAAAAAACAAAAAAACAGGATATACACCACTGGAGCAACAACAATGAAACGATTACCAGATTAAATTGAAATTGAAGATGCTCCATTTATTTAGCACATTTTGTCCATGATATTAATGCCAATTTTCGAAGTAGTAGCATTATCCTTTCAAAAGTTATCAGACTTGAAAGTGAAGAGTGTGCAAAGGGTTATCAAGAAATGAAAGGGGCCTCTATTAAAGACATACCTGATCTCACTACTCTATTAAAAAAAGATCGCAGAAAAACTACTGAAAAAGCACTTTCCCGTTCATTTTATGATCCCAAACTTAGGAATAATGTAGAAGAAGGGTAGCTCTTAAAGAAAATATGAAAAATTGAATATTGACTTGATTGACCCATTTCACCTTTTTTGAGTCCTCATATGGAATCAAGGGGTGCGACTTTTTGTTCGTTTTGTGATGCACGGTCACATATACACGACAAGATTATTTCAAATGTTTTAGTATCAGTGCATAATCTGATTCTGCAGAGGTATTATTGTATTATAATTATGATGAGAATTATAGTTATGTCACTTATGACGAGATTTCACACTTAAGTACCAGTATCATATCATCTGATACAAGTGGAGGTACCATGGATGCTGTGTGGAGTACATGCTACAATTCCAGCATTCTAGAGTTCAAGCCTTTCCATATCTCAATGGTTTTTCTGCTTTTGAGCAAGACAATTCATTGACAATGCCTCTTTCAACCGAGCTTTAAACAGAAATATATAGTCATCAGCTTGAAAGATGAATGCTAACTGTGTTTGGATTTACCATATGGGCACTAAAGAGAAAGCTCTTCAAGTATGGGCCTGATTCCAGCGACTAAAACAACTAGAAAAGCACTCTTAGAGCACAGACCTCCACCAAGAATGCAGCTCATTTCCATCACTGATCTTGTTCTTCCATAGAGATATCAGTGATTTCAACCCATGCGTACTTATACTTCATGCTGAAAGTGTTTATAATAGTGTGCTGAAAGTCTCCCGATTTCCCGATATAGAAGCCTTTGCTACGTCATAAACCCTCAGCTGCACAGCACGCCTCGCCCTAGCAGAAACTAGAGCACGCACTTTAGTGCAAGCATGCAAACCTCAAATACACGCAGCCTGAACTCCCAAGTTCATTGACCCTACCTGCCAAAATATCAAAAATCCTTCATAAATTCCCCCAAATCTGGGATCACTACCAAAAGTTAATCGTTTGTTACTTGTATCAATCTAAACCTTTCCTGCAAGTTTCATCCAAATCCATTCACTACTTTTTGAGTTATTTTGCACATGGACAAACGAACAAACGAACGAACGAATGAACGAACGAACGAACAAACCAACGGTGAAAACATAACCTCCTCCCTTGGCAGAGGTAATAATTTGTTCAGCTCATTGGGCACCACAAGAGGTGGGCTTTTAAAAGTCAACTATTTTTCCTATCACATGCATTTGGACCTTACAAATTTGCTGCCTTGGTCACTATACTTATTTATGTATTCAGATTGTTTTTTGTTTTTTGTTTGTTTTTTATTTTTTATTTTTTTACTTCATTCAGAGGAGAACAGAGAATAAAGGAGGCACAGGAAACCAGCAACATGTTGGTTCTAAAACAGTAACCCATCCAGTCCTAGGGCAATTTTTGCTGCAGAAATTATCATCTTTTCAACATTAACCCGTTGAGGACGAGTCCCAAGTATACTCGGGCAAGGGTCTAAGGGAAGTATGTGTTGTAGCAAAATCAAACCATCCTCAACGGGTTAAATTTCACTACAAATCACTGTAATAGGCCATGTAAGAGAAGGTCAGATGGAAATGGTTGAATCTTCACATACTCAGAAAGACATTTACCAGTAACTGCAAACGTGAGAGATGAACAGAAACTATAATCTTTGAGAATATGTCATGAGTTCCAGGATGAATTTTTGCATCAAAGAATTAAGCGACCACACAAAACCAGCAAAGTGCAGTTTCTTGAACTTGATTTATTGACTTGTACAAGAGGATAGGGTCACTCAGCAGTAGTCAATCGAGCAGTTCACACGGAAGGTTGTCATGATCTTGCTTGTGTTGCCAATTTGAATACTAACTGAACTGAGTCACGAACTACATGTGTATGATTCCTTGCCCTCCTGTGTACAATTCCTCGTTTCATCTCTGTACAGAAATGCATACACACACACACACACACTACACACACACAACCACCGACAAAACATCAAAGCCCAAACTGGATAATGTTTTGATGTACTTGAAAATGAACTTCCTCAATCATTTGGGGAATGTACACAGACAGCACATCCAAGATATACTTTTGGCAAAATCACTTCCTTTAGAGGAAGAAGGGGACACGATAACTGCTGGTAATAATTCATTATTTGGCATGCAAGCCCATGCATCTGCTACAAGCACAAAATTTTATAGTCCACAGGATGCAGTGATACAGCTCCAAGTCCAAGTTTCAGTTCCCATAATATCAATCTCCTTTAAAAAAACTTGTAAACACTTTAAAATAACATACACATACACATGTGCATGCAAAATGCGAACTAGGCATAAATTCATCACTTGTGTGCATGAGCGAAATCTGACGTCAAATATGGACATTGAAGGTCAAGGTAAAAAAGGTACAGTGGGATGGTCAGGGGTAAAAAAAAAAGATAAGATCTCTCCTGACTGCCCCCACACCGTGGGACCTGGTGTGAACACCAATAAGGAAAGCTTCAGGAAGAATCTTTTGTAAGAACTCTAAAGATACATTTGAAAACTGGTCCGCAAAGAAGCAGCATGTGTCTGGACCACTTACCGTGACACCATTGGTTGTATTACCCTCGCCATAGACGAAGTCGCAGACGACAAAGCAAATGAGGTACGTGGACATAGGCACACTCTTGGTGAAGGTCGTTCGGGTCCAACCATCAGCAATCGTCTCGTTGCCAAGGACAGGCATGTTGCCGAGGGCGATATACCCGGGCGCATGAATCAAGGTTAAATTGAAGGTCACCTTCATGGCTGGCTCATCAAAACAGGGGAAGGCCTTGCGAGTATCAGTTGGAGCAAAGAGTGTCGTTGCTAGGTACCTGTGTGGATCATTTGTCCAAATTATATTGTAAACGATAAAAGTTGAAGTAAAACTTTAAAATTCATGCCGCTAAGAACTTTAACAGGAATGTTCTGTGTGCTTTAAGACACAAAAATGCATTGGTGGTTCTAAATCAGAAAACAAGTTGGAAGATTTCACAACAGTTTTTGTTTCGTAAAATTATCACTTCAAGGAGCTTGGTAGCCAAACTCTGATTACAACAATTGGAATGGCACACACCTATACAGAGCCTAGCTTGTTTGGCACACCAGTCTTTGAAAATTCTATGCGAATGCCAGATGTAGCTGCCATATATGTGATTCAAAGATGGTTAACCCTTTGAGGACAGTGTGATTTTACTACAATGCGCATTTAGCATAGATACTTGCCCAAGTATACTCTGGTCTAGGTAGTCCTCGATGGGTTAAAGGTGCATGGTCCCGGTGTTTTAGTCAAATGCGCACGCAGGCGCACGAAGCAAGTATCCTATGGAGACCTACGCTATCGACTCCTCTTTAGCGCTTACGCTGTGGCCCACTTCCCCGAGCCCGAAGAAGTCCGATTCACTGTTGTCAGTGGACAATCACAGTTCGGCTCATGATGCGGCTGAAGGGGATGACAGCTTTAGCAAACTTCTTTTTTGATGTCATAATAACAAGCACATAAGCACGCATCCTGGCATTACTACAGGCTGCGTGACCCGCAGAGAAGACAATGAAGGCAATGTTACTTAGCAACACCTACACACTTAACTCTTGATGACAGCTCAACTTCGGTAATCTTCGTATCAATGCCGACTGTGATCGGCGCCCTCTACACTACCAGGACTATGCACCTTCAAACATCAAACCACTAGACTGTGATTTTGGACACCAGAATGAGTGTTACACTATTAAAGAAATGATGCCCCTCTCACTCACTGGCTACACACAGCCCACCGAATCATACACACAATGACATGGGATACATAATGCATTTATAACCACCAGTTGTTAATCATGCACATTATGTACCATGCAGACTACATGTATGCATGGTCATGGTTAATTTTTGTTTTTGTTTTTGTTTTTGTTTTTGTTTTGTCTTTTGAGCCCTGAAGTGGCTTGCAAGGCTGTGGTATACTTGCTTTGGTGCTGAATAAACTCCATAAATTTAAGTTTATTATTAAACTTTACATTTTAATCAAACTTTTATAAGTTATTAAGTATCATCAGTTTAAGGTTAATTATGGATCCATGCTGAAACTGATACTAGAGTTAATACAAAATTTGACCGTATCAACAAAGTTGTTGATCGAGACTTACTATGCTGTTTTCCATAGTAATAGCTTGGCCATGCTCAGGTAATACAGCAACGCAAGGTTTGATTTATGCAAATTATTCAAAAAATAAGGAATCCAGTGAAATCAATTGCAACTAAATGACATATCAATACTATTGCTCCTTCCAAAGTAAAATATGAAATATCATTAACAAACAAACAAACAAACAAACAAACAAACACACGAAAAGAGCTGATATGTTTGCAAAACTCTAAACTTTAACTAACTTGATTTACACAGACTCCAACTCTCCCGTTTTCAACGGGAGATCTCCCGCTGAAAACCCATTTTTGCAAAATCTCCCGTTCTCCCATTTGAGATTTAATTTCTCCCGCCCTGGCTCAATGTCTCCCGCTGTGAAGGATTTCTTACTTATTGCTATCGTATGTTGCAAAAATAAGCCTTAGATAGCACCAGAGAGCATCTATAACCCTAGGAACTTCGCACTTGGCACACATCAACTTGGAGTATCCCGTTTGCTAGGGGTTTCAGGCGGGAGAATCTCCAGATCAGAAGGTGCTATGGGTTGGAGTATCTGGATTTACTTGAAAAGAGGTTGCATGTAATGCATAGTCTTGTTGACTCTGAGCCACAGTTCTAAAATCACTGAATGCCACCATTTTTGGCCACAAAAAGTCAATAAGGTATTAAGTTCAACAGAAGGATAAGATAATCCCCTTCTCAATGACCAGCATATAGCATTAAAAAAATTATCCACTCACTTCCACTTACCTTCGCTCATTGTTTGAAGTGAGGTACGAGCTCCTGTACAATCCATACAGTCCATCTTCCAGAGGAGCGCTGAATGAAATGGTGAACATATACTGTCCTCCCTCTGTGAGTCGGTCTATCAGGGGCACCACCAGGTATTGATTTTGTGGATAGAGCCAAAGCTGGTCCATGCTGATGACCGTTCCATCAGTGCTGACCAGCTGCGCTGAGGTAAAGTCGATGTTCAGTTCCTTGCTGTGCAGGAGGAGCAGATCGGTGTTTTTAGTGCAGTTCATGTGGATGGTGATATTCCCGTAAAACATCTGCTGGTCGTCGATGTCGATCCTGATCTCGAGGTCGTAGTGATCTGGGATCACGTCACCCGGGAGGCGAAGACTGTCCCAGGGACCGGGCGGGTGAGTGGTCCCAGTTGGTTCTGTCCGCGGATTAGTGGGTTCTGCTGGATCAGTGGGTTCTGCTGGATTAGTAGGTTCTGCTGGATTAGTAGGTTCTGCTGGATTCGTGGGTTCTGCTCGATTGGTCGGTTCTACACGTTCAGTTGGTTCTGGCTCACGAGGATCAGTAGGATAACTGCAAAGATATCACAAGGGTCATTCTCTGTAATTATTTTGTTAAGTTTGGTTTATTCCTGCATTCAATCAAATTCAAATTCAACACAGCTTTCAAAGATACAAAGAACAACAAATGCAATGATTAATATGGTAACAAAACACTACACAAGTAGATATGAAGCATAAGCGATAGTATTGTGCACTATATACAAAACATACCGAAAAATATATAAAGATACAAATGTACACAGAGTAGATATTTTTCCAGTAAATGACAGAGAACATTAAACCCAGGAAACTGCCATTCTGAGCAGTGGGTCTGCAAATGGATGGGGCCCTATCAAAAAAAAAAAAAAATCATGAGAAGACAAAAATCTACCTTTACAACCATTTCAATCTTTGTAATCTCTGTCTCTTTTTTTTCTCGATGTCTTTACTTGTAAATAGTGATATCTCCTTTATATATCTTAGGCTTTATTGCCATTTTTTTTTATATGCTAAGATGTTTTCTGATACAACTGGCCTACACATATGCATCAAACTTGATAACTCATATTTTTTTTTTTAAATCACTACTCCCAATGTTAAACAGTACCTTTAAATGTCATTTATAAAACTTATGTAATAACAGTATGAATTATTTGTCTCTGTAAGATCAGAGTATCGTAGGACAGGGGAGGGGAAGATAGTCACAACAATCTCCTTGCTGGAGACTGTTCAAAAGCAGTATACTGCATCCTGCCGTAAACCCCAATGTGGCCCCATTCATACCTGTGTTGTTAATTGTATCAGTTCACAGAAAGGGGAAATGGCTAATGCCCATTGATCACATCAATTATGAACTTCCCATAAGCTTTTTGTTTTTTTAGCACTAATGACTGGCGCACACATCCAAGCAACAGAAGGTGCCTATGGTCATAAATTTTTCTCCTAATTGAAGTAACTTGACTTATTGTAGGATTCTGATGTATACAAAATTGTGATAAAGTTCTCTTTAGTTGATATCTTTTTCTCACGTACGTATGAACTCAGTAAGCTTCAGGGGAATTTTGCTTACAAAACAGTCATCATCCTCATAATGTTTGGACCTCTGAATCTAACTGCATATAATTATGTATATTGGAGAAAGATCACAGGAAAAAGCTTTATTAAGCACAAGCTTAGAAAAAAAAAACTTCCACAAATTTGAGAATGCTGAGAAAGACAAAGAAACTAAATTCTTCTAAAATGTGTTGGCAATTGAAGAAGAATTAGTTATGCATTTGGTAATGAGGAGGCTTTTGAAGATTCTGCGACAAAAATGCAACAATTATATAAATGCAATTAAGGGTTCAAATGAAAGAAGATAATGCTCTTTTTTAACCCTAGCTGCTTCCTTAAATACTATCACTAAACACTGAACTTTTAATCAATCATAACAAGATCCAGCAGTCTTGTGGTTTTGGGGACTGGAAAGGGTAAAGTAACTAAACCATCACCTCCACGTCAACACCGTCAAATCATCTTTGATTTATTGCTCCAATTACTGATCATCTTTATTATGCGCCTGTTTTTATGAGATAATATCATCTGAATTCCCAAATGAGCTTACACTGATTCAGTTTAAAAGTTGATACAAAGACATATTAACAAGGAAAAGTAGAAATTACGCGGTGCGTAAAATATGTCCCCGCCGGAAGTAGCATTTAGTAGCAAAATGTACAATATAGGTAAAAAGATCAAGGTCAAAGGTGAAAGAAGTCAAGGGTCAAAATTCTATGTAGAAGTTTTGAAGCCCTCACCTAGTGCCATCACATAAAGCAAACGGAATCGAAATCGGGTTAGAAATGACGAAGGAGTAGCATTTTGTAGCCAATGTACAATATAGGTAAAAAAATCAAGGTCAAAGGTCAAAGAAGTCAAAGGTCAAAATTCTGTGTAGAAGTTTTGAAGCCCTCACCTAGTGCCATCATATAAAGCAAACGGAATCGAAATCGGGTTACAAATGGCGAAGGAGTAGCATTTTGTAGGCAATGTACAATATAGGTCAAAAATCAAGGTCAAAGGTCAAAGAAGTCAAAGATCAAAATTCTGTGTAGAAGTTTTGAAGCCCTCACCTAGTGCCATCATATAAAGCAAATGGAATCAAAATCGGGTTAAAAATGGTGAAGGAGTAGCATTTTGAAGCAAAATGTACAATATAGGTCAAAGGTCAAGGTCAAAGGTCACAACTGAAATTCTGTATAGAAGTTTCAAAGCTCCCATGTAGTGCTATCATATAAAGCAAACAGAATCAAAATTGGGTTAGAAAGGGCGAAGGAGTAGCATTTTGAACATTTTGATCACACACGGACACACGGACGGACACACGGACACACGGACACACGGACACACAGACACACACACGTACGGAGCCCGTTTCATAGTCCCCTGTTCGAACTTGTTCGGCGGGGACAAATAACATGTCAATGGCACTGTTTCCATCTACATTATCTGTTTTTATTCCATTACATTGATGGCAGATAAGTCATCCAGATTAAAGGTCCTGTTTACCTTTGGGAGCAGTGATTTAAAAATTTTTAAAGATATCACATTTGATACAAATGTGTAGGTCTGTTGTATCACAAAACATCCTACCATATAAAATTTTTGCAATACGGCTTAAAATATAAGGAGATATCAGTATTTTTCTCAATAAACCATAACTGTAGACGGTTTAGTGTGGAAACATTTTTACTATAACTATTGTTCACATTTTGTGTATTTAACAATACTTAACATTGATTATACAGATTCAAATTTTTACAGTGGTCTTCCTATCCATAACTCACATTTTAGAACTATTTTAAAGCACTGAAGCTGGTTTTTTGTTTCATCTGCAAATGGTAAATTATGCCTTTAATTGGAATCCACTTTATATTTCAAGGAACATTTTTCAGATAGCAGGTAAAATGCCTGTTTTTGTTTCCTGTATCATGCAGTATGATATGCCACCAAACAAGTTCAAAATGTACAAATCAGGGGCGGATCCAGGAATTCCGTAAAGGGGGGGGGGGGGGGGGGGGAGGCGCAAACAATATTTCTGGTGCTACTTCCGGGTTTCATCTCACTTTTTCTCATTATTTCTTTTGTTTTAACAACAAATAATGAGGGGGCGCGTGCCTGGTGCGCCCCCCTCTGGATCCGCCACTGCAAATGAATGTAATTTGGGTTTCTGCAATTTTCACCTGGCCATACTACATAATTTTATAGACCTCTTTTGTTTGGGTGCTGTTTTTCCTGTTCATGTCTATTTCAGCCATATATTGGGGGGGGGGGGGCCTTTAGTATGCCTAACAATACCCATAAGTGATTCATGATCTGACAATCTACAATTGTAAGCAACGCACCTGACTCATTGCATAACCAATTGAATCGTCTTCTCTTCTTGTTTTGAGCCTCCTGGTTGTGGCCGACATTTAATAGTTACAGTTTTTATAAATAATAGGTCTATATGGTGCTGTACGTGGTGTGAAAGTTTTTGTCTGTCTGAAAGGAAGGGCTGTGGTATTGGAATGAATACTCACACACAGTTTTGGGCGGAGGGCAGCAGACCACACAGCAGTCCCACTAGTAGAATAGAGGCAGCCACAATACAGGTCACCAGGATCAGCTGCACCTTGGATATATAGATCCCCGGCTTGCGGGGGTACTCGTCCGGCATTTCCAGCATGTTGGTCTGATGTTATTCCAGCCCACCTGCAGATGGCAATTCAAAGGGAGGCAGAGCTAGTGCCTTCGAGGATGCGATGAAGAAGGAATGAGACGCAACTGAACAGAGAAGACAGACAACAACGATGCATTATGTGAGGATATTTGGTCGCCTTCATGTAGGCACCTACTAAGACTTCTGCAAAGAATTCTATGGCTACGGTTCACCTGTAATGGAAACTGTTTTCCTGTGCAATGCAGTGATTTATAATACACCCTCACAAAGATATTAATGCATGCTGAAAATAAAAACAGTGCTAGATCGGACTTTCCAATAATTGATACAAATTAGTGTCCTATTATATGCTGAATAATTGATCATAAAACTGCCAAATGTCAAGATCTCAATGTTGGGCTAATCAAAGTGTGATGGCCTACTGCAATATCTTCATTATTGTAATTTCCAGATATTCATAACATATATATTTTCCTCCAAAGATACAATATTAACACCCAAATTTTATCTCAGATTACTGCAGCAGCTTTAAAACTAATTCATTGTGTTATTTCCAGCTCACCATCAGTCCACTTCCTGCTGTCACTATTCACCCTCCTTACACTCTCCCTATATCACTGAGAGCTCCTTTACTCTTTTCTTTCTAGGATCTTGTTTAACCCTTTTATGGACTGCATACACATGGTGCTTCCACAAACCTCCCTCCCACAGCTTTTAAGACTGTTTCATCACATTGTCTTTCTTTACACAGCTGAGGTGCATTCAATATCAGAAATGCCCTTTTCTTTTGGAACTCAGTGGCTATTCAACAGATTAAAAACAGATTTTTCTGACATAACATTTCAGGGCCTGAATTCACGAAGGTGGTACGATCCTGTCCATGGTTGAAACCATGGACAAAGACCATTGGGCACCAAGTGTCACACAAAATATTTTGTTACAAATCATGGCTTAAACCATGGACAAGATTGTACCACCTTCATGAATTCTGGCCTTAGTGTCCCGTGTTGATGCGAAAAGAAAACTCTTCAACACATGATATGCCACTACTGCCATTAAATTAAAACCACCTTTTTCTCAGCTCATTGCAAAAGAAGGCCATTACTAACCCTCAAGGCTCCATGCAATGTTAATATCACTCCGACTCCAAAGCTTACCTTGAATTATCGATCCCTCTGAAGACTCCTAAAGTAATTGGACCTTACACAGACAGCACGCAGTTGAGAAATGGCAAAAACACTCTATCTCTCTCAGTCATATTATCATCCATAAGGTTTGGATATTAGCTCAGCTGTTTGCCCAACATCTCATCTGGGCAATATAAGAGATAGCAGGGGCAACTTCACTGTGTGTGTACAATCACTGTGTGTGTACACACCAAAGTATCTTTTTCTTCTTTTCTTCAATCATTTACAAATTGGATGTGAATGGGGGCAAAGGTAGCATCTGGGTGGACCTTGAACGCACTGTTGCAATCCCCGCAGAAATTACTGGCAGTCTTAAAGGGATATTTGTAACAAATGCATTTAATCATCCTGATTTGGGGGAATGTAGAAATGTCAGTAAAAACACATCAGTGAAGTTTGAAGGAAATAGGGCAATTGGTTCAAAAGTAACAGGAATTTGAAGGTTTGGTCAAGACTACAAGAATTTGTGAATGTCACAGCAGTGGAACAATCTTCAGAAAATATGACAAGAATCCCTTGAAATTTCATATTTTTAAATGAAGAGTACATATTCCTCACTTGTCACCAAGTTGTATGTTAAGTGAATAATATAATTCCTTCTGCCTTCTGAAGGAGGTCAGTCAACTTTTAGTCAAGGCTTTTTCATTAAATGCAAGACAAAAAAATTAACTACATGCAATTCTCATCAATAATTGCTATGATATTCATTACTACTATGACATCACAAGTTACTATAGCTCCCTTATCCAGGAGCTCTGGAACGGAATGTCTTCTTTTACTTGAACTTCACTGAGGTGTTCTACTAATATTTTGAATTCACTAAATAGACATAGTGTCACAAGTGTACACACAAGTAGTTATGTACATGTTTAATGTATCAAGGCTGTATGCATGGCTGTTTTAATGTGTACCGGTACATTGTATGTACACAGGGTGACCAGATTAATGGAGAACATTCTATATGATATAGATATAGTACATACAGGCTGACCAGATCAGTGGAGAATTTTCTACGTGGTATACAATGTAGCTACAGTACATGTATTCATGTGACAGGAAATACATTATAGCTCACTCAATCTAGAATGATTTCACCCATTCCAGAAAATTCTAGGAAGTGCTGGCTGAGTGAGGCACTGCCCTTGTAACCCAATGTGATTGGTAGTTAATTTTGGCAATGATGTTATGTACATAGTTAGGCAGTGAGTCATCCAGGATTCCTGGAATTTGGACTTGCTAGTATGTTCAGGTATGTAGCCCCAGGTTGGAGAAAATTACAGAATGTACTAGAAAGGGGTGAATGGATAGTATATAAGCTGGAGAAATTCTGCAGTAGGCAGAGTACCCAACACCTCTGCTCTGAGAGTTACGTCACTTATGGCTCTGAAGCGACTTGTTATAGTCTGTCCTGCGTTACCTGCTGACCTGCTATACAAACTGTGTTTGTGGAGATAAGGCCTGGGAGACATTTTGCCTGCAGAGAATTAATTTGCCTACATTGGAGATAGACTCCATATTTTAGTGTCAACGGACATTATTACAGCAAAGCTGTGACGGGCTGGATTCCTTGCTGGACATTATAAAGTGAATCATCATTCAACGCCGCAACTGGACGTGGTCGTCATAACGTTTGGATTCTACACGTTTTGCTGTGGACATATATCGTGGAAATTACCCCGGATCTATACCGTGGACTATCATAACCTGCGCCTTTGGAGTTACGTCGGAGGAATCATTCATCGGTGCGTCAAGGATCATTCATCGGTGCATCGAACATCGTATCTGAACATTTTCAAAGGATTACTTGATAACAAAATACGTAAGTGATTCCATTACCGATTTGTAATTGTTTGTATTGATCATTATTGTACTGATGTGAAAACTGATTACGAGTCTGTACCCACAATATCACTGTTAATAAACCGCCTGAACATTAGTTGATTGTTTCTTTTGTGTGATCATTCTCAGAGTGATTTTGGTCGTAACAATAGCTATGTTTGGGGTAAGTCTCCTTAGTTTAAATGCATCCATAATAGGTGCACAGCAGGGCTTCAAACTAATCTTTGGAAGTTTTTGTTTTTTTTTAAATCATTATCGTTTCGCTTAGTTGAGGCCTAGTTCAATGTGTTGTTCTTCACACACTAAATCCACAAAATGAGAATACCTAATTTGTATGGAGGATAACATTGTGTGCTATAGTCCTTACTAAAAACATGTTGAACTGGAAAGCCAACACACTAGAGAGATCAAAGCAAAGCCATAGAAAGTCAAATATTTACTACACGTACTTCAGGAGTTAGATAAGTTTTGTATGTCCTGTCACTCACAAAGAACAGTAATGGAGAAAAAATATTGACAATATTCGTTGAAAGGATGGGCACAGTATACAATGTACAGGTGCAATACTCTAAATATCCTACCTTTTAAAATCCAGGACTTAGATTTACTTTTGAGATGGATTATTACTAAAAGAGTACAGCAATGCTGAAAATTATTGACTTCAAGCTGAAGGGTGTAGGATTTAATAAAACAAAACACACAAACAAAGGTAAAAATAATACCCTGCTTTCATGTTTTAAGAAGAACATATCATTGACTGAGAACCAGATTGGAATTCTCACTTTTTTTTTTGGGGGGGGGGGGGTTGAATTATTGGTATCATGTCGTAATTCTTGATCTCCTCTACATTACATGTATGATGTCAATTTTGAATTATTTTCATTTTACTTAAAATGTTAAATCAAAACCACAAGGGAATTATTTCACCTGATATTTGGGACAATGCTTAAAGATCTACCCACTTTTGATTAAAGTAATTTTTTTATTTTCTGAAAGTTGATAGACAATGTGTTGATTTTATATGCTTAAATATTGGAAAGCGATAGTGACCAAGCTGGTTCTAAGCTGATGATATAATAAGTTGCTGTTGGGTTAACATAATATTCATGATTACAAGGGAAACACAGTGTTGATACTTGATACCTGATGGAAAAGTAACCTCTGTCCACAAAGAGTACATAGAGTACTGTACATAGCATGAATTCTGAGTCCAAGGTTCTATTGCTATCACAAGCCCTGATACAACAGATTTGACAATTTATTACTTTTTTAATTTGTCTTAAAATTATTGGTCGTGTTGCACAATCCCCCTGGACCTGCAATTCACTGTGAATTCTGGGAGGAACATGGATGGAAAATCTGAATCCTACACTTTTCTACACAAGAGCTCACCTTATGGCAGCTTATTCTCATCAATTCTTTAAAGATAATAAAAAGTTTTGGTACCTCAAAAGTGTCCTTGAATTTCCTTGTCTTAGTTTGTGTTTCAGGTTAAAGTACCTTTCATATAACTAACACTGTGAGACTTACTCGCCCCAAAGTGCTCTCATGTCTTAGTAATCATGCAATTAACTGCGATCAGCAGCCCCATACGCATAGCGTAATCGGGCTTCGCATTGTAGCATTCAGGATCATGACAGATTTAGTATCGTACGGTAAATGTCAACTTAAAATCCCATAAATTCGTCAATTTGAAGACTTACCAATTAAGTTGAAGTATTGAAAACAGGCTTCGGGCAACGTTTGGTTCTGCCTATAGTCCTTTTCTGTTCGAATTGATGACTGAATGTGACTCGGTCGACAGGACCTTAGGAGAGCTACATACAGTACACTGAATACTACGGCCACTGCATGCGAACACATCACATGCACACAGATTTCAAATCCATGAACGGATAAGATGTTTGTGTGCGCATGCGCTGGCCATGGTATCCAGTGTATGTAGCTGTCCCAAGGTCCTCTCGACCGAGTCACATTCAGTCATCAATTCGAACAGAAAGGGACTATTGGCAGAACCAAACAATATTCGAAGCCTGTTTTCAATACTTCAACTTAATTGGTAAGTCTTCAAATCGAAGAAATTTTTGGATTTTAAGTTGACATTTACCCGCGATACTAATTCTGTCATGATCCTGAATGCTACAATGCGAAGTCCCATTACGCTATGCGTATGGGGCTGCTGGTCGCAGTTAGCTATGCGTACAATGGGCTGCACGCTGCCGGTCGCAGTCAGTGGTTTCGTACAATATTTATCGACGCTGTACAGCGTCGGCTCTGGTACGAAACCATTATTGCATGATTACTAAGACATGAGAGCACTGTGGGGCGAGTAATTCTCACAGACAACGTACTTTAACCTGAAACACAAACCAAGACAAGGAAATTCAGGGAAGCTTTTGAGGTACCAAAACTTTTTATTATCTTTAAGCTCATTAGAATTGCACACTTTTTGCTGCTCAGGCTGTGAACATTTTGCAGAAATTTTATCTGCATTATCCATCACATTCACAGAGAACTTTCATCCCACATTCAAGTGGACTTGAAAATATACAGCACAAGAGAGAAAACTTAAAGGGTGTGTACAGTTCTGGTTGAGGTGAGGATTTAGCTTGTAACGTTTTGCGAGATATTCAGAAACCACTCTATGAGATGTCAAAGAGCATGCAATTCTAAGGGGTATCAAAAGTTTATTTGATGAAAATCAGTTTTTAAATGGCTGAGATATCCAAAAACAAGGTGAAACAAAGAGATCCTAATAAAAGGTGTGGCATGTTGCCTTTAATATTATTATCACTTTTTTGGATATCTGAGCCATTTGAAAACCAATTTACCTCAAATAAACGTTGAATCCTTCTTAAAATTACATGCTCTTTCATATTTCATAAGAGGTTTCTCATTATCTCACTTAGTAATGTTCAAAACATGAATCCCCACCTCAACAAGCACTGTACAGTCCCTTTAAACAAAAAAGGAAATTTTCAGCATTTTACCACTGATCTCTGACTTTACATGTTGTATCAAAGTTAATGTAATCACAAGTTGGAGTTTCTCTTCTATCTTATAAATGTGACTTCAACGCTTCCATGGACAATAATTAGCCAATTAGTCAGGTTAACTTTTTCTACCTTTTCTTCAGACACCAAGGGTCTTATCTAGTTACATTCTAAAAACTGAAATGTGAGAATTCCCCCCCCCCCCATTAAAAAAAAAAAAGTGCCACAATAGTCGTAGTAAAATGTTATTTACCACTGTCTATCACACATGTACTTCATGCATAGTCATTAAGGCTAAAAGGGATGGTATGGTTTTGGTTAAGATAGGGTTCAGGTATCCAACTTTTTTGGTGAGATAGTGAAAAACCTCTTCTGAAATATGAAAGAGCATATAATTCTCAGAGAAAATTTCAAAGTATATTCAATAGAAATTGGTTTTGAAATGGCTGAGATCTCAACACAAATAGGTCCTAATCAAAGGTGGGACCCCATTTTGTTTTACTTTGTCTTTGGATATCTCAGCCATTTCAAAACTTGGATAAACTTTGAATTCCTCCAAGGATTGTACGCTCTTTAATATTTCATCAGTGGTTTCTAATTATCTCTCAAAAAGTTAAAATCTGAATCCACCATCTCTACCATATCCCTCTAAATGAGTCTATTCTTATTGCTAGATCCCAAGATATTCTTCCCAGAGGATTCTGCCCTGAAGTTTTTTTTTTCCCTCTACTGAGGTACTTTATTCATTTATTTCCAAAACTATACATCGAACAATTTCTTTTTTCAAACAATGTGAGCACATACTCAAAAAAAAGTACAGATACAGTACTCTCCGAATAATCGGGTAGGCTCGGGCAGAGCGTTTCTTACCCGATTAAGCGGAGTACCCGATTAACAGAAGAACACATATTATTCATAATTGACACACACAATGTGTATGTACATGCATCGTACACTGCACCAAACACCTTCACTGTATGCTTAACACGCGTGCTTGCACGGCACGTTATACATACCTTACACTTGCTCAGTCACGAGCAATAATTTACACTCTTTTTATGAATAAATATGTCTTCAGAAAACTTTGTTGTTTGACTACAGACTCCTCGCTAACACGCAGGAGTTTTCCGAAATGAACACGTCTATTTGCGTGCACTATAGTCACGTAGAACGGCGGGTTACCTTTCGAGAAGTGACTGGGGAAAAGCAAAATTATGGAGCTGGTACAAGGCCTGATTTTCGTTGTAAACTTCTCGTATTGTGAATGTTGTTGCGGAGCAAGGGAGGAGCGTAAGTGTGTTTAACTCCCGTCTGTCTATTCAAGTGCCAGCTACGTGTGCAATGTTCGTTTACGTGGGGCAAGTCGGTACTGGTACATGTGTTTTCATGTTAAATCACTCCCCAAATTATGGTCTTCTTTGCAAATTAAGCAGAGAATGCGATTAGCCGAGGAAAATTAGACATTCATGATTTCTTAAAGTGTTATATCTGCGATAAAATGTGGGTAGAAATTAGACTACAAGAAATTACTTACCCATTTATGCGGAGAGGCAACCCGATTATCAGGTAATTTTAATGTGCATTGGAACTGATTTTTACATTACTACCCAATTAAGAGGAGTACCCGTTTAAGCAATACCCGATTACGCGGAGAGTACTGTACGTCATTGGTTACTAAGTAAATGATTTCATCATGTTTGATACAATCTCAGAAACATCATCTAACAGTATTTCATTTCTAAAACTAATCCATATTTTCAAACTATTGTATGAATGCCCTTAAAATAAATGTGTCATGTATTGTTTATAAATTGCATACTGCGCATATATCAATATTTTATTTATATTCATTACATTTGGACTCTTTGATTCCACTCCAATCAACAATTTCTTATTTAATAAAATTGTTTCTAAAAGCGAACTGAATAAAATCAGTGATCTTTTTCCAAAACATAGACACTTTAGAACACTCCAGGAGAACATGACTAAAGGTTTCTGTTTCAGAGCAAAATGTACACTTCCCTGAAGTTTTATAAGTAATTGATTCTTGTCTACTGTGCAAGTTCTCAAAGCAAACAGACACAACATGGTTATTTGATATGAATAAATGGGAATCATGGGCTCAGCAGCATATGACCAATTTATGACCCTAAATTTTGTTTACATGTACCTCGTTAACTTTTAAACACTTCCAAAAGACTTTTCCAGCCTGGATAGATGGTAACCTTTGATAACTAACCCCCTCCCCCTTCACCTTGTGATATCAAATTAAATTCTTTAGAGTTGTTTCGATGTATTGCTACTAGATTGATCGTTGTTGTTTTTTTGTACCCAGTGTTACATTTCTTCCTAGCAAACGTGTTCCAGTTTTGTACTGGTCAAAATAATCAGGAAAAAGACACATAATTACAAAACATTTAACAAAAATTATAATTGAGGGCAAAAAAAGCATAACATTTCAAACAAGTAAATTGATCATCATCATATTCACTCCTGTTTGTCAGGAACTACTGAAATGTATTCCAGAGAATAATCTACAAAAGATATTAACTTTTTGATTGGCCACAAAGAGGGTATTATGTGCACAATGTCTTTGTATAAACATAGCTAAGCACTCTGCACACCTTTTGACTTTGACTGAAGTTCAACGTACTCAAAGGCGCAGATGCAAAAAGATAAAACTTTATTTTTAAATATGATGTTTTTTGTAATCTATAATATCAACTATCAGTCCACTTACATTGGCAAAGTCTGAATCCACAAACAACAACTCTTTCTGTTGGGGTTTCTTTTTTTTATCTACTTCTTTGTATATTAGTTTTACAGAAACAAAATGGTAGTGTGAGCTTACTGCCTTGATTTTTGTTACTGTAAAACATATATTCACGGCATGATTTTTCACGAATTGGAGCTGACGGCCTTTTTTGTGGCATGAAATTTTCGCGAACTGCCACTGGCATTCAATGCACATACATGTAGTGTAGACAAGCACTTTCGCGTGCATTTCAATTTCACGAATCTTGGCGCTCGCGAAATTAAAATGCACGCGAACATTCCTCGTTTTACAGTATTCATTTGTTGTTTTGGGTTTGGTAATTAGCACCCATAACTGCTCAATGCAGTGGGATCTTTAGAATCCCCAACATGTGTAGGACATAAATCATAAAAACAACCTGTCACATGACCTGTATCACTGCACCAGCCAAAATCAAAAGAGCTGCTGAGCTACCAAAAATTAACCAATATTTGCATTAGTAGAACAGGTTATCAAGCATTGGCATTCACCGCAAAACCATGGAATACTAAAGGTATTAAAATGAAATTTCCCTTCATGAAAAATTTCATGAAATTCATGAAAAATTTCATGAAATTCATGAAAAAATTCTCAGGAACTCTTTGGGTAATTGCCTTTATAATATAGCAACTTCTGATGAAAATGTTCAGGATGTAGGAAAGCACTGTTTGTTTGTTTGTTTGTTTTTATTTTTGTTTGGCTGACATTAAAAATGTTCCGTAACACAGTGAAATAAAAATCAACATTGCTGGTCATGAAGGAACTAAACAAAAAGTCTAGTGTACCGGTACTGTAGAACTGAATCCAGTATTTACTAGAAATTCAACTTACTACCTTCTTTTCAAAGTTAATTCTGTAGTCAATGCTTGTGCAACTTTCAAGGAAATAAACATAACAAACTGAATGTTTTAAAAATATATTCTAGCATTTGGCTGTAGTGTTTATGGGGTATAGGTAGTAAGCTTGACAGGTAGAGAAATAGAGAGAGAGAGAGAGAGAGAGAGAGAGAAAGAAAGAGGGCAGAGAGATAGGAG
The DNA here is from genome assembly GCA_033980235.1 of Diadema setosum. NCBI lineage: Eukaryota > Metazoa > Echinodermata > Echinoidea > Diadematoida > Diadematidae > Diadema > Diadema setosum. Next base: position 4,682,466 of record CM067076.1, on the reverse strand, counting down.
AAGGAGAAATTCTTTCAGCTTTTGCTGACTTCTCTGCAAGTACACACTAGCTCTCTCGCACATCTTGAAAAAAAAAATTATACATGTGACGTTTAAGCAACTGCCACAAATTATTGTTGTTTCGATGTGTATGTTTTGGGAGCTTTACTGATAATAAAAGATGATGGTATAAACATGTATTGCTAACAAAAGGTGCCAAGTCTTCAAAAAAAAAAGGAACAAAATGGTGAAAAGTGACAGATGTAAATCTAAAGAAAAGAGCTGAGAAGAACAGACAAAACAGAAGGGTAAAAGTCCAATAGTCTATTTATGCCCTAAAAGCTCCAAAACGAAAAAAAAAAATGGTTGGATTAAACAATAACAGAGCTCTGCTTATCTAACATGGACACTTGTTGGTACAATAAAAAAAAAAATCATGTTTGTATTCAGGAATAATCTAGGAATTCAATCAATTGAACAAATAGTCACAATCACATGAACAATTCAATAAAGAATCACAAATCAGCCAATGTGATCCAGGATTGTAGCTGCTTTATCACCAAAGTAAGATTCGGAGTCTGGAAATCCTACCTAGTTTACTCCTCTACAGATTGTACAAGTGTTGTAACAATTGCAGTTACCACGTACTTGACAAAAGTACATTGTAGCGCTACTAACACGTTAGTGGCTTAATGATGACCATTCAGTTACAAGTATCAGAGGTGTGTTCGATCCTACTATGGTAAAACCACAATTATTGTAATTTGCAATAATCTTTGTGAAACAGTCCAATGATTGCAAATATACAGTATCACTTGCCAAAACTGGTTATACTATTACAAACGTGTAGTAGACGTCTATAGTTCTGCCAGCAACATCAAAATTTAGAAACTTTTCATAGCAAGTCTTCATCGACTTAAGAAGTTTTGCACCATGTGGTGCAACATTCAAACTGGTGTAGATATGTTTCTAGACCTATCTGGGCCGGGTATAGACAGTTCATGTCAAGTGCAAATGACTGTGTCTGTGCAGTGTAGGATCCCCAACCTCTGTACTAAGCAATGACCTGAATGGGATTACTGGTAGGACCTATCTGGATTTTGTGATCTGGTACAATTCACCCGAGTAATAAAACCCTCATTAGGACCTACCTAAAACGATCTGGTTGGATACACATATCAAATAGATTGGCACAATGTAATGAGTAAACCCTAGTTTTCACGCCCTCTTTAGGAAAGCCATTTAGACGTGTGTAGACTGTACCGTTTAACGCAGGGGATCGGGACGAGAAAGATATCATGAGCAGCTGACAACACAACCAGACGGGTCATCAGGCGACTTTTGGCCCGGCCCCAAGTCACGGGTCAACATTGTGTGAATGTTTGCTTTTAACTTTATACACGCTTCCTCTACACACCAAGGCATTAAAACTTACGAGGTTAGCGAGCAGATTGTAAACCATTGTCAGAATCTAGTGTTCTACACTAGCTACTACTAGCATCTTCGTCGAGAACTGCCGAACTGTGAATCAAATAACAATACGAAGAGATGATTTATAGGATGTGAAATGATGCCTACCTTTCGCTATCTGGTTATCGTTCCTCGTTGTTATTGTTCTGCTCGTTATGTATGCTCGGAACGAAAGTCCTCGTTGTGTCCGTACACCCGTACAGTACAGCACGCGATCCTCAAAACACTCGCGATCAAACTCCCTGCCGGTTTAATCGTTTGTCCAGAGGGCTATAGGAAGTGGGATGAGTTCCCAGTGTATTATACAGGTACTCATCATCCTCGTAACACCGCGTCAAAGATCCTTCCTTTACCGTCCTCTCACAGAATTCTCACAACCAATTTGCTCTCGGTATTTTGACAGGGTTTTTAGGCTCCAAGTCACGGTCGTGATAGTTGAGACCTGCATGAGTGGGAGAACATTCAAATCCTCGATCCTCATTCCTTGTGATAGAAATCACAAATTGAATTGCGGATATTTTACTCAAGAACACAGCTGGCATGGTTTAGCTAGCGCTAAAATCTGTCTAGCTACTGGAATGCACACAAAGTATAAGAAAAAGCAAAAAGCAAAAGCAAAAACACTAGACAACAACAACAACAACAACAATTGAACAACAACAACAACAACAATCAGGGAAAACGTTCATTTATACCATTTGTCAACAAGATAGCGTAAGGAATTCTCTCTAAAAAAAAAAAAAAAAAAAAAAAAACTTGGGCCTACACCGGTGACGTATTTTTTCCTTCTTTGTTCCCCTTGTGACTAGTTTCTTTCCATCCCCATGTAGGTTCCTATAGTGCAGACAACTTCTCAAGGAATCATGACTGTGAGGTTCATGGACATAACTAACTAAAGACGAACGGTGCACCCATCTTTGTTATTTTCGACCGGAACAAGGAATACAAAACCTGGGAGAACAGAATGTGATAAAGAAATTTGTAGAGTCCTTCCTTCAACCATGGAGCTAGTACCGTCCATGCTTCAACGATCTATATCTCTGTGCTTTGCCCTTTATCATCTTGCTGTATTTTCATTAAACTTATTGTTGTTTTTTGTTTTGGATAGTGAAGTATTTTCAGACGTATAATGATGCTTGAATGACTGGGTTAATGATTATTCTTCAAATAATGGCAATTCCAAACCAATCAAATTTTTGTTTGCCGTGTAAGAGAAACTATATTATAGAGAATCGATATAATATCTCTATCTACAATAATTATCTATCTATCTATCTATCTGTCTGTCTGTCTATCTATCTATCTATCAATTGCATGGAGCATATATCTTGTATCTATCTATCTATCTATCTATCTATCTATCTATCTATCTATCTATCTATCTATCTTTCTATCTATCTATCTATCTACCTATCTATCCATTATCTATCTATCCTCGATAATTCAAAAAGAAAAAAACCTTGATAATTTTCTTCCCACATTATTTTTCCATATTCCTTGACTGCAATGCACATTATAGTTATCTATCTTTCCTTGCCATTATTTCATAATGCTCCCCTTTTTTTTTCTTTGTTTCCCCATAATCAAGTAACAAAATGTTGCATATATGTTGGTTCTTGCCTTCAAGACAGAAAAGGGATGCGAAAGAGATCTTGTATTGACCAAAAGTTGAATAATTACGTGAGTGATGTAAAGATGACAAGAGCAAGAAGAGGGCTGACATTCGTTCTCATCAGTTTGAGAACTTAATGAGTTTGATGATCTATTTAGATATCATTAAAGGGATGATATCGTTTTGGTTGAGATCTTCGGGTTTTAGGTTTCCAACATTTTTAATTATGATTTTTTTTATCGAGGTAATGAGAAACCTGTTATGAAATTTGAAAGAGCATGTACTATCTACGAGGTATTCAAAGTTTATTTAACGAAAGTTGGCTTTAAAATGGGCACATCCAAAACAAGGCAATCCTAAATAAAAGGCGGGACCCACCTTTTATTAGGGATAAGTGGGACCCACCTTTTATTAGGGTCGCTTTGTTTTACTTTGAGCTATTTCAAAACTAGTTTTCATCAGATAAGCTTTGAAGTCTTCTTAGAATTGTAAGCTCTTCAACATTTCATGTTAGAGGTTTCTAATCATCTCGCAAAAGGTAAAACCTGAATCCTCACCTCAACCAAAATTATAACCTATCCGGTATAAACACTGCATGCTCGATCACAGTCGCACATTGTATGATGGTGCAGTACCATTAGAAGACATAAATATAGCACGTTAGAGCCTATTTATATGACTGATAAGACAACGTTTTACTGCAGTTGTAATGAACTATTAAGGCTATTCAAGACCGTAAAACATAGAAGAGGAGTGCACAATTTAGGAGATGGTCAAAGTCTCAATTTTCAAACAAATATAATATAGGTGGTATAATCGTAAACTCGTCATTAGAGCAGTTCTTCTAAGGTCACCAGAGGAAAACGTTAGATGTAGCCTATATTGTATACAATTCCTTCATTGAATGTTATTGACACACTTTGAAGACACCATAGGCCCTATACTCAGTAACTCTTCCCCGAGCTAAATAAGAGAAAAGAATCAAACAGAACAAGGCATATAGGGAGAGAGCGAGATACAGAGAAAGGGAGAGGGAAAGAGAGTGCAGTGTCAAACGTCACTGGTATCTGAATTTAATGTAGAATGGGGTACTTTATCACTGTATCTTCGAGGTCGCAGTAACAATTGATTATACTGGAAAACGAAGTTCAATACGACCTATGAAGTTTATATAGGAGATAACGCTCTGACTGCAACTGTATTGACAAATTGGGGAATTGACAATATCGACGTAAATTTGTCAATTTCATGGATTTGAGTAACGCTCTGACTGTAAACCCGTCTTGGCACCTGTCAGTTGAAAGACTGCCCTCACTCATCAACTGCAAGCATTATAGCGGACGTAACATAATTATTGTCAGTGTGGGTTGATTGATAAGGCCTTTATACTGATAGTAATTGAGTCCGTTCCAACTATAGGTCCATGGTTCCAATGTAAGTATCTATACGAATTAATGTAACACTATCATCAAATATATCGGTGCGGTGAGATATTGTAAACAGCAGATGGATGAACAATGTATTGCAGTTACACTGGGTATAGTCTCTCAAAATGTATGCTAGTTTACGAAGACATTCACATTTATATTCTTTATAATTTTATATTCCTATGGGGACCTATATACGGGCAGTTTAACCACAAGCCCCATGATTCAACCCACCATGCATTTGAAGTTTGGTTTGCATGCATTGTAAAGGGTAGGCAGCAGGCATTCACCTGCTGGTTGTTACATTAGGATTCATAAAGATTAAATGATTGCTAAAAGAGACACAGAGCTACACAGTGTGATATACTAAATAGTTTACAGGACTGGTAAAAGGGTCCGGTGCCCATTATCTCCACCACTGAGGGGTTTCAAGAGCTAGAGTTCCAACTGCATGACTATCCCCCCCCCCCCTCCCCCTGTCAGTTTTCAAGCGATGGGGAAAAACAATTCTATACATAATTGGCCCTTTGATGATGATTGGAGTTAGAAGCCGCCGTCTTTCTGAGCAATCTTCAAAAATTCATTTTGTTGTTGTTGTTCATTTTCCATCTGTGAAGATGGCTGGATAGCCCATATTCAGCTACAATAAGCTGGTCTTCCATGGGGTCCAGTTGGATGTGGGGTGGGACCACTTCACCTGGTTAGACACCCTGCATGCTCTTTGCGATGAATGAAATGAAGCGGGATCTTTTACGTGCATGAGCTGTGACTCTCTCATACACGGGACCTCCATTTTATGTCCTATCCGAGGGACATGTCCTATCCGAGGGATAGGACATGTCGAACTCCAACAGTTACCGATGGGTATTGGACTTACTTTTAAAAGAAATGAAGTTTAGTTTAATGATAAAGAATATAAAAAAAGTCAATCCCTTCAACAAGATATGCGAAAAAGTGTAAATCACGGCTGCCTGTTGTAAAAGTCATTGAAACTGCACCCTCCTGCAAAGTCGATTTTGTCACTTTTCGGCTTAATTCTGACAAATAAAACTGATATAGTAATCTCCAAGTATAGGACTTATACATCTTTATAAATCAATATGTGAGATTAGTGTTCAGTCAAGATTTTTTTTTTCCTTTTTAATTTCTTTAATCGTCGGGCAATTTCTCTTCGCGCATCCCCGTTTCTTTCTTATTGCTCATATTTTCCAAGCAGTGATGGTGAAAAGTGATTAGGCTAAATACCATCAAAGAGTGTATAGATATCTTCCTTAGCGGCTGGTCATTTTGCACAGAAACAGGAATCATCTTTCCGTGATCTGTGAGCCAGATCCAGTTTGGTACATGCTTCAAATATTTTGAGTAGCGGCATAAAAAATGAGTTCACAGAGATAAAGACGGCAAACTGTTACAACTCTATCTCTTGAACCTCCTTGGCATAATACTGTAAAACACGATATTCGCGGCATGAATTTTTCGCGAATTGGAGCCGACAGCCTTTTTTGCGGTATGAAATTTTCGCGAACTGCCACTGGCATTCAATGCATAATAGTGTAGACAAGAACTTTCGCGTGCATTTTAATTTCGCGAATCTTGGCGCTCGCGAAATTCGCGAAATTAAAATGCACGCGAACATTCCTCGTTTTACAGGTAGTTGATACTTGTACCATACACGAGCCTATAGTAATGGATATTAATTTTTCTCTCTGTCACCAAACATGCCCAAGCTTCTCTTTCTCATTATCTCTCTTTCTAAAATTACCATGGCTATCTACAGGTCAAAGTCAAACCCTTGAAGTGACAGAGAAAATCTCAAGTATATGGCCTAACATTATCGCTTTATTGTGCCATTAATGACGCGTATAATACATCATGTCGATACATGGTGGAATTAAACGCATAAAAAGAATAGCAATCATGATTGTACAGGCGTATCCGCGTATATAAAATTATGTGTTCAGGTTTCGCCTACCTGTCTCCTCGTTTATTTGTCTGTTTGTTTGTTTAGGCCTTTTCAAATTATGTTATTACGCAGAGGGAGGATGAGAGATGAACACTTCTAGTAAAATTTTACCATTTCCAGACAAGTTGCAATTTTTCTGTTGATGTGCGTGTATGTTCGCTAGTGTTTGTTTGTTTGTTTGTTTTTCATGGCATGTTTGAGCGAGAAGAGCGTTGGATATTCCTTCTCTTTTCAGTCAGGCTATACAAGCATACACATCCAACTTCTCCTCTACGTATGTATGTATGCATATGTATATTGTATTCTAGGCCTACACCTACATGAAATATGAACAGTTTGATCGCAGACGGGTTGAGCGCCATTCCTTAACATTTAAGGGATCGTACAGTTTTGGTTGAGACCTAATTTCAGGTTTCTAACTTTTTTTTTTGGGGGGGGGGGGAATAATGAGAAACCTCCTATGAAATATGAAAGAGCACGTAATTCTATGAGTAATTCAACGTTTATTTGATGAAAATTGGTTTTGAAATGGCTGAGATATCCAAAAAAGAGTGATTCTTAAAAAGTGTGGGACCCATCACACTTAAAATGGTATGCTCTGTACTATATCATAAGTGTTTTCTTGGTATCTCGCAAAAAGTTAAAAGCCCAATTCTCATCTCCACCAATACTGTACCATTCCTAAAGTTTAGAGAGAACAAACCCTTCAAATGATACCAGTTCTCACGTGATGCATAACAAGTGATATTCTGGAAGTTAAGGACAAGAATAATCCATTTTCCTTATTTTTAGCAGGTCTTATCGTGATTATCTCGAATTCACAAGAATGGACTGTTAACTCGTTTTGCACATAAAACTATAAAATACAGGCCTAACAACGCAGAGACATCCGATCTTTGATCTCATACTTCCCGACCGTGAAATAATACTACCGTCATGACCGTCCCTTTCTTCGTATTAAAAGCGTCCCTCAGAATTTAGTCCTCTGAACTTTAATCTGACCTTCTCCGTTGCACACGTGCCCGCCCGTACAGCGAAACCAATGCAAAACACCTTATTTGACTAGGGATAGAGTGTATCGTATTGTAGACATTTTGGTACATGACAAAGCAGTTTGGTTTGATTTTAAGGTGACAATCTTCTTTGCACGGTCTTGAGGAACGGTAAGTCTCGTGCACTCACTCTGCCAAGCTATAGATCGAATTGCATTGAACACCGACAGCTGTTTACAGGACTAGTGGTTATGCCTCATGTACAGGCATTGCACATTATGCTGCGTGCCAAATGCATACTTGCAGTACTAGTATAAACATGGCGGGTAAAACTGCCGAGTATGAAGTAGGGGTTGGGGTCCTGTAGCCAACCATGGCTTGTTGTTTGTTGTTAAATTCTATGGCATTTTCCATTCAGTCTAAATACTGTCAAATCAGAAATTTTGGCATGCATGTAATCTTCAAGAATGAAGCTTTAACGAAGAAGAAATTAAGATGCACGCGAACAAGTTCTTGTCTACACTGTGCGAGTGGCAATTCGCGAAAATTTCATGCCGCAAATATTTCTGGTTTTACTCGTTTTTTTTTAGCTCGGGGGAGAAGTGCGGCTATACGATCGCTAATCGGAATCTCGTACACGTATATACTGTAGCAAGTGGATACAGCATAAAACGTTGTACATGAACATGATGGAATGCTTGTTCGTCGATAATTGTCTCAGGATTCTGTAGGGTCTACTATCATGTCGTATAAGATAACTAATAAATAGCCAATAATATGCATCAATGCATGATTGATTCCCACAGTAAAGTTCTGAGAGTTTTGTACCACGAGTAGATCACACTCCATCGCAATCATCATGCATTTCGTTACGGAATTTTCGTACCAGTATAGGCCCTTTTACACCTAAGGAATATGACCATGCAGGAATGGCTCACGTAGGCCTACCCTCTGGCGAGCATGGGGCCAACGAGGGATTTTCTTGGTTAAACTTTGTCACGGATGCATAGACGTTTAACCTCCCCCCATCGGCCACCTCAAAACTCCATTGCTTTTGTGTACAATGAGATTACCGTTAGTAGTCACAGGGTTAAATCGTTGAAACCCTCTAGAAGTACTTAAGCGATTGCAATCGATGTCTTTTCTCCTTTCTGAATTCGTGATGAGAATTAACTGGTGAAAGGTCCGGCCAAGTAAGACATACAGAACATTGTAGATGTAGATGCCGAAGCTCTCCTTCCTCTTCCTACGCCTCTTCTTGTCGGCACTGGACCGAGGAGCCCTGGCAGCTTTCTTGGAACCCTTCTTGGCAACTTGTAATTAAGATTAAAGGAAGAAGCTCTGAGGCCTAGACACCATTTCATTTGCATGCTTTTGTCGAGATTTTTGTTGAGATAAATCGGAGTTTCCTTGAGATGTAGGCCTATTTGTTTTTTTTGTTTTGTTTTTTTTTGGGGGGGGGGGGGTTTTGTTTTGTTTTTGTTATTTTTCGAGGAGGTTTTTTCACTTGTATCTGACCAGGACCCACATAATGGCAGAGGAATGTGCGAACGAAACCACGGAAGACTTTCTGAAGCAGATGAAGCACACGATGTTCGAAGGATTTAAGGCCCTGGGGATTGCCTTCGGTGTCCAGTCGGGTCTCTTCGACACGTTGGTCGGCTTTCAGTCGAACCCGAAGACAAGTCAGGAAATCGCTGATGCGGGCAACTTCAAAGAACGGTACGGTGTGATATGCTTTGTAAATATTAACTTGAAATATACAATGATTACTTATTCACGACTTGCATTCGTATGCTTGTGATGGGCTTGAACGTTGTTATATTGCTTTTGTGCGTGAATATTCGTGTGCGCACGTCGGGGCATCCTACGTTCTGGCAGCAGTTCTTCTTAGAGGACGATCCGCCTTGCTTTGAAAGAACTTCAATCTGTTTTAGTTTATGCAATTTAGAATTTAATTGATTTCTTCTCAATTTCAATAGGCAAATGATATTCATCATGTATTTATTAAACGCCTCTTACGATAAGTTGTTCACTAGAAGATTTGGGCTTCTACCAACCTTTAGTGACTTGCTGGCTAGCTTTCGTCCACTCCTGTGGACTTCTTCAGGCCAAGTAATTATTGTACCGTCTCTCTGACAGTGCCTGCTTGTTTATTGATCATTGAAGAAGTCCACAGGAGTGGAAGAAAGCTGGCCAGCAAGTCACTAAAGGTTGGTAGAAGCCTAAATCTCCTGTTGTACGATCTCCCCAACTGATGAAAGTTTTCTGCATCACAATAAGTTGTTGTTTGTCTGATACCACAATAACGTCTCCTCACCAATATGGAAAATATATGCATGCAGGCTCTGAGCATAATAAAAGTAGAGACCGTTGTGTCTGGGTTCAATTTGATTGCAGGTACGTCCGGGAGTGGCTCGGTGCCATGGTGTGCAGCGGAATCGTCGAGTACAACGCTGTTGACAAGACGTACCACATCCCCGCTCATCGAGTGCCCGCCTTCAAGAAGGACGAACTTGTGGGTCGCACTGTTACGTGGTGCGCCGGTATTCCCATTATGTCAGAGGCCTACAACGCCATGCTTGAAGTGATCAAGAAAGACGGACCACGAGGTGAATCGTCGATTTGTGTGTGTGGTTTTTTTTTCCGATAAAAATTTTTATCAGGATAAATGTGGTATGCCCATCGTAAATCATATTGTTCCGTTTTATAATGACACGTTCACGTATATTCTATTGTATTTACCCGTTGTTCTGCTTTGAACGAAACTCAAGCCAATCGAAAAGGGTTCTTTTACTTAGCCTTAATTATTGCGTCCATAAAAAAGACATTACACATAGAGTTAAAAGTCGCGAAAGTTATATGAAGTCGATTCGGATTGGACGGGAAACAAACGCAAAAAAAAAAAATATCAGAAAAGGAAAGAAGACTAGAAAAAGGGAAGACCATGAGATGAAAATACAAGAGGACGAGAAGATGAAAATAGGCGAAGACGATCAGACGAGAGACTGGAGACGAGAAAACGAGAAGACGAGGACACGAGGAAACGAAATCAGACTAGACGACGAGCAGACAAGAGGAGTAGAAGAAAAGGAGACGCACCAAGACCACGAGAAGACAAGAGGAAAATGAAACGAGAAGGCGAAATGACGAGATGACAAGACGAAAAGAAGACGAGAAAACGAGAAGACGATTACACGAGGAGACGAGAGGACAAGAAGACGAAGACACGGGGAGACGAGGAGACGAAACGAAACGAGAAGACGAGAAGAAGATAAAACGAGAAGACGAAGACACGAGGAGACGAAACGAGATGAGAAGACGAGAACATGAGGGAACGAAACGAGATGAGAAGACGAGGAGACGAGGAGACGAAACGAGATGAGAAGATGAGGACACGAGGAGACGAAACGAGATGAGAAGACGAGAACACGAGGGAACGAAACGAGATGAGAAGACGAGGAGACGAAACGGGATGAGAAGACGAGGAGAAGAGGAGACGAAACGGGATGAGAAGACGAGGACACGAGGACACGAAACGAGATGAGAAGACGAGAACACGAGGAGACGAGGAGACGAAACGAGATGAGAAGACGAGGAGACGAGGAGACGAAACGGGATGAGAAGACGAGGACACGAGGAGACGAAACGAGATGAGAAGACGAAGACACGACGAGACGAAAAGAGATGAGAAGACGAGAACACGAAGAGACGAAACGGGATGAGAAGACGAGAACACGAGGAGACGAAACGAGATGAGAAGACGAGAACACGAGGAGACGAGGAGACGAAACGAGATGAGAAGACGGGGAGACGAGGAGACGAAACGGGATGAGAAGACGAGGAGACGAGGAGACGAAACGAGATGAGAAGACGAAGACACGAGGAGACGAAACGAGATGAGACGACGAGAACACGAGGATACGAAACGGGATGAGAAGACACGAGAACACGAGGAGACGAAACGAGATGAGAAGACGAGAACACGAGGAGACGAGGAGACGAAACGAGATGAGAAGACGAGGAGAAGAGGAGACGAAACGGGATGAGAAGATGAGGACACGAGGAGACGAAACGGGATGAGAAGACGAGGAGACGAGGAGACGAAACGGGATGAGAAGACGAAGACACGAGGAGAATAAAAGACGGGGGCATGAGAAGACGAGGAGACGAGGAGATGAGAAGACGAGAACACGAGGAGACGAAACGAGATGAGAAGACGAGAACACGAGGAGACGAGGAGACGAAACGAGATGAGAAGACGGGGAGACGAGGAGACGAAACGGGATGAGAAGACGAGGAGACGAGGAGACGAAACGAGATGAGAAGACGAAGACACGAGGAGACGAAACGAGATGAGAAGACGAGAACACGAGGAGACGAAACGAGATGAGAAGACGAGAACTAGAGGAGACGAAACGGGATGAGAAGATGAGGAGAAGAGGAGACGAAACGGGATGAGAAGATGAGGACACGAGGAGACGAAACGGGATGAGAAGACGAGAACACGAGGAGACGAGGAGACGAAACGAGATGAGAAGACGAGAACTAGAGGAGACGAAACGGGATGAGAAGATGAGGACACGAGGAGACGAAACGGGATGAGAAGACGAGGGGACGAGGAGACGAAAAGAGATGAGAAGACACGAGAACACGAGGGAACGAAACGAGATGAGAAGACGAAGACTCGAGGAGATGAAACGGGATGAGAAGACGAAGACTCGAGGAGACGAAACGGGATGAGAAGATGAGGACACGAGGAGACGAAACGGGATGAGAAGACGAGGAGACGAGGAGACGAAACGGGATGAGAAGACGAAGACACGAGGAGAATAAAAGACGTGGGCATGAGAAGACGAGGAGACGATGAGATGAGAAGACGAGAAGACGAGGACACGAGGAGACGAGAGGACGAGAAGACGAAGACACTAGGTCACGAGAAGACAAGGACACGAGGAAACGAGAAGACCAGAAAATGAGAAGACGAGGAGACAAAACGAGACGAGAAGACGAGCGGAAGACGAGAAGATGAGGACACGAGGAGATGAAACAATACGAGAAGACGAGGGGAAGATAAGATGAGAAGATGAGGACACGAGGAGACGGAATGAGACGAGAAGACAAGAAGAAGATAAGACGAGGATACGAGGAGACGAAACGAGACGACAAAAGACGAGCGACAGATAAGACGAGAAGACGAATCAATGAGATGACGAGACGAACAAAAGACGAGAAAACAAGACGATGAGTCAACGAAAGGACGAGAATACGAAAGGACGAGAATGCGAGAAGATGAAAATATAAAAAGACGAGAGGATGAGACGATGAGAAAATGAGAGGACGAGAAGTCGAGATTATTGAAACAAAGAGACGAATGGATGTGGAGATTACAAGACATTCCGGACCGAGTCAACAAAAGGCTCTCGTATGAAGGTAATAATGGCGTATGCCCTATAAATGAACTGACATATATAATCGTGTATATATTTCGCCTACCTAATATATGAACTTTTTAATGCCAATTAGAAAACGTTAAAGTGACAATTCCTCCTTCCGCTTGGCAGGTGTTCCCTACTCGAAGTACACACAGTTCCACCAGCACGAAGACAACATAAGCAGTATGTGGTTCAGAGATCAACTTTGTCAGTCATTCATAGCCTCGCACCCAGCTCTCAAGAAAGGTCTAGGTAAGTTAGTGGGATTTCTCATGCAAATGATACTTGAAAAGACTCATTTTAATCAATGTCCGCTGTGATGCTTAGAGTACAGCTATCGCGACCATCACGTTTTTTTTTTTTTAAATCTTCGTTAATAACAAATCTCGAAGGCTCGTTTAAACACCGTATCCTACAATGCAGATGATTGATGTAGTCCTTCGCAAGTTCAACTGTGTAACACTAACTTTTCATGCAGATCTCATACTAAACACTTGGCCTTACTGTCGTGATGTTTATAAGATGATGAAATATTTTGATAAAATAAACGTCATATATGTTATGATGAGTAACAAACAAATAGCGATGTGGTGGGTATGGATCTCTCTTTTTAGAAAATGGCTTTCGGGTTCTGGATGTTGGGTGTGGCCAAGGTGGCGCCGCCTTCAATATCGCATCTCATTTTCCCAATTGCTCCGCGGTGGGAGTGGACATTGGAGAGGAGGCCATAGAATACGCCAACGAATATGCCAGGGCCAAGAACGTCGGCAACGTCAAATACGTCTGCGCCGACGCCAGCAAAATGCCGACCGAGTGGACGGATACCTTCGACTTCGCGCTCTTTTTCAAAACCTTACACGACGTCCCGCGTCCCGACCTAATGCTGTCCGACATCCGACGCGTTCTCAAGCCTGGGGGTATGCTCTCATGTCTCGACCCAAACATGAACTCGAATCTGGAAGACAACCTGACCGTTGCTCACGCACCGATGTTCTATACGGCCAGTCTGCTACACTGCCTGCCCGTGTCGTACCAGTTCCCCGGGAGCATGGGACTGGGAACGTGCTATGGGCGGGAAAATACCGTCAAATTGCTGGAGCAATGCGGCTTCACAGTCCACGCGGTGCAGGCCACGCGAAACTATGAGGACACCCTACACTATTGGTGTATTGCTAACCCAGAATAGATCACGACAGCTAAAATCATAATGGATATGATCAACTGCAAACGCATCCAGACGTAACATTTTTAATTCCTGTAGTTTGGCTCTTTTGAAAATGTTGCCTTTCTGTGACCAGAGAATAAATGCGGGGGGGGGGGGGGGGGGAGGGAGGAAAAAATAAAGATCAAACTTTTTGAAGACATCAAAATTTCCCATCCCAGGTATGCGGGTTTATCTCATTGTCCACTTTTGTCTTACTGTAATCTATTGTGCGTTCAGTCAGGACACCCATATTTACTTGCAGTATTGTAACACTTTCGTCGTAAGTGAATTGTAAACTTTTCTCATACATGATGACCCATTATGCAAGTAGGTCTACAAGTTATAATGACATGATTGAGAGGTGCATGTCTGAATGTCTGTATTTCGATTTGTAGCTCAATCCCAAGATCACGATCAACTTATGATTTTTCATCCTACTGGCTAGATAATTCGTTCAAGCCTTTACTTTGTATCATACTCCAGTTTGATTCATTTTCTCAATTCCTTGTTTTAAGGTCTTCTTGCCTTCAGTTTACATCTGAAATAAGTACCAGTATTACATAATGTAACGATTTCCTTAATGCCTATTTATTGACTAATAGTGATTTCGTTATCACAAGGAGGTTACATAGCTGGAGTTCCAACTGACTATGGTCTATAGTTATTCAAACAGTTGTCAGTTTTCTAGGATGTACAAAAGCATTCCTCATTTACAATTATACCGTTTATCTGGTCGTTTGATGCTGTATCTTACGTTTATTTTTTCGTCCTAAAGATAGAGCGTATAAAACAAAGGTCAATCCCGTCAAAAAATACAGCATGTATGCGCAAAAGTGTGAATCAGAGCTACGTGTTGTGAAAGTGTTTTGAAATGTACCCTCCTATAGTTTGGTGCCGAAGTCAGATTTTGGGCGTAATCGTGTTTTATCGTCCGCGAAACCTTGCCCACTTTTTTAAATGTTTTTACTCTATTTTGAGGGAACTAAATCTGAATCTGGATGATGCAATGCTTCCATTATACTTGAGGATTCTGAGATATTAAAAATATGGCTGCCAAAATCTGACATATCTATACATGTATATCCTTATTGAAAAAAAAAAAAGATGATTTCAATGTATTTCGGGGGTGCTAAATCCGAATCCGAATCTAGATGATGCAACGTTTGTACTCTTGAAGTTTTTAGATAATATTCAAGATGGTGCACAAGATAATAGTGTCCCTAAACGAAATGTAGACCTACTCTTGATTTCAAAAGGTATTCAATCACGATTTGGAAACAGATCTCTATTTTGATAAATCCCTTGTTATATACATACTGATTGAAATCACGATAATGAGTGCAAATACGAACACCAGGTAGGTGGGACGTGCCCCTAGTGGGTCAGAGGGTAACAGAGACCACGTTTTAGCCATTACTTTGTCCCTGAATAAAGTGTGTCATTTTTTTTTTTTGACTTTCTGTTTGAGTGCACCACAATGTAAAATTTCACTTCCAAAAATGAAAAAGCTACTTCACATAGCAGGGATATACTATACCCCTCCCATCTTTTGCGGCCATTTTGGATGCCATTCTTGCTGAATTCGATCAACGGAAATAACGTGAATTAAATGCGAATTGTTGGTCTTCCTCTTGGGTTCAATAACCCGTATCACTTTAGAGCACAATATTTGTCACCATTTATTAGACAATATAGGCCTAAAGGAATTTCAGATTTGGGCAGCCATTTCGATTATCTCACAAATTTCAAGGTTGTACAAGAGGTGCGTCATCCAGATTAGATTCAGTATCTTTGAAAAGGGGTAAAACCATCAGTAATTTCATATACTGGCGTCATTTTGGCGGCTGGTTCGTCGGCCAGCTCGTCGAGGAAAGCTGAAAAACCCGTTAACAATATTGTTCTATGAAAGTGAGAGATTTGTGTTATTACTAATAGTATTTTAAGTTTTCAAAATGTATGATTCATAGCAAATTTCAAGTTTCAAGTTTTAAATACCTTATTTACAATACACTCCGTGTATAGCTCGTCATGCGTATATCCCATTGGAAAAAGGGGCGGTTAAATCCACTTTACCTCAACGTACATCGACAGTTCAATAATACTCAAACAGAATGAATAAACCATAAGAATATAAGAATTTTAATAAAGTTCCAGAATTTTCAGTATATTGTCAATAGTTGGTGTTTTTCATGTATTTTTCTTCGTACGAAATTTCACAAAGAGCTTTGACATTGGCAAATTTATACAGACATATTGTATGGATTGTTATCCCATTACCTAACATGGAGGGAATTTTGTTGAAAAAATGAACATACATAACACACGAAGCAACAATATGCCTTGTATGAAGAAGGCAGAACGGTAGAAAGTAACAATAAAAGTACTGTGATAGAGCAACGCCAAATTGAGTTTTGTCGACTCCTATACCATGTATACACATACATACATACATACATACACATGTGTGTGTTTTTGTTTGTGCGTGTGTGTGTCAAAATTAAAAAAAAAATGACAACACTAGTAACAAAAAATTTACTTTGATGATATCGGTTTAATGGCCGAAAGCTACAACAAAAGTACTGTGATATAGCAACCTCAAAATGAGTTTTGTCCCCTCCTTTACACACACACACACGCACAAAAGCAAAAAGTGCAAAACTTGGCTGTTTGCCATTCATTTGCAAATGCCCTTTCAATATAGCAATGATAACTAATGAGAAACATGAATGAAATAGCAAAAATAAGCTTTCGTTCCCTTGTATCACTTTATATCCTCAAGAAAAACAAAGTAGGAAACTAATGAGAAGAAATAAGAGTTTTCTGTCGAATCAAATTTAGAATGACACAGGGAGTAAGTAGCAAAGGTGATAAAATAGACAGAATTTCTTTATAATTATCATTCTTTTGATTTAGAAATTTAAGAATTCATGAGACAAATTTAGAGACAAAATATAATTTTCAATTGAGTTTAATTTGAAATAACACTTAAGATTTCTGTCATTTTTTATTAATATTGCCTCTGTAATGTGAATCTTTAATTTGAATTTGGATTTGAGAGAAGATTTTTCATTTACCTCCATTATTTTTTGCCGTTTTTATCTTTGGGAGCTACAACGTCTTTGTAGGGATCATAGGGTGATTTTTGCAAATTAATCTGTATTCTATATCGTGTTGAATTGTCTTTTGTTCTCATTGTCACGGATTGTTATATGGAAAAGCACATACGCAGGAATCATAACTTGTCCATTATTGCAATTTTACTTTTGTGCTTTGGAAGAGTAAAACGTTTGTGTTCACTCACGCGTAAATTTACCTTTTTATTGACCTTCCAGGTTGATAGTCAATTAAGTTACCTTTAACATGGTATATAAAACATTCATATTCAAATTCAAATTCAAATTCAAAGGTTTTATTTTCACTTCTTTCAACAGAATGTACAAAAAATATAGATTCGACATACGTTTGAAGGAATGATACATAGATAGCAAAGGATAACATTTGTCAATAATCATTACAACTTTAGGCATTTTTCATACAGACATATTTATACATTCTGCCAAAAAAAGTGGAGGTACCCACTCAAAAGACTATGCTTGTACAACGTGGGCACCTCACAGGAAAAAAAAAAGTGAAAACTTAACTACAAGTGTGCGGGATGAAAAAAGAAGTGGAAAAGGGGAAAGGGAAGAAGCATAAATACAAGTAAAGAGACGAGACAACTAAGAACAAAAAGCCTAGATCAATCGGTACATTCAAGATCAAACCAACAGAGACTATTAGCCATATTAGAAGTGTAGAGCATTAAAAGCGACGAGAAAGTGATATATACAATTGTATGGAATTGCTGATAGCAGAACACATTATCTGTTCTGTGAAGGCACGTAAGTTTGCAATAGGAAAAACAGGGGATGCGATGCGGAATTCCGCGAAAGACGCGACCTAACAAGTCTATGAAAAATCAATAGCATACTGGTGCTTACAATACCTACTTACTGAAAAAGATAAACAAACAAAATTAATTCCTTTCTGTTACATTATAAGACTTAAGAAGGAATGATTTCAATCTTTTTTTGAATGAAAACAAAGAAGGAGCATTTTTTATGTCTGGACTAAGGGAGTTCCAGAATCTTGGGCCTGTATATATAAATGTCTGCTGAGCTATATTTAGAGAGAAATGAACTTGAAAAAGTGTTTACTTTTTTTTTCTGATGAGTGTATATGTATACATACATATACATAAAGATGACAGCACAAGTAATTAAAAAGTTCTGTTCAACGATATTTCCATTTTGAAAATATGCGCTTTTTGCCCAACGCATGCTGTTTAGTACAGTTTCTGCTATTGCGTACACACAATATACACAATCTATTTGGGGATGAAAATACATTGTAATGTAAAAGTCCGTGAGTAAAGTTTTCTCATAGACCGTACTGTTGAAATAAACCATTCACTCAACAGTTGACTAGAACATGATATCTGTATATAGATCTCTTTATGGTGACATACACTGTAATAATTTTCAATCCTTCTTTGTATGTATTTTTATGATTCAACATCATCATTAAGCTCAGTCTTCAAAGTAAAAAAAAAAAAAAGAAGAAAAGGTTTACATTTAGCCACCACAAAGTAAAATAATACAGGCTTATTTTTAATACCACGATGGACCTGCTAAAAGAGTCAGAGAATGCAGGACAAAGATCATTAAGTTTATGAAATTCATATCCCTTCTGTTTAATCATATCTCTGCAGTGACAGTAATCGATCATATGACTGAATTATGATTGGTTTATGATTGGTTTAGGGATATAAAATCTAAAAAATGTATATTTATGTGTTCCAGGCATTGGGCGGCCTGACGTAAATGTTTGCACAGTAATCTTAAATACATAATACTTTTTTTTTTTTTTTTTAAAGCAGCAGAATCCTTAATCGAAGCAGAATAATATGCATTCATTTTCATAGTCCATTATTATTTATACGGTTCACGTTTCTTATTTTACGTGTAAGTCCATCCTATTACCACTCATGGAATGCATATGACATAGATTACATAAGATGAGAAAATGGTTTCAACAAAAAAAGTACTAGAAATAAAGCAACTTAGAGTAATATGAAAAATTATTCATCATCTTTACTCCTTAGATATAAATATGAAGAGTTTAGAATCCTCTCCGTCTATGTTATCATACTTCTCGTACTGAGATTAGAAGAGAAAGCAAAATGCGAACTTCTGAGAACTGCAGAGAAGTTTAATCTCTTTCTGTAGTTTACATTATGCAATTCATGATTATTATGATGTAATCACACAACCCTGCATGTTTCATGGCCTGTTACGATTTAATCACATTATATTCGGGACCGTATGGGAAATGTGTTATGTTGCGCGCGCCATCTTCGGTCACAACGAGTATATTGTGCTCCCTGTAGCCTCCTGCCCCAGGCTCTCCTTCCGGTATTGTGATCATTGGTTCCATGGACACCACCATGTTTGGTTCAAGCACCGTTTCGATGTCTTCTCGCAATTCCAGAGCTGGGAAGGAATGATAAAGATAAGTGCGTTATTGCTTGCGTTATTATTTGCTCTTTAAACACGTTGTTTTATATTGCTGTCTTGTGTATTTTCTGAGGGTCCCATATCGTACAAGCTTTGCTTCTTAGTGGGACCCTCCATTTATATCCCCATTCTTAGTTAAAGGCATAATTTACCATTTGCAGATGAAAGCATTAGTGCTTTAAAATAGTTCTAAAATGTGGGTTAGGGATAGAAACAACCACTGTCAAAATTTGAATCCGTATAATCGATGTTAAGTGTTGTTAAATACACAAAATGTGAACAATAGTTATAATAAAAATGTTTCCAGACTAAACCGTATACAGTTACGGTTTACTGAGAAAAACCCTGATATCTCCTTATATTTTAGGTTTTATTGCAAATATTTCATATGGTAGGATGTTTTATGATACAACAGACCTACACATATGCATCAAATGTGATATCTTGAACATTTTTTAAATCACTGCTCCCAAAGGTAAACTGGACCTTTAACTTGTATTATACGCATTATGTATATACAAAAATATAATTGTGTGCTTTTTTCATCTGCTACTCATTCTTATATATACTTTGTTAAATCACATTCTGCAATTATTACAAATATCCTGTGCATTGTATATAATTTCTCTGTTCATTTGATGGAAGTGAAAATAAATCTGAATCTTGAATCTTGAATCTTGAATCTTTTAGCACAATACTACCTGTTAACAGACTACGGGCTACATTTGTAACATGTTCCGAACCGAAGGTATAAAATATATGATATACTTCAAGTCCACCAAAGTTTGGCCCTGTATGTGGATTGAGTGAATTCAGCAATAATAGTGGAACACAAAAGAGATGTATTTGATTAATACATCTCACTCAACGCGGGACAAATTGAAGTCATAGCAAGTGCATCCGTTACACTTGCGCCCAATTTGAAATTTCTTGAAGGGATCCCCCATCGTGTCTTGGCCGTCGCCTGATTTGTCAGAAATATTAATTGAAGACATCACAATAATCGATTTTGCTTGATTCTAATTCCTTATGACAAATTGACATCATTTGCACGACAAAAAGAAAAAGAGTCGCAAGAAAATGAGAGTCAACTGCATCTTTAGTGAGTGATGTTTGCGAAAACAGTGACACTTGAGGTCTTCGTACTGAGTACAGGTGTCGCACTTTTGTGTTTAATCAACACGAGCCGTTGACACAAGAAGAATGAGATAAAGAACGAGTACAAGAATATCAAAACAAAACATATAGACATTAAAGAATAATTTTAGTCTGTATGGGCATACCTCCACCCCCCCCCCCCGAGAATTTGAACTAAGAAAAAAAAAAAACCCACAAGCTTAGTAAGTTACAGTTATGGGGGGGGGGGGGGAGGAGGCTGCCTCCTCTCCGTTCCGCCAAATTTGATGGAGAGGTCTTCTTACATGACTTGAAATAAAGATTACCTTTGATATACAAAGAGCTATTTTGGGGTAGAAGACCGGTTACACCGACATGAAAAGAATATTAATAGTAGTGTGCGTATCGAATGGAAGTTTACAACGCGAATATGAATATTTTAACGTAGCTGGAAAAGAGATGAACTTTAATGGTGTCGAGGAACTCGAAGCTGCAAGTAATAAAGCTAGATATGTTTTGCTTGTATTGTTTCGTTTGTTATGTTTTGTTTTTTGCTTTTGCGGCATGCTGATTCGACATTAATTTGCGGACAACGAACTTCTCTAACTATCGCATCAGTCTAAGATATAATGAAACTGAAAATAATAGAACACCGAAAGGAAATAAAAAAGAGAAGAAAGAAAAAGATTCAAAGTTCAAATTGACACTCCTTCGGGTTGAATGTAGGCCATAAATGGTTTATCAATATGTTTTAAACGCACCATGTATTTATCTGTTTGTGACCGCTTGGGGGGGGGGGGGAAGCGGAGACATAAAATCAAAGTCCAACATGCAGCCACGAAACAGTTGAAGGACCATGTTGTGTTTTTGTGGTGGCAATTAAGAAATGAACAGGGGACTGTGGGAAGGACGACGTGGTATCTCACCTTTGACGTATGTGAGACACACGGGATAGTTAACCCATACATGCTATATTAAGCCACAGAAACTATATTTTGTGTTTGCGTGTGTGTGGTGTTGTACACATTTTTTTTACTCACTCTGTTACTATTCATCGAATCAGTACCATGAGGTAGAGTGAAGTATATTTTTATATGAACCATTTCTTTTGCATAGGTTATTAGAAAAAAGGGAGGAAATAAAGGAAAGGACGGAAGTCGAAACTAAACGCATGAATAATCCTAACCTGCTTCCCTGCCGTAGTAATGACACAGAACACCGAATGAGTGGCCGTAACCGAAGCTGCGGTACTTTAGCAGGTCGAACTCCCGGTACACCTCGTTCAGTTCGGCCGCGATGTCGCAGCACCTCACTCCAGGCTTGATAAGTTTCATCCCTCGGCGGTGCACGTCGCAGTTCTTCTCCCACAACTCGAGGTGACGGTCGGACGGAATATGGTCGAAGAAGAGTGTCCGTTCCAGGGCTGTGTAGTAGCTGTGTTATCATGCATGTGTGGGATAAGTTCAGTGTCCCCATGATTCAGTGACGCATCGTAAAAAAAAGTGTGCTCAAATTTTTACACAACTATACAAAATCACCACATACAGTACAATGTCAATATCATTATCAGTATTGTATCATTTTGGTAACAGCATAAACATAAGCACGTGTCTGTAATGCTCCCCTTGTAAACACTATGATATGACACACGTATTATACACAATACTTTCGCACTGAATCAGTGTGAAATTTGGGAGGAGTTTGAATAATTGCCACGTCCATCATAGCCTCACTCTACACAATAATATTGTTTAATCGAGGGGAAAAAATCTATCATGAGAAATCGCTGAAACCCTTGTACAATGTGATGCCAAAAAATAATATTCTTCTGGAATTAAAGGGAAAAAAGAAAGAGAAGATTTTAGGACAAACTTGCGTGCGAGTGAATCAGAGTCTTGTGACACTGTGACATCTCGAATTATCTGATTTGCATAAGTTTTTTGACTACTATAGATATCAGTATTTCGTGGAAATAATACTCAAATTTTGACATGACGATTTACTTCATATCTGATTTACTTTATATCAAATTCTATATGAACAGGACCCGGATGCAGCAGACTCCAATTTCGATTCGGTGACCACAATCTGTTGAGACATACGGCTGTTGCACACCTCTAACCAAGGCACTTTATCTTCAATACTTCGGAGGTTACCTAAAGCCGCTGATCCCGTGGGTGGTTGCTGACAAGTATTCATTGCTTCTACAGTAACCACGTAACAAATATATCATAATTATGATAACAACGAATTTATAGTTATTCTGGTCACATTATAGTTCCACTTAAAGGAGATGACGGTGTGAGTAATGTTAGGTGACCATTAATTTGCTAACTTACCCAGCGATCATTGGAAATGTGTTCAAGCTTAGGATGTCTCCTTTATGGACTTTTCGCGAGGTCACGGGATTATGGGCACCGTCAGTGTTGATACCAGATTGGAACCAGATCCATGCTGAAAATGTGAAAATAAAGGTATATGTATTGACATTTGACATGAATTTTTCCTAGCTTCATTTTCACATTTCACAATAAATTGCATTTACCCGTAAACCGTTTACATAATGAAAAACGTGTGAAAATTTTGAGACAAAGGTATACTTCTTTCTCATCTACTCCCGTACTTCTGTACCTTTCTTTCGGTTAGATTCTACGCTATTCCTTTAACGCAGCGACGTCCGGGGTAATTAAGTCGACCTAGACATAACGGGCGGCTGATAATGTGCAAAGTGTGAAGATTGTTCCTTTGTGTTTTTATCCGCAGATTTCACTTGGAGGTCACCTATAACTTAACCCTATAAAGCCCAAGGGGGGGCACATTGTGCCCCCCTACCAGATTTCCATTTGCCACTCCTTCGCCCTTTATCCGATTTCAACCAAATTTGGTGACTTTTCCTAAAATCTTATTGCGAACATTTTGATATATAATTTAGCTATATTTGATGTTGCTGGTTGCCATGGTAACCATAAACTGACAACTATGTCAGTCAGATTTTGCATCTTTTTTCTGTTCCCATTTTATTTAACAGCATTACAGTGGATGAAATGAGTGTTTCTTGGCTGAAATTTGTTGAAGGAGCAAAATTTGAAGTAATTATGGTCCTGGAAAGTTTTTCTTATTATTACCTTTGTTTTTATGAGACAAAGGCATAAAACAATAGATATAATAGAGATAATTGAAAAAAAATATTTTCTAAAGATTGCCCTTCTATTTTGTGTTATTTTGATTCCCTCACCCAAGTTATGCCTCTAATATCATTAGTTTATCATATCATCAATTTGCAATCTTGAAATTCCACTATTATGCAAATATGAAGTGTCATAATATACATGTACCCATCCGAAACATTTCATCTCAGGTCTCATAATGTATTCTTATGTTGACATGAATAGCGCCCCCATGTGGTGACCTTGAGAAATTTCAACCGTAACAAATAATAACATTCCACTTGCTTATCATTTGTGACAAATATGAAAATGATTGGTCTTTAATAAGACATATATAATGGAGACAAAGAAATTATACAGAAAAATCATGTTTTTGGCATATTTCCTATGTATTTCTTTATATTTTGGAAAATAGCGCCCTCCATGGGTGACCTTGAGAAAATTCAAATGTACGGTCATGTAGAGTATGAGTTACTCTACCCATGTGCCAAATATGACGATGATACATCAAATAATAAAAAAGTTATATAGGGGGGGCACAATGTGCCCCCCTTGGGCCTGCGAGGGGTCAAAATAGCTTGGGCTTAATAGGGTTAAAGGGATGGTACAGTATTGGTGGAGATGAGATTTGGGCTTTTAACTTTTTGCGAGATACCAACAAAACACATATGATATAGTACAGAAAATACCATTTTAAGAGGAATTCAAAGTTTATTTGATGAAAATCGGGTTTGGAATGACTGAGACATCCAAAAACAAAGTAAAACAAAGCAATCGTAATAAAGTGTGGGTCCCACACTTTATTAGAATCATTCTTTTTTGGATATCTCGGCCATTTCAAAACCAATTTTCTTCAAATAAACGTTGAATTCCTTATAGAATTACATGCTCCTTTCATATTTCATAAGAGGTTTCTCATTATCCCACCACAAAATGTTAGAAACCTGAAATTAGGTCTCAACCAAAACTATTACGATCCCTTTAATCACACTTAGTAGTCATCACGCGAGGTAATAGTGGTAAATATAGTACAAATACAAACCAATTAACAAAACTTGAGGTCTGTCTAACGAATCCATTAAGTGAATGTCGGGTTGACTGAAAATACACTCCTGCGTGGAATAGGCGGACTCCAGTTAATGACGTTATATTATTGCAATTTAACAGAGAAACATGTAAGGAAAATCTTGGATATTTGTCTATTGTATCTACCGTATGTATGTATGTATGTGTGTTTGTGGCGTGTTTCGTTGTCTTCTCTGGTAAATATCTGCCAATGTCTGCCGGATAGTGTACAGTGATATTCGCAGCGTGTTACAGTACTCACTGTCTCTTAGCTCTGCGTGGGGAAAACATCGGGCGATCTCTCGCACCATAGCTTCCGTGCCACGCAGAGCGATTTCGTGTTCGCCAACGCCTTCAGCTACGGCTGCAACCACGGCTTCGCCACCGAGATCGCAGATTCTAGCCCCTTCGGTGATCAGAGCGATCTCTTCGTCGGATTTGATCGTCCTCCGCATCATCATCGGAGTGCCGACGTCGACCACTTCCTTTCCCGCCACGGCCTGATCGAACTTTGCTTTGATGTCCAGTGTCATGTGGTCGAATTCGCAGCCGACCTTCCCATGGACCCCATCGAGCTCCCGTTGGACGGCAAACCAGAAATTGTCACGATGCCAGTCCGTAAAGATGATGTTGTCGCCGGTGCTGGTTCGTCGCCACGGCTGTCCGGCGTCAATGCCGGCCGAGATGCTGATGACTTTGTCCATGGTGACTACCAAGCCGTAGGGTCGACCGAAGGCACAGTAGAGGAAGTCGGAGAAGTAGTTGACGTTGTGCATGGAGGTGAAAAGGACGCCGCCAATGTCGTTTTCTGTCATGTACCCTCGCACCATATCTATGCGTCTGTTCATTTCGTCTTGGGAAAATGTTGGCTTGACCTACGGCCAGGAAAAGAGGAGGACATGAAAGGGGAAAAGGAGTATCAATGGGTCAATGGTATTCGTATACATCGGAATGCACCTTCCCTTAAACTGGGCATAATTTGCACGTTTCCATTATGATTAACCAAAGACATTGTATGGAAACATGTAGGCCGAAATCATGCTTAGTCTACAGGGGAAGGTGCATTCTAATGCCTTCTGTTAGTCATCGACAGAATCTTGGTTTGAATTTTGTTTTCTTTTGTGACGGATCAAAGAAATCTGAGGAAGAACAGCAGAAAATGATCATAAATCATATAGCACATTATTTAGACATTCTTTTGGTAACATAAGTGATGGTCTGGTTGATGATAAGAATTACTTTAAGTTGCTGGAACGTCTCATCCTTGCCCGCATTGAACCGTTGGTCCAACATGAGCTTCTAAACAAACAGGCAGATTTCCGAAGAGGTCAAAGAAAGGTCAGCGACAGTGTATCAAATTGGGCAGCTAACTTGCAATATTGAAGATGCTTTCGAAGTTTGTCAACAGACAGGTGCATTACAGACTTAGGTTGTAGTGTACAACCACAGTCTTGCAGGAGCGTCTCAGCCTCGAACTTCAGGGACTGCGAATGGTTCCAGACCGTCACCTGGTGCGGTTCATATCCAATTTCATGTCAGACCGCAGCTCCATCCTCAAGACCAGCGATGGTAAGGCCAGTCGCCTTCGAAGGCTCAGAAATGGAGTTCCGCAAGGCTCAGTTCTGGCATCCATATCCACATCATCGACCCGGTTTTCCTAAACGACCTTAGCACAGTATATGGCGATGATGACTTCGTTGTCCTGCTGTACTCTGACTAGAGCTGGTCAAGGGTAGAAGAAGACCTTTCTTCAGACATCACTGTAGCTGCAGAGTATCTGAAACTATGGAGGATCAAACTCAACATGGCCATGACCACTGCTTTATGACTTTCCATCTTTCAAACAGGGACGCAAGGCGCTAGCTGGAGATCAGTCTTGGAGACATTACATTGCCATAACAGTCCTTGGAGTAAAGCTATGTACCGCCAGCTCACCTATCACCTACAAGTATCATCTACAGTCACTCAGTGCGAAACTCTCATGAAACAACTTTTGGCGCATGCTCATCTTGGGAAGCCTCCTCACAAGCACTCTTCGAACGAGTGCAGTCTCCTTGGTCTACAGTGCTGCAGAATATAATATGCTACCCCTGTCTACTAGCTTCTACTACAGGCATGATAGGAGCGCCCATGCCAAGGAACTGGATTTGACTCTCAATGACACCATGAGATTCATCATAGCTAGGCTGCCTCCGTCCTACGCAAGCGAATTACTGACTGTACTGTCAGGCGTTGCTCCGTCATCTCAAAGCAGAGAAAACCTCACTCATTAGCCAAGAGAGAAGATCACCAGAGACCCTTCAAACTTTCTGAACACATCGATCGAGGAAGATGTCTCAGAGCCATTGTCTTCTTTCTGTCAGATCGCTTGAATACAGCTGTCTCGAACATGAGCAGAACTCCTTTTTTGACGGCAAAATAGGCACATCGTAGGATTAGCGACGAGAATCGACTGCAATGTATCTATCAATTCAATGATATCTTCTGGCTGAGAAATTGAACCAAAAACGTGTTTTTACTTGTCTGAGAGTATTCAATTGGCAGCTTAAAGGGCAATTCCGGACCAGTTTAAAGTTAGCCTGATAAGAAAGGGTAATATTAGATCAGCACAAGAGTGAAAATTTGATCAAAATCAGATAAACAAGAGGGAAGTTATGAAATTTTAAAATCTTAAACAATCGATATGAATATGAAAAGAAGTGAGTTGCATTATTGCATCACAACTTGCGATTTACTGTGTAAGCAAAATCTTGTAATTTCCATTATTTTGTTGTTGTTCAAGGCAATAACGATTATGCCCCATGCAGTCTCAAAACTCTGATTATTTATAACTGACGTACCATTTATTTGAATTGAAGTTATTAAGCCGGGAATTACAATACTGAGTATGTCTTACACTTTTATAGCGTGAAAAACAATTTATGACGATTTCTTTGTTTACGATCAATGGAAAGTTGCGAGGTGATGAAATGATCAACTCACTCTGAAATGATCTGAAATGATTAGCGAAACTATAAAATTCTATAACTTTAATAATTTTAATTATACAATACTCTTTGTCTTCAGACTGATTTTGAACTGATCCGATCAAATATAATAATTGTGCTGTAACTATCATTATTATTATCATTATTATTATCATTATCATTATCATCATTATTATCAGTATCATCATCATTATCACCATTACCTTCTCTCCATTCGGCATTGATATAAGTTTCGGCATGCTGTCATAGGTTGCCGACTGCACGCTTGAACAGTGTCGAACGAGGCCGCCAGGATGATTGTACTTGAATGCAGTTTGGAGTGATGTGGGTCTCGCAACTCCTCCGATGATCGATGCACCTGTTCCTCTGCAAGACAGAGAGGTGGGATGGAGGCCACTTCTCATCAGGTTACCCTTTGTCCAAACACGGGTGGAGAGTTGGCGGTACATGCCTATGCTTCCCAAATGAACTTCGAGGTGCAACTATATATCAAAACAATCCTGTAAGTTACGAGTAAGCAACCAAAAACAATGTTTCAAACACGACGTCGAAATAAACGAGTGCATGAAAAGCGAATCAAGCAATCATCGAAAATATTGTTGACCTTTACATTATCAGCCAGCATGGAGAGACTGTGGAAAAGTCACACTGTTATGGACAAACAGACCCACAGATGTTCCCTCTTGTCATCCCGAAATACCAGCATTCGTGACTAGAGCGCGTCGCTTAAGTCTCCGACTCCTGGCTTCCAATACAGTTTTCGTTTGTTTGTTTTATTTCCGTACTAAAAAACCAACATATTTCATGCATAAGGTCCAGAAAAGAAAAAAAAACAAACATACGGCGGGTAGCCCATTTTCAGTAGTGACAATGATAGTCACTTCTGATCTTCCATGGGGCCCTGTTCACACACACACACAAAATCACATAATCCGGGACTGATAATAGAAAAAAATATAACACAAACACAAAAAAGAACGGTACATACATTACTACATTACTATATTGTGACTACATGATATACCATATTATTACATAATGTTCAAAGTTTTGGAGCATAAAATAATCAAGTGGAAAGGATTTCGGTTTTGTCTAAATTGAACTTGAAAACGGGTAAAGAGGAAAGTTGACGTAAATCATTAGGTATGTTATTATACGCTGCTGCAGCTCTGTATGAAAATGATCTCTTACAATAATTAGTTTTAGGCCGTGGTAACTGTAAATCGTTTTGATTACGGAGAGAGTATATGGTGATGTCTTGTACTTTTATGACATATCTTTCATATACTCGGGGGCCATGTCATTCATAATCTTATACATGAATGAAAGCAGATTAATTTTTTGTCTTTTTGGTTACTGTATTCCATCCTAAGCTATAATGAACACCACTGGTAGTAATATGGGAATAAGGGTTAACTTTCAAAATTAATCTCTAGGCTCTATTTTGCATCTCCTGAAGTTGGGAAAGAGAGTTACCGTTGGCGGATTGCCATACTACATCACCGTAATCAAAATGAGGTAACACAATAGAATTATATATCAGTTTCAATTCAGTCATATTAACAAATTGTCTCAAACGACCCATATAACTAATCATTTTACTTAACTTGTTACATAGTTGTTCGATGTGAACATCCCACAGTAACTCATCATCTACAATAATTCCCAGGCATTTAAAACTATTCACCTGAAGTAATTATTGTTTACCCCTAAGTTTAACATTCAAATACTCTTGCTTTTTTAACATATTATTTGTACCAAATAACATACAAACAGTTTTATCAAAATTGATTCTTAAATTGTTGTCAGCCATCCACGTTTCCATACATACAAACTCTTTTTGCAAAACATTTTCCACAACTTTCGGTTTTTTATGTGAGTAATAGATGACCGTGTCATCGGCGTATAAATGGGCCCTGCAGTCAGAAAAAACCGAATTGATATCATTGATAAATACTCTAAACAATAACGGTCCTAACAAGGATCCTTGTGGCACTCCTCTGGTTAATAATATTTCATCCGAAAGGGTATTATTGATTGACGTCCTTATTCTCCGGTTAGAGAGATAACTCTCGAACCACTCCAGTTCTATGCCAGTAACCCCCATATTTTCAAGTTTAGATATAGAAGGATCAGGTGATCAACCATATCAAAAGCTCTTTGCAGATCAACAATAACAGATGGCGCCAACGTATTCACCTTTATCAATAGAGCGGTGCCAGTCGTCCGTGACGGTAGCAAGTGCAGTAATAGTGGAGTGCTTGGGACGGAAACCTGACTGGTTTCTGCTAAGCAAAGAGTGCAATTTTAGATAATCAAGTCACTGCTTTTGAACAACTCTCTCCATAACTTTAGAAACACAGGACAATAAAGAAATGGGTCTATAATGATTACAATCCAACTTATCCCCTTTTTTATGTATCGGTACAATTTTAGCTACTTTCCATTTATCAGGCACTACCCCTTCAGCTAAGGATTTATTTACAATGTAAGTGAAAGGCTCTAATAGTTCTGACTGAAACTGACTCTTTCAATATGTACATAGAAATTGCATCTAATCCAAACGACTTCTTTGCTTCCATTAACTTAACATACTTCAGAACATCTAACTGAGATACAAAACAAAAAATGAATTGTTTAGCAGACCTTTCCCTATTATGCGATTTGTGAAAAGAATTTTTCTTTTTCCTTTGCATATCTTTACTTCTTACCACATTTGCAAAATGGTTATTAAATGTATTTGCTGTAACCTGTGAATTTTCTCGAGGGAATGTACAATCAATAACTTTACTCTTGCCCATTAATGTGTTTTCCAGGATTTATTTCTACTTGTTGCATTTGAAAATTGTTGACATATATATTTACGTTTTAATTTTCTTATTTCATTTGTTACTCTATTTTTCAAACGTTTATAACTTTGCCATAAATCATTATCCCTTCTAAGTTTAGAATTGTTTAGCAGACCTTTCCCTATTATGCGATTTGTGAAAAGAATTTTTCTTTTTCCTTTGCATATCTTTACTTCTTACCACATTTGCAAAATGGTTATTAAATGTATTTGCTGTAACCTGTGAATTTTCTCGAGGGAATGTACAATCAATAACTTTACTCTTGCCCATTAATGTGTTTTCCAGGATTTATTTCTACTTGTTGCATTTGAAAATTGTTGACATATATATTTACGTTTTAATTTTCTTATTTAATTTGTTACTCTATTTTTCAAACGTTTATAACTTTGCTATAAATCATTATCCCTTCTAAGTTTTGCCTTTAATTTAACTTTTATCTCTCTGTTTCATTAACGACATAATTGTACTATTCATCCATGGCGAGGGAGTTTTTCGTACTCGTCTCGTCTTAACAGGCATAATATGTTCATTAACAACCTTCATCAACATACTTTCCAATATATCAATTGAATCATTTATAACACTGAATTCTTCTACCTTCTTCCAAGTTTGTTCACGTATGTCCGACCTGAAAGCTTCCAAATCAACGTTTCTTGATTTTCTGAAAGTTAAATACTTCTCACTTTGTGATGTATGTTTACATTTCCATACCATATAACTGATATAGTGATCACTCATGCCATTCTGAATTACACCATATGATTTCACTTTGTCTGAATAATTTGTGAGCATGTGATCAACAAGACAGTGTTCTTGATCTTTCAGTCACTGTAGTATACATTTTATTATTATCCTATTGCAAACAATAG
The DNA here is from genome assembly GCA_033980235.1 of Diadema setosum. Taxonomy (NCBI): domain Eukaryota; kingdom Metazoa; phylum Echinodermata; class Echinoidea; order Diadematoida; family Diadematidae; genus Diadema; species Diadema setosum. Next base: position 4,650,776 of record CM067076.1, on the reverse strand, counting down.
AAAGAAGTGAAAATAAAACCTAGTATTATCCTATTGCAAACAATTGAAAGAAGTGAAAATAAAACCTTTGAATTTGAAAATATACACTATTAATTTGATTATAAACCTTAAATATTTCTTTCGGGTGTTTTCTTCATAATATCACAATTTGTGTCGCACATAATAACCAGTTGTGCCGTCAAGACCACTCGCAGAATTTAAAAAATCCTCATAATGATTAAAGAGATCGATTTTTTAGTTTGGAGGTCTGTACCAATTCAAAAATACTATTGGTTTGGAGTTTTTCAGACAGATCTTGATGCACAATGCTTCCAGATTGACAAGTGAATCATGGGTTATCAAGGTGAAAGGAATAGATTCATGAACATAGACTACGACACCGCCTCCATTTCTGTCTCTGTCTCTCCGAATTAAAGAATAAACGGGGAATACTGATTTCATTGTCTGAAATAGAACAGTCAAGTCTAGTTTCATTCAGGGCAAATACATGTATTTCATTCTCAGTCATGATTTGTTTAATTTTCTCATGATATTTCATGAGGCTAACTATATTCAAATGAACAAACTTAATTCCCTTCTCAGAAAGTTGTTCATAGGATCTCTCTTTTCACCAGAGTTTGCAGACTTACCTAATAACTTGCTGTCTGGGAGGATGTTGTAAAGAACACCTGTTACACTCCCAGGTTAAGAATTGTTCATTGGGATCATTGTATCTTCTCAAGGGGATTCCTGAACATGATATATGCACCCATTTCTGACATAAAGTACATCGGAGTGCTTTCTGGTTATTTTTAACACATCTTGTACAAAGAACACATGGAAATAATTGTACCATTTGAAAACGAACACAAAAATATAAATGCAGTACCAAAACAAGATCTAAAGGAAAGAAAAAATGTAAAGAAATAAAGAAAAAAAAACTTCAGTCAAAACGGGAGGAATGATGTATAATGGTAATCGCAGCACTATTCTAAGATTACTAAAAACAAATACAATGTAACCGAAGGTGGAAGTAAAACAGCGGGGTTTTTTTATCACGTGTATGAAAAAAAATAAATTCCTATCTCCTCTTTCACAATAAAACTATTGTGCCCAACTATCAAACCAGCAGGAAAGAGAGTAAGAAGATAAGATCATAAAAAACAGGGAAGGGAAGCGAGTAGTCGCTCGTAGAACAAAGATTTCTGGTGCAGGGCAATCTTGACACAACATGATTTTGATAGGCCTGCTCAGAACTGTACGGGATGCCACATGGCAATTACACAGCAGTGGAGAGGGCACAAGCTCGAAACAGTTTACAGGTGTGAGACCCGAAGGTACTTTTCAAAACGTAGCCTTCTGAAAAGGACCTCGATTCCGCTTTAGTAATTGTGAGAGGGGTGGTAGTGCCCCTTGGTGCCACCGAGAGGACGAGATAAAGCCTCACTTTCCCACCTTTTTTTATGGGTCTAACTATTAAAGGGGAAATCCAGTCCACATATAAGTTATTCTGATAAGAAAGAATAAACTATTACGATTTCAACGGAAAAATTGTGGTCAAATTCGGGTGTAAAATAAGGAAGCTATGACATTTTAAAGTTTCGCTTATTTTTCAGGAAACAGTTCTTGAATTGGAATGGTCAATGGGCCGAATGCATAAAACAAGCAATTGCTTGTAAGCAGTTGCTTCAAGTAAAAGCACAAGCTCGTCTAGCAAAAGTTCTAGCTCAAGCAATTGCTTAAATCCATATGCATAACCTTTTGCTTATGCTAATACCTTTTGCTTGTCCCGCACAAGCAATTGCTTACGTTTTCAACAAAAGGGACGTCACGCCTGTGCGAACACAAGAACAAAGGCGAGTGTGGCAGCATGTATTTGAAAGGGCATGTCTGTGTGGAAACTTTCCTGACATAGCAGAAGAGCTATGAAATGCACACACAGACACATACACACACATCTATACACACACACGTATTACTGGCTGATTCCCATCACTGCAGCTTACAGTAGCCCGGATCTGCCAGATCGTACGCGGAGAGAGGTCTCCTCGCTCTCCACCGAAGTCAGACATCATACCTGTTTTTCATCACATTTTGCTTGCTAACCACTGGAAATTCCTGTTGTTGAAATGAAAAAGTTTCTTACCCTACTTATGAGTAATTTCTTGTAGATTTATACCACTCCTTCACAAGTGTGGTCTTTCTTTCATAAATATGAAAAGGATACTTAAAAGGGTACGTTCCGGTTAAGCAAAAGCTCAAGCTCATTTTGCAGAGCTTGGAAAATCGTAAGCAATTGCTAGCAAGAACTAGCAAAAGGTATGTTTTATGCATACGTTTTTAAGCAAATGCTTGGTCTCTAAGCATTGCTTGCGAGCAGCAAGCAATTGCTTGTGCTTGCTAGCAAAAGCTTCTGCTCGCAAGCAATTGCTTGTTTTTATGCATACGGATTCGAGTAAAAGGCTAGCACAAGCAATTGCTAGCGTTTATGCATTCGGCCCAATATGAATATGCAATTGGCAAAATGGCAAATGGCAAAGCATGTCATTCCCTCACGACTTGCCATACAGATAGTTTGTACGTAAAATTGTGAAATTTCCAGTTTTTCATTCACACGCAATTTTGCCCGAGGCTCAAATTCTGGTATATCTAACTAATCACTATTCTGAAGTTATTAAACCAGGAATAACATAATGTTTCCGACTTCATTGACAGAAACATTGAATTTTCGTCATTTTTTTTTTTGTACACGATCAATGGAAAATTGTGAAGTGTTGACATAGTTAGCTCACTCATTTGCATATTCATATCCACTGTACAAGAACTGTTTTGCAAAAATTAGCAAAACTTCAAAATGTCATAACTTTTCTATTTTTCATCCAACTTCAATCAAATTTTTAACGTTGAACTCCTAAGATTTTACTGTTGTTGTTGTTGTTGTCGCTTTTTTTTTTTATATCGGACTAATTTATATTTAGACTGGATTTCCCCTTTCAAGCAAGAAGGCGAGGTCCCAGATCTCGGCTTTGGCTTTCCTGCTCTTCGTTCACGACCACCAGTGACTTAATATAAATGTCTTTTCTGAGGCAAAGACAGCACTACAAATGAATTAAACTGTATGCAAATCCCTTTTTAATCCTGTTAATGAGTTGTAGGGAAGTATTCTATTCCAAGCATCTTAATCAGCCATAATAATTACAATATTATCGAATTTACTTTCACCAAATATAAAATTAATCTTGTTAATTTTCCATTTCCCGACATAAAGCTGCGTTACGACCCTCGAGAATGGCTACTAGATATTTAAAGGGGCATTCCGGACGATTTTCATAATTTCATATAGTACATAATCGACAGCTCCATGATTAGATTTGTGGAATTTATTGTGGTCCTTGAGCAGAGAAACTATAACTATGAAAATCTTAAATTACACTGAACTGTGTTCATGACATTGGAGCTTCACTTATTTCAGAAATGTAGCAGTTTAATTCCATTACAATACCGCTTGCTTAACAAGTTCACCTGTGTAGAGTCTATCGCATGCCTTCTTCTTTTATTCTGCTCCTTGAGCCCCAACTCATGCATTCTTATGGTGAGGCTGCCATGTCATCATCCTTGTTCATTGCAATTTGTTTCAAATTTTGAAAACATTCTTATTCCTCAGCCCAATCACTATAAATTCTGAAACACTGTACCAAGTAATAGTGTAACCAAGGAGGTTGAAGAGATGGAGTAACAACAGAATTATTCCCTTTGATCTATGTTCAAAGCCGCCGCTCAAAAATATTTGAAGCATGTGCCAAACAGGATCTGCCGCACCGATACGAAGACAATTGACTCGTGTCTCATTGCATAATCACCAACCACTTTCAAAGGAAGTTATGTCTTTGTGATGGTAATTACTTTTCGCTATCCCTTCTTATAAAAGCTAGGTGGTACAGACACGAGGATGCGCGAACAGAAATTGAGGAAAAAATGCTGAAATGAAAATGAAAATTACTCGACTGGGCATACGCGGGCACTAATGATATATATGATATATCTATCAATAAAGAATTATACTTGAAGATTATTACATGTTAGTTTCATTTGGGCAAATTAAGTCGAAAAGTGATAAAACCAGCTTTCCAGGATGGTACAGTTTTAAACATTTTCACATAATACAGCTCTGATTTACACTTTTGCGCAAATTTCTGAACGGAATTGACTTTTGTTTTACATGCTTTATTATTAAGTGAAATTTCATTTTATTTGATAAAATAGATAAGCAAAATATGGCCAACATTATGATAACGTTCAAAATGAATCTTCAGATTGCCCAGCAAGACGGCGGCTTGGAACATCGATCATCAAAGGCACAAGTGCACCTGTGGAATTCTTTTGTACATCAATAGAAATCTGACAAGTTTGAATAAATTACAGCCAGTTGGAACTCCATGTATAAAACCTCCTTGGTGTAACCAACTTAGAGATGTTTATAATATGTATAAGTATAAAAATCGTCTGGAGGTTTCCTTTAAAACACAACTCAGTGCTCAGGGGCCGATCTAGCTTTTTGCAAAGGGGGCGGGGGAGTGGGGGATGGGGTAGAGGTATTGATCCAATGTCGATGGATCATGGCAAGGAAAAAAAATGGTCTTCACAATTTTTGTTGCCACTTCTCTCCCAAGATCGGGTGACAAGCCTAAACCCCAAAACAAAACAAAGAAAAACAAAAACATACGGAGTTCAAGGGGGGTTAAACCGCTCTCCCGTAGATCCGCCACTGTTACTCATGAGGCCCTTACCTAAAATTCGGGTCATGATTGAATTGCATTGCAAGAAAGCGTCTAGTTGCAATCCGCACTCCTGCTGTGTCAGCAACGGCGTAGCCAGGATTTGATCTTAGGGGGGGCGGTTAGTCTGCGAGGGAGCGAAGCGACCGAGCCCGAGCGAGCGGATCGAGCGAGGGGGGAGGGTGTGGGAGGGGGGTGTCCCCCCTCCCACGGTAAGAACTTTTTGCATTTTGATGTTGCAAATGGTGCAATTTGATGCATGTTTTTGCTCGTTTTATCGACGTGAAACAGTCCCACTTGTTTAAGGTAGCAGTATATTTTAGTGTAGATTATTATTGAACAATTTGCCTATAAAATGGTATAATTTTAAATACACTTCTTGTATATATTAATTCCTTTCACTGAATATCATGAACGCGACTGAACCCGAGCGAGCGGAGCGAGCGAGGGGGGAGGGGAGGGTGTGGGAGGGGGGTGTCCCCCCTCCCACGGTAAGAACTTTTTGCATTTTGATGTTGCAAATGGTGCAATTTGATGCATGTTTTTGCTCGTTTTATCGAGGTGAAACAGTCCCACTTGTTTAAGGTAGCAGTATATTTTAGTGTAGATTATTATTAAACAATTTGCCTATAAAATGGTATAATTCAAACACACTTCTCAATATTAATTCTTTTCACTGAATATCATGAACGCGACTGAACCCGAGCGAGCGGAGCGAGCGAGGGGGAGGGGAGGGTGTGGGAGGGGGTGTCCCCCCCTCCCACGGTAAGAACTTTTTGCATTTTGATGTTGCAAATGGTGCAATTTGATGCATGTTTTTGCTCGTTTTATCGACGTGAAACAGTCCCACTTGTTTAAGGTAGCAGTATATTTTAGTGTAGATTATTATTAAACAATTTGCCTATAAAATGGTATAATTCAAACACACTTGTCAATATTAATTCTTTTCACTGAATATCATGAACGCGACTGAACCCGAGCGAGCGGAGCGAGCGAGGGGGGAGGGGAGGGCGTGGGAGGGGGGTGTCCCCCCTCCCACGGTAAGAACTTTTTGCATTTTGATGTTGCAAATGGTGCAATTTGATACATGTTTTTGCTCGTTTTATCGACGTGAAACAGTCCCACTTGTTTAAGGTAGCAGTATATTTTAGTGTAGATTATTATTGAACAATTTGCCTATAAAATGGTATAATTTTAAATACACTTCTTGTATATATTAATTCCTTTCACTGAATATCATGAACGCGACTGAACCCGAGCGAGCGGAGCGAGCGAGGGGGGAGGGGAGGGTGTGGGAGGGGGGGTGTCCCCCCTCCCACGGTAAGAACTTTTTGCATTTTGATGTTGTAAATGGTGCAATTTGATGCATGTTTTTGCGCGTTTTATCGACGAGAAACAGTCTCACTTGTTTAAGGTAGCAGTATATTTTGATGTAGATTATTATTAATCAATTTGCCTATAAAATGGTACAATTTAAATACACTTCTTGTGTTAATTCTTTTCACTGAATATCATGAACGCGACTGAACCCGAGCGAGCGGAGCGAGCGAGGGGGGAGGGGAGGGTATGGGAGGTTGGTGTCCCCCCTCCCACGGTGAGAACTTTTTGCATTTTGATGTTGCAAATGGTGCAATTTGATGCATGTTTTTGCGTGTTTTAATGAGTTGAAACAGTCCCACTTGTTTAAGGTTGCAGTATATTTTAGTGTAGATTATTATTGAACAATTTGCCTATAAAATGGTATATCATTTAATTAATCTTCTTGTATTAATTCTTACACTGAATATCATGAACGCTGTCTGCAGTTCAGCAATCAAACAGAAAAAGCATGCACACGAGGGTGTAGATAGGGGCATATCCCCTCCCACACGAAGGTGATTTTGCGTTTTCAGACCTGACATTCAGCGATCTGGTGCAAATTTTTGGTGCAGTACTTTTTCATCGAAGTGTTAAAATCATGGAATTTAGCTCTTATTCCGGATGTGCACCATCTGTGTGTATAAAGTCTAGTAAGGTAGAGCTTAGGGGAAGGGGGATTCCCCCTCCCGCTCGCGGAGCTGTTGCGTTTTTAAAATTGAAATAAAGCGATCTGGGTATAGCCACAGTCTACTTCTATGCATGGCGGAAGGGGGGGGGGGGGTAGGGGCAGGCGAGCAGGGAGAAGGCGTGGGCGAGTGTTATCTCCACCCTTCCCTTCCGATGGAGCTTTTGCCTGAAATTGAGATATCTCGTATACGCATATTTGATGGAATCAACATTTGGGAAATCACCAAAAAAAAAAAAAAAAAAAAAAAAAAAAAAAAAAAAAAACACTGATGGGGGGGGGGGGGGGCTGAGGGAGGAAAGGGTAGATTAAAAGGGGAAATTCCCCTTATACATGAGGGAACCTTGAGTTTTCGGAATATAAGTGATAAGTCTTGTGCACTCAGAATTATTCATATTTTGTGTGTGTGCGTAAATCTAAAAAGTGTACTAAGCTAGGGAAAGAGGCACGGAGGGGGAGGGTTTGGGAGGGGGATACCCCCTCCCAAGCACGAGAGATTTTGCATATTTTGAATTGAAATTCAACGATCTGGTGCACACTTTGAGTGAAATATTCAAAAAAATATCTTATTTGATGAAAGGTTGCAAAGGAGACCCGCTTCATGTGCATGCATACAGTATACACGCATTTTTTTTCCCGTCTCCCAAATCTCCGGTCCAAATCTTAGGGGGGGGGGGGGGGGGGGGGCGACCGCCCCCATCGCCCCCCCCCCCCCCCCCCGGCTACGCCAGTGTGTGTCAGATCAGGTTGATCCTGAGCTGAGACATCAGGGTGCACCAAGTTTAACCCTATTAAACCCAAGCTATTTTGACCCCTCGCAGGCCCAAAGGGGGGGGGGGGGGCACATTGTGCCCCCCCCCCTATATAACTTTTTTATTATTTGATGTATCATCGTCATATTTGGTACGTGGGTAGAGTAACTCATACTATACATGACCGTACATTTGAATTTTCAGAAGGTCACCCATGGAGGGCGCTATTTACCAAAATATAAAGAAATACATAGAAAATATGCTAAAAACATGATTTTCCTGTATAATTTCTTTATCCCCATTATATATGTCATATCATACACCAATCATTTTCATATTTGCCACAAATGATAAGCAAGTGGAATTTTATTATTTGTTATGGTGGAAATTTCTCAAGGTCACCATATAGGGGCGCTATTCATATCAACGTAGCGATACATTGTGAGACCTGAGATGAAATTTAATGTTTGGGATGGGTACATGTATAGTTATGACATTTTATATTTGCATAATACTGGAATTTTGAGATTGTACATTGATAATATGATAAACTAATGATATTAGAGGCATAACTTGGGTGAAGGAATCAAAATAACTCAAAATATAAAAATATCATTGTTTTCAATTATCTCTATTATATCTATTGTTTTATGCCTTTTTCACATAAAAACAAAGGAAATAATAAGAAAAACTTTCCAGGACCATAATCACTTCGAATTTTGCTCCTTCAACAAATTTCAGCCAAGAAACACCCATTTCATACACTGTAATGCTGTAAAATGAAATGGGAACAGAAAAAAGATGTAAAATCTCACTGACATGGTTGTCAGTTTATGGTTGCCATGGCAACCAGCAACATCAAATATAGCTAAATTATATATCAAAATGTTTGCAATAAGATTTTAGGAAAAGTCACCAAATTTGGTTGAAATCGGATTGAGGGCAAAGGAGTGGCAAACGAAAATGTGGTAGGGGGGCACAATGTGCCCCCCCCCCTTGGGCTCTATAGGGTTAAAGATGGCTCAAAACCGATAAGAGAATGAGAAATGGATCGCCTATATCCTATAGTGTGGAAAAACAGGCATGTAAAAAGATAAACAGAATACGACTTACCACAAAATCTCAAGGGTCAAAAAGTCCGACAGCAGTCTCGATCAGAGGCTGTAGAATACACACTCAGCAGCACCACTCGGCAAGATACGAAATGTGGATCAATGCTAAATTATATAAATACGCAGCTTAAAAATATCGGAAGCTCTTCTTTGAATTCTTCCGGTCTTGAGGTTCTGTTACTAAGGTTGGGTTACGCTATCATCTGGAAAATTTCACTGCGCGAAAGGAGGAAGTTAGTATTCAGACGGCAGGCCATCAGTCAAGTGTTGGAAGCAAAGAATAACAAACCCCGAGCGCACGCACACCCAAGCAAACGACGGAACTTTGGTGGGTTTCAGGGACTTTGTAGAATTACCCTTTTCCCTGCCAACATAGCGGTTTAATTCCGGTGTTGATAACAAAATGACAGATATAAGTGTGCCCCGTTTGTGTGTAAGTGGATGGGAAGGGGCGTGTTTACGTTGAGAATTGTGTTAACCGTATAGCCATACATATTGCACGCCCGTATAGTCATGGATGTAGGAGGAGGTACATGAATGGAATCAAACCTTGATTCACTGGTTCTGATATTTACCAAGTCGACAATCGCCACAACAAACTTCTTCGATAAGCACCGAGAGCACCAGGGTATCGAGTATGCCATCTCGAAGTTCGCTTCCCGGGTACCTTCATTTGCATGTCATTCATTGTAGTGGTGAATCGTCAGGTGCGGACGCGCTGAATGGATCGACATCTCGTGTTCAGAACTGCAGCTGTATCTATGTGTGAGAGATAAGCGTTTTGATCAGGAGCAAAGTTCATACTCGTGGACGAATGAATGCATTTGTGTAGATAAACAAACGGTACCCATCATGATATCAGGGCAGTGTGAAAAAACGGTCATGAAAAAAAAAGAAAGAAAGAGAAGAGGAGCAACTGTCTGTAGGGAGCCACAATGCCAACATTGCAAAGCATATCGTACGGTACCATTGCCAATTGCAGGGAAGAAGTTAATGATCGGAATGGTACCGCATATCGTTGTTGATGATGATGATGATGATCCACAGCATTTGTATGGCACCACTTACAGTTTCATTCATACAGGCATTCGTTTCATGTATTTCAGATTATAGTGACAAATAATATAACTATATATATATATATATATATATATATATATATATATATAACTATATATATATATATATATATATTATATAACTATAATAACTATTAAAGACCAAAGACTCTCAATCTCGAGGTTACTGCATATGGTTCGAATCCATGGCTGCAACGGCTGTGTCTCTATACGTACCAGGTGTAACAAAAACCATTTCCCACTTTTGATCCGTATAGTTCGAAAACTATATATCAGATAACACTGTCACTGATGTAACACTCTTGTGTTTTTGGATTGATTGTGGTACGCGTGGACTTTGTAGGCGAGTGTCACTGGAGTATAAGTATCAGAATCACGACGATGATAATAATGCAAAGTCACCACTCGTAACACTTGTATAACTGAGTGTTACTATAAACGTATAACAGTTCAGTAGACTTTACGATGACAATGATAATGATGACGAAGAGACGCGGAGGAAAGTACAGTTCAGCCAGAATGTATACTTTTAATATTTGTCGTAATAATACAGGAACTGCGTGAAAGTACAACCTCAGTATAATAGTATAATAAACACTTGGCACTCCCTGTTGTGCTCCCAATCGGGGCTGGAGTATATAGCTGATATCCCTCTGCCGGGTGGCAAGAGGCCTGGCCGAACCAGTGTAAGTTTGGCTGAGCAAGAGCTAAGAGTATGGATTTGCAGGGACATTTATACTTAAACTTGTGAATATATTATCGTTGGTACTTTACATAAAATGAAGGAGGAGATTATTATTCACTAATACATATGCAGGATATGTCTTAGAAGGCAATCCAAATTTGGGAAGGGGAAAGTCTTCATACCATATTTGGTCATGCGAGTTTATGAATGAACTCACTATTATGTAATAGTGGTCTCAGCACAAAGGAATGTGCCGGTCAAGTGTTTTAGGGAGAAGTCTAAACAAAGGGGCTCATAATCGGTGGGTGGCATGGGTCAGTGGGGACTGACCACTTTCCAAATAAACCAGTGCGTCCTGTGTTATAATGCACTGCAAGGACATCTACAGTGGGAAGTGAGGAGTGGGGAAAAAGACACAATTTGGGTCTTACATTCGTCCGGCATTTCAAAAAGAAACGTCCTCGTTTCATATAAGAAATTTAAACAAACATTAGTCTTAAATATTGCAAGGGAATGTACAAATTGTAATCTCAAAAGCGTATACTCGAACACATAAGATGTGATTATCTTAACAAAAGTAATAAAAATTGGCAAACTGAGTAAAAGTGGTAATCAAAATGAGTGACTGACTGATACTGGAAACATAGTTCAACATATGAAACATGATATAAATACAAACATGATAATGTAATCAACTGATTACAGTAAACAAAATGGCATAAAAACGCAAGACAAACATAAGATATCAATGTAATTCTAAGTACATGTAAAGTTATCGTATTAACTGCCGGCTGTGTAACATTATGATCATACCACATGGACTTAACCTGTTGTATGAGAAACTTTGAAATCGGTAAATTCAGCTTTCACCTAACCATACAGGAAATGCTAGTTAAAACAAAATGAACCATCACATTAAGTCAGCAGGCATAAAGAGACATAACAACATATCAACAGAAACAATTACTGTTAGGATAATCATATCCTATAACTATAAATAGGCACCAGCATTGGAATTACATCATTATTAGTGTAGTACCGTTGTACATTTTACATCCACGTGTGAATATCTTAATAAAGGGGAATACCATAAAAATCAGGTCTCTTAATTAACCTACCACTACGAGTGTGGGTGTGAGGGTCATGATTCCGGGCATGGGCATCATGGGAAGGTGGAAGAGGAGGAGGAGGAGGAGATGGAGCTTCAGCAGTTGGTTGAGAAGACGAGTAGGTAGGAAGTGGAAACACAGGTATGTGAAAAACAACTTGTTCCTCAGATGTAGGTGGAGAGGGTGGGTTGGGAGTGAAAGGGGGCGCGGGTTGTGATGTGGGTTCAAGATAGGGTTTGAGGCGGTTGTAGTGGAGAACTTTAGGGGGAGAGCTGGGATGAGACAAATCTGATAGGTGGTACAGAATGCCATTGTCATCTTTTCGCATTACGCGATAGGGGCCTTTCCATTTCGCAGAGAGCTTTTCACGAGTTGGAACAGTTACAAGCACTTTGTCTCCTACTTCGTATGGGATGAAACGTGTGGTTCTGTCATAATGCGCTTTTTGTGAGTGTCGCGCTCGTTCGGTCTTTGCATCGGCGTGCTCAAACGCTGAGTGCAAACGGCGAAGGAGGGTTGTTGCGTAATCATCTGGTGTGTGTGATGTTGCAACAGGGTCAGATGAGGTCAAGACTGAGAGAGGGGTGGAAGCTTCACGTCCGTGGACAAGAAAGTAGGGGGTGAAACCTGTAGTGGAATTAGGTGTAGTGTTGTACGCAAATTGATGCTGGCTGAGGACAAGGTCCCAGTCAGTAAGGGCGGAGGAAAGGCGTTTACCAAGTTCAAGTTTAAGGGTGCGGTTATGTCTTTCGACTAAACCATCTGACTGAGGGTGGTAGGGGGTGGTGCGTGTTTTGGAAATTCCAAGTTTTGCACACAACGTAGACATGAGATTCGACTCAAATTGTCGACCTTGGTCAGAATGAATGGAGTCAGGAATGCCATGTTGACAAATGAAATTGTCGAATAGGCAGTCTGCTACAGAAGTCGCCGTCTGATTTGGCATAGGGTAGAGGTTGACATATTTTGTGAAATAGTCGACTACGACAAGTACGTATCGATTTGCACGAGGGGTGAGGGGTAACTCAGTTATGTCAACACCAATGCGCTGAAAGGGACGGGAGGAGGGGATGGGTTTGAGGGGGGCTCTGTGAGCAGGGACAGGGTTGCGCCTTACCTGACATGGGAGGCAGCGGTTGCAAAAATCTGCGATGTCGCTACGCATTCCAGGCCAGTAACACATCTGATCAGCCTTCTGTAAGACTTTATCGGCACTGAAATGACCAGATAATGGTCCACCATGGAGGATAGAGAGCACCAATGGGATGAGTGAATGTGGAATGACAACTTGTCTGTTCATAGCGCCTGAAGGGAGGCGTCGAATGCGACATAGCAGTCCGTCATGAATTTCTAAGCGTTCAAGTTCACTATGAAATTTACGCAGGGGAATTTCATACCTAGGGATGGCAGATCGAGGGGGAATGGAACCAGATCGAATCCAGGACATTACTTTGCTCAAAGTGGGGTCAGATTGTTGTGCTTGATGGAGACGATGACCATCAGCCAACAATGATGCACACAGTGTATCAAGATTACCAGGAGGTGTTGCCGTTTGTGAGGGCAGGCTGGGGGTGGGGTCAGTTGTGACAGCAGGATTGTCAGTGTGGGTAGGAGGAGGGGAGATAGGTGAGGAATGGTGACATGAACATGATGATGATGAGATAGGTGGAGGTGATGAGAGGGGAGGTAGTGAATGAGATGGAGGGATGGAGACGACAGATATGATAGGAGGATCAGGTGGTTCAGGTGGAGGTGGTACACGAGACAATGCGTCTGCATTGGCATGACGAGCACCATCACGATGTTCGATGACCCAATCGAACGTCTCTAGCTCGAGGGCCCATCGGCTACGTCGTGAAGTTGCCGTGCCAGAGTCGTGACCAACAGGCAGCCGCCTGAGGCCGACAAGAGGCTTGTGATCTGTGAGGATGGTAAACGGGGAAGTCAGCAGATAGTGGCGGAAATGACGTACAGACCAAACTATTGCCCACAATTCACGATCATAGGTAGACCAACGTCGCTCAGTTTGCGACAACGCATGACTAGCATATGCTATTACATGTTCCTTGCCATTGAGGCGTTGCGTCAATACTGCACCTATTGCAAAGTTTGATGCGTCAGTATGAAGTGTGAATGGCTCAGAAAAGACAGGGAATGACATGATAGGGGGTGAAGTGAGCGTGTCTCGCAATGTGCGAAATGCTTTCTCGCACTCATCTGACCACTCAAACAAGGCACCTTTCATTGTCAGTGCATATAGCGATCGAGCTACATGCGCGAAGTTCTTCACAAATCGGCGGTAATACGAACACAAACCCAGGAAAGCTCGAAGTTCAGTGACATTGCGAGGGGTGGGCCATGAACGTACCTTGTCAATGTTGGTAGGGTCAGGGAGGACACCAGCAGCTGAAATGACATGGCCGAGGAATGTAACTTGCTTCTGAAAGAAAGTACACTTGTCAGGACGTAGTTTGAGACCAGCTGACCGAAGACGATCAAACACTGCACGCAATCGACCAAGTTTCTCATCAAATGTGCGGCCAAATATGATTATGTCATCAAGATAGACCAGCACAGAATCCCAGTGCAAACCACGCAAAACTAATTGCATGAGTCGTTGGAAGGTAGATGGGGCGTTTCGAAGTCCCATGGGCATCACAGTGAATTGATACAAATCTGTACCTGTAGTGAAAGCAGTTTTTGGTTTGTCATCCGGGTCCATAGCAACTTGCCAATACCCACTGGACAAGTCTATCGTACTGAAATAGACATTTCCAGCAAGGGCATCAAGCGTGTCATCAATTCTGGGGAGAGGATGGGAATCAGGACATGTAACTCTATTCAACTTGCGATAGTCAACACAGAACCGATATGAACCAGACTTTTTCTTCACCATGACAACAGGTGAGCTCCAAGGGCTAGAACTAGGTTCAATAACTCCAGCCTCAAGCAGGCGATCACATTGCTGTTTGATTTCTTGGCGAATGTTGGGAGAAGTCCGGTATGCACGTTGTCGAATGGGAGGAGCGGTGTCAGTAGGGATGACATGTTGAACAAGATCAGTGCGACCATAATCATCAGCAGACTGGCTGAAAACATCTGCATATTCATTGAGCAGAGCAGTAACCTGAGCACATTCATCAGAAGTCAATGATGTTGAAGAGAGATCGAATGAGGGAGAGGTGTGAGAGTTGGTAGAGGGGATAGGTTGAGTGACATTCGAAGCACAATATTGTTCTCCAGAGCGGCCGAGGAGGGGGTGAAATTCACCTAGCGGCATCCCAGGGTACAACGTGATCGACGATGATGTCGGATTTGCTACACGAACTGGGATTGCACCATCAACTACTGAGGAGAGAGTACATGCAACAACAACATGCAACTCGTTAGTAGGTTCAAGCACACCTTCAATGTCTGATGAGGAATTGACAAAAGTCCCACCAAGGGAGATGGGGAGGACTGTTTCACTCCAAGGAGGGATAACAACTTCGACATCGACGACTGCGGACACAACTAGTGGAACAGTAAGGGCAGGTTCTACGAAAGGGAGGGAAATAGATGACAGTGAAATAGAGCCTTGATTCAAGTCTAAGCAAGCCTGATGAGCACATAGGAAATCCCATCCCAAGATGACTTGAGGATGAATTCCACGTGCAACCTGAAAATGGTGTGAAAATTGAGCCGAGTGAGAAGAAAAGTCAACCAAAATAGAGCCTAATGTATCTACAACATCACCCGAAACAGCTTTGATGGGAGTAGGCAATGATAGATATGGTCGGGAAGAGAGTGAGGGGAGAGAAAAGCGAAGTTGCTCATCAATGAGTGACAGTGTAGCACCAGTATCGACAAGAGCATGTATTGCAGTTGAACCAATGGAGATCAATAGACGAGATGAAATAGAGGGGGGAGGGGAGGGGCGGGGTTGGGTCTCAGTGGAGGATGCTGACAGGTGACCCGTGCTCTCAGCTTGTTTTAGTTTCCCTGGTTCTGAAATGATACGCGGGCAGGAGAATTGCGGCGCATTGCACTAGGCATTGATCGGGAGGAAGGGCTTTGAGATCGATGACGATACTGGACATCGTCTCGACGTCTATCTTCTGGGTAACGCGACTGTACATCGTCACGACGTCTATCGTCATGACGTCTATCGTCTGAGTAACGCAAGCTATAACTGTAGCGGGGAGAATCGCGCTGTGACGCAGGGTAATTACGCGAATAGGGATCGGCAGTGTAATTGTTGCTATGGCGACGAGTGGGGTATGGGCTTGGGCTTCGCCCGCGGGAGGGCGGCATAGGGGAATAATGTCGTCGATCAGGAGTCGGTGATCGAGGTCGGGGGTATGACTGGCGATGATATGTATCACCATAGAAGCTATCATGACGGTCATGGACAGAAGGGGAGCGGTAACGATCATGAGAATGAGACCGGGTGTAATCAGGACGATAACGAGGACGGGAACGAGATGTGTCGCTCTGAGCAGTCTGAAATGAGTCATATTGTGATTGTAGGGCATGAACTGACAATTGAAGAGAGTCGATTCGTTTTAAAATTTTGTCAAGGGGATCGCAAGGAGCAGTTGCAGTAGCAGCAACATGGTTGTGGTTGGGTTGTGAAGAGAAAGGAGAGGAAAATTTTAGTGATTCTGATGCACGCTCAATGCGTTGAGCTATGCTCAGCGCTTCGTCGGTATTTCGAGCGCCATGCTCATGGCATTTTGCCTGCATATCTGGGCTGAGACCAGCCACAAATCTCCGAAAAATTTCGTCCTCACGGGCGGCAGTATCTAATTTGGGGAAGGCTAGAGTTGTCAGGCGGTTTAATTCCGACAAAAAAACTTCTAGGGGTTCATTTGGTTGTCTGGGGCGAGCATTTAGCATTCTACGGAAAGAGGTAACCTCATCTTGTTTTGAGAAAATTCTCTCAAGTTGCTCTTTGGCCTTCTTGAAGTCTTGTTTAGTTGCTGCAGGGAAAGCATCCCAAACGGCGAACGCAGCGCCCTGCAGACGGGACCCTAACAGTTTTGCCATATCAATATTATCTGAACTGGGACATGCATCAATTGCTACTTCCAAGCGTCGACACCACTGGCGAAAATCAGTAGTGCCATCACCCGAAAAGGATGGGGGGAATTGGATGGGGACAAAAGCACCAGGGAGGGAGGGGGAGGTAGAACCAATGTCAGAGTCAGGCATTGTGAAAGTAACCAAATAACGTAAGTGACAAAAAGGCTACGAGAAATAAAACTATGAAAACGGATCAGGGAACTGAAGGAGGATGAGAGCACTATAACTTTGCAATGCAAAGCTATGGAATCACATGTACTATGCTTAGTAAAGTGTCTGCCGACAACACAAATAAAAACAGCTGCTACAAAGGAAGGGGTAGTATAATGTAAAGCAAAGAAAACAAACTATATGATATACTACTATAAGCTATCACAATACCTATATCTATATATGTATAAATCATGGAATGCAGTGATAATGACAGCTAACATAAAAACTTAAAATAGAGCATATGGTATTATACACACACAAAAATGCAATATAATTCATACAATAGACGTAATATAGAAAGAGGGAAAATAAAGTTCAAAAGTAGACTTAACAATCTGGAGAGAAGTGACAGATGAACAGGCGAGGTTTGCCGGGAAGACTGTGTTGAGGAGCCCACGAAGGCAGCTTCCTTGCAGGCGCAGCTTCACGTAGCACAAGTCCAGAGACAGGATGAGGAGGATGACCACCGTAGAGGGAAGATGATGGGTTGACAGAAGATCGTCAGGTACAGAAGATCATCAGGTAGAAGCCGAAGGTAGACAGGAAGAAGATGAACAGGATCCCAGCAAGTCGATGAGAAGAGATGACCAAGGGAGTTGAACAGGAAACACAGACAGAGTAGACGGGAACACTGACTAACCTGCGTTAGTCAACAACAGCATAGCGTTCAAAAATTATCGTACAATTGTACAATACGCAGGAAACACACCAGGCTCGATCATATAAGTTGACATCCGGATGATCAGCAGCACGACGAGTAGTCAATCACGCCAACGGGTTGCAGGTCACCGTTTTGCTGCTGCCACCAAGAGTAACGTCGAGCGGGTAGATGGCTCCGCATCCCACCGCTGCCACCACTGTAACACTCTTGTGTTTTTGGATTGATTGTGGTACGCGTGGACTTTGTAGGCGAGTGTCACTGGAGTATAAGTATCAGAATCACGACGATGATAATAATGCAAAGTCACCACTCGTAACACTTGTATAACTGAGTGTTACTATAAACGTATAACAGTTCAGTAGACTTTACGATGACAATGATAATGATGACGAAGAGACGCGGAGGAAAGTACAGTTCAGCCAGAATGTATATGTGTTGATATACATGTATTATGTTTGTAAAGTCTTTGCAATGATGAGTCTGAGCAAAGACTAACCTGCCAGCTGTAGCTGGATGTAACATGATATGCCCCATGTGCAAAGGACACACTGGAAGAAAGAGTTGAATAAAGGCACTCACACAGTTCACATCAACTCAACAATGTCTCCTCATTACTAAGAATCCTCCTTTTCAACTAAAGGCATATAAATGCCAAGACATGGTGTCAGAGTGGTTCAACTGTCCAAGTCATGGTGTCAGTCAACTGTCTACATCTTTCTGAAGTACAGAAGGGACTAGGACAAGGAATAATCCACGCAAGAAACAGGCTAGACCGTTTCATTTGAGAGAGTGGAGGATGCATGGAGCTATGTGTACATTAGCATGCTGTACAGTAGCCAAGCAGCAGTGTGTTGAGATGCACTAACCCAGCGTGTGTGTGTGTGTATGACATACCTGAATGTGCATGACTGTATTGTGTGTCCAATGACCTGCATCAGCACTGTGGTAGTGAGGAACAGAAAGTTCTAGAGGTCAACTGACCAGACTGCACAGTGCGTGAGCTGAGGTATTGGGAACACTACAGCCAGTTACGTGGCCTTAGCCTAGATTAGCCACATATATGATGGAACATACTAACCTCGTGAAAGTGTTGGATGATTGAGCATAAGTTAACTTGTTGAAAAGATACAGTTTTCTGCTAATTGTTAACACTGTTCATGTGAGTGAATGCTCATCACAGAGAGTGAACATGGCAAACTTAACCCAACCAGCACCATTAGATTTGAGGGGTAATTTGTCTGAGAATTGGAAGAGATTCAAGCAAAGATTCACTCTGTATAATGTTGCTTCTGGAATGTCAAGGAAAGATGATAAAGCACAAACATCAATGTTGTTGCATGTGATAGGTGATGCTGCCCTTGATATATACAACACATTCACATTTGCTGAGGGTGATGAGATGAAGTTGGAGAAAGTGCTTGAACAGTTTGAGAAATATTGCACTCCCAAGAAGAATGTCACGTATGAGAGGCATAAATTCTTTACCAGATCTCAGGGTGTGAGTGAGAACATTGATCAGTATGTCACAGAATTGAGAAATCGTGCACAATCGTGTGAATTCGGAGAGTTGACTGATGGTCTGATCAGAGATCAGATAATTTGTGGAATCACAGATGGTGGTTTGCGTGAGCGTTTGCTCAGAGAGGATGATTTGACACTTCAAAAGGCATTGCAAATTTGTCGTGCTGCTGAAATTACCAGAGCTCAGGCACAAGAGCTTGGTTCAAAGGCAGATGTGTCAGTCCCTGTTGATGCTTTGAACAAAAAGAAAAAGGCAGTCAATCCCGGCAAAAGATCAGAACCTCCAAGGTGGAAGCAAAAAAGTCAAAGTCAAAGTCAAGGTCAGAATTCCCAGGCTTGTGGCAGGTGTGGCAATCGACATGCCATGAATTCATGCCCTGCACAAGGAAAGGTGTGTAAAAAATGTAGAAAAATGAATCACTTCGCAAAGTGTTGCAAAAGTCGTGTTCAGGTAAATGAACTACAGAGTAATTCCAAGGATGAGAGTTTTCTTGTTGATGTCGTCAAGTCACAGGAGTCATGTGACGAATGGAAAGTGAATCTCATGGTGAATGAACGTCAAGTGCTGTTCAAATTAGATACAGGCGCGCAAACGAATCTACTACCAGAGAGTGTGTATCAGACGTTGAAACCAAAACCAAAGTTGTCATCGGTGAATGTCAAGTTGACAGGGTACAGTGGAGTCGAAATTCCAGTGAAAGGTCGTTGCTTTGTACAGGTGAAGCACAAGAATTTGACAGAGAATATGTCGTTTCTAGTGACTCCCGGAAATCGTCAACCATTACTAGGTTTGCAAGCATGTGACAAGTTGAAACTGGTGAAACGTGTGTTGAATGTCGCACAAAACACACATGATGAAAAAATGTCGGTCGAAGACTATGAAGACGTGTTCGAAGGTCTAGGATGTGTGCCCGGTAAGCACCACATCACAGTGACAGAAAATGCGAGACCTGTCCAACACGCATGCCGAAAAGTACCGTTTCCGATGAGAGAAAAACTCAAAGAAGAGTTAGACAAAATGGAACGCATGAACGTCATTGAGCCCGTAGATAGGCCCACTGACTGGGTGTCATCTCTCGTGATCGTACAGAAAAAGAATGGCCAACTCCGAGTTTGCTTAGATCCGCGAGATCTAAACCGCGCTGTAAAGCGAGAGCATTTTCAGCTACCGTCGAGAGCTGAAATAACCGCGCAGTTTGCCGGAGCGAAGTACTTCAGTAAACTAGATGCATCCAGTGGATTCTGGCAGATTCAGCTGGATGATGAAAGCTCAAGGTTGTGTACCTTCATCACGCCTTTCGGAAGGTACCGATTCCTGAGACTTCCGTTCGGAATATGCAGTGCTCCAGAGGTGTATCACAAGATAGTGCACCAGCTCTTCGCACATATTCCAGGAGTGAACACAATGATGGACGATATCATTGTATGGGGAGCTACAAAGGAAGAGCATGACCTCAGGCTGAAAGAAGTTCTAGAGACAGCGAGAAAGAACAACTTGAAACTCAACCGAGAAAAATGTGAGTTCTGTGTCAACAAGCTGACATTCATCGGAGATGTCATCAGTGATCAAGGAGTTCAGCCTGACCCCAAGAAAGTGGCAGCCATACAGAACATGGAAAGACCACAGTGCAAGCAGGATGTCCAGAGATTCCTCGGCATGATCAACTACCAAGGAAAGTTCATCGCTGACTTGTCAACCAAATCAGAGCCCCTCAGGAGCCTTTTAGAGAAAAGGAATGAGTGGGTGTGGACCGATGCACAGGAACATGCATGGCAAGAGCTGAAAAAAGCCTTGACAACAGAGCCAGTGCTGCATTTCTACGACTGTGCAAAACCAACCAAGCTGTCAGCTGATGCATCAAAGAATGGGCTCGGAGCAGTGTTGCTTCAGAAGCATGACCAAGATTGGGTCCCCATAGCGTATGCATCTAGAGCCATGACTGATGCAGAGACAAGATACGCGCAGATCGAGAAAGAACTGCTAGCTATCACGTACTCATGTGAAAGATTTCACCAGTACATATATGGACGACAGGTTGAGGTAGAGACGGATCACAAGCCGCTAATACCCCTGTTCGTCAAGCCCCTGTGTGACTGTCCCCTTCGCATCCAGCGACTCCTCATCAGAGTTCAAAGGTATGACTTGAAAGTGTCATACACACCAGGGAAGTACATGTACACAGCGGATACCCTCTCCAGAGCAGTCGATCCAGAGTCAAAACCAGATGTCATGAGAGAGGAAGACATCAAAGTCTATGTAGATGCTGTCGTGATGAACATGCCAGTCACGTCAAACAAACGAAGCCAGTTTGTAGATGAGACAAAGAAAGACACAGCACTACAAGAACTCTTAGCTGTCATCAGAGATGGATGGCCAGAGAGAAAACAACAGTGTCCAGTCTCAGTCAGAGAATACTGGAACATCAGAAGTGAATGATGGACTCTAATGATAATGTAAAGACAGGATTTAGTTAAAATACGCGAATGATTAAATACGCGCACTAAGAAGCAGTGAAACCCGGTTGTCGCATATGAACTCTAATCATTGAACTCAAAGAACTCAGTTTTGAAACTACAGCAAAGATTTTTGGATGTTTGAAACGCACATGCATGAAAGTCAAAAGAGTTAAAGTAAACTCTGAGAGGTTGTCATGAATGTGTATGTAAATAGTCGATAACAATGTTATCTCCTTTTAAAGAAAGGGAGATGTGTTGATATACATGTATTATGTTTGTAAAGTCTTTGCAATGATGAGTCTGAGCAAAGACTAACCTGCCAGCTGTAGCTGGATGTAACATGATATGCCCCATGTGCAAAGGACACACTGGAAGAAAGAGTTGAATAAAGGCACTCACACAGTTCACATCAACTCAACAATGTCTCCTCATTACTAAGAATCCTCCTTTTCAACTAAAGGCATATAAATGCCAAGACAGTATACTTTTAATATTTGTCGTAATAATACAGGAACTGCGTGAAAGTACAACCTCAGTATAATAGTATAATAAACACTTGGCACTCCCTGTTGTGCTCCCAATCGGGGCTGGAGTATATAGCTGATATCCCTCTGCCGGGTGGCAAGAGGCCTGGCCGAACCAGTGTAAGTTTGGCTGAGCAAGAGCTAAGAGTATGGATTTGCAGGGACATTTATACATAAACTTGTGAATATATTATCGTTGGTACTTTACATAAAATGAAGGAGGAGATTATTATTCACTAATACATATGCAGGATATTTCTTAGAAGGCAATCCAAATTTGGGAAGGGGAAAGTCTTCATACCATATTTGGTCATGCGAGTTTATGAATGAACTCACTATTATGTAATAGTGGTCTCAGCACAAAGGAATGTGCCGGTCAAGTGTTTTAGGGAGAAGTCTAAACAAAGGGGCTCATAATCGGTGGGTGGCATGGGTCAGTGGGGACTGACCACTTTCCAAATAAACCAGTGCGTCCTGTGTTATAATGCACTGCAAGGACATCTACAGTGGGAAGTGAGGAGTGGGGAAAAAGACACAATTTGGGTCTTACACTGACATGAGTAATAGCTGAATAGTGTACAATTTAGTTGGAGGTCATTAAACTTGAATGTGAGAGCATAAATTAGTGTCGTTAAATCCATGATTCATTTTAAAGTTAAGTTCCAGATTTTGGTCAAATTTGAACCATCTGTACAAAATTGAACCAATGATGTGTATGTGAGTGTGTGCTTTACAATGACTCTGAACAATGGACACGAATACCACGAATACGTAAATTTCGTAATACGAAATTCCCATGTATTTCCTTCTAAATGGTGAGAAATTGAAAACAATTGATGGTTTTGCCCTATTTCCATGGTGCTGAATCCGAATCTGGATGATGCAACTCTTGCCTCCTTGAGGGTTTTGAGATATTCAAGATGGTCGCCAAAATGGCCGCCCAAACCGGAAATTCCCATGTATTTCCTTCTAAATGGTGAGAAATTGAAAACAATTGATGGTTTTACCCTGTTTAGAGGGTGCTGAATCCGAATCTTGATGATGCAACTCCTTCATCCTTGAGGATTCTGAGATATTCAAGATGGCCGCCAAAATGGCCGCCAAAACAAGAAATTCTCACGTATTTCATTCTCAATGGTGAGAAATTGAAAACACTTGATGGTTTTACCCTATTTCGAGGGTGCTGAATCCAAATCTGGATGATGCAACTCTTGCATCCTTGAGGATTTTTAGATATTCGAGATGGCCGCCAAAATGGCCGCCAAAACCGGAAATTCCCATGTATTTCCTTTTAAATGGTGAGAAATTGAAAACAATTGATGGTTTTACCCTATTTCCGTGGTGCTGAATCCGAATCTGGATGATGCAACTCTTGCATCCTTGAGGGTTTTGAGATATTCGAGATGACCGCCAAAGTGGCCACCGAAATAATCGCCAATTAAAATCAGAAATTCCGATGTATTTCCTTCCAAATGGTAAGAAATTGAAAACAATTGATGGCTTTACACTGTTTGGAGGTTGCTGCATCCGAATCTGGACGATGCAACTTCTGCATCCTTGAGGATTTTGAGATATTCAAGATGGCCGCCAAAATGGCCGCCCAAACCGGAAATTCTCACGTATTTCATTCTCAATGGTTCAAAATTGAGAACAATTGATGGTTCTATCCTATTCCGATTTCAAAATGGCCGCTAAAACCGGAAATTTCCACGTATTTCAATTTTAATGTTTCGCAATTGAGAACAATTTGCTCGCCAAGATGGTGAAAAATTGATAACAATAAATGGTTTTACCCTATTTTATGTTTTCGTCAATGGCAAAATCTAAACTCAACCATACTTTGCTGATAAACGAATGCATATTGTCCAACCCAGTCTGAACTTGCTGTACAGGGAAACCAGCTTTACCGGATATCTTGGAGTTTGTAAGATACAGCTGTGCCAGGAATGAATCCTGCAAGATTACAGATGCGGTTGAATATTTGAAAGATTACATTGTTTCATCTACATATCATTGATATGTTTTGAACACTAACAATCAGTGGACAAGACATACCCATCTCGAACATATTGTAGTAGTGATGTAGAAAAGTTTACTGAGATTCCCAATATTACCAGTTTTAATCCATGAACAGTTTTAATCGTTATCATCCATGAACACTCACATTGGTTAATTGGTTTATATTGGTGGTCTTGATGTCTTGATTGTTGAAGACAAGAGTTGGACATTTTTATAGTTCTGCTTCAGATTTTTCTTATGATGTAATATTATATATACATATACATATGGGGCGACAAACCTCGTATCTACAAAATGTCACATGTTCAGGAGAGAAAAACAAAAACAAAAACAAAAAGCAAACAAACATGGCAGCCAAAGCACTACAACAAATGAGAGAACCTTTCCTTTGACAGGCCATGGTAGCTTCATTTTTTAGGTAAGACAGCTAAGGTTTGGACAGGACATCATTAACTGATTATCCGTTTATTCAAAAAATGTCATTTTCACTAAAATTTCAGATATACAGGGTCTTGTCGCCCAAGCGACGATATCATATACACACGAGAGGATGGAAAAATCATAGGTAACGCGCAGTAAAAAAAAACCCCAAAGAATCATACAAAAACAAAAACAAACAAACAACAACATGTAAGGTAATAGTTGATAGTCCAGTACTTACGAATATCATAAGCACGCAGAGTGCTTTTGAAATTATCCTTATATTGATAATTATTATCTACTATAGTGGTCATGGATGCAACCATTTCTAGTGACGTAATCAGAATATGCCACAAGTTTCATAAGAGCACGCGGCGAGACTCATAAGAATACAAGACAAATTTCAACACCAAATACCAGCAGGCCATAATTTAGTATTACTCTTATAGCCAAAAAGGATTAACTTCACATCAGTCTGCGGAGCCCTCATTGGCTACCACAGGCATTACTTTATAACAATTGTGCATAAAGAAATTTTCAGTCTTATCCTTGTGTTTGTACGTTTCAGTATGATATCAATATCATTTTTCTTTCCATTACGTGTTAAAGTTCCGTTTGAGATATATCGGAATATCTCAGTATATTACAATACCATTGTGACAGTCATTTTGGATGCCATTAATTGTTGGCTGATTTGACAAATTTGCTCAACCGAGCTGAATTCAAGAATACGGATTATTGCATTTAATCACTCGCTTCACATTGTAGCACAATATTTCACAATTTATAAGAAAATATCAAGGAATTTCCGTTTATACAGGACATTTGTAAATATTTCAAAACCTTCAGCACCCTCGAAATGGGGTGAGACCAATTTATTTTCAAATTTTCACCATTTAGAAAAAATATTAACATTGGAATTTCAATTTCTGCCAATTATTTTGGCGGTCATCTTGGATATCTCAAAACCCTAAGGAACGCAAAAATGGCAACAACAAAATGTCGAGGGTGCTGAATGGGGTCTCAAAAATTTCAATATTGACAGTTATTTTGGCGGTCATCTTGGAATTCTCAACCCCCCCCCCAAAAAAAAAAAAAAAACAAAACAAAACAAAACAAAACAAAACAAAACAAAAAACACACACACAAAAGTTGCATCAACCAGGTTCGGATTCAGCACCCTCAAAATAGGGTAAAACTACCAATTGTTTTCAATCTTACATCATTTAGAACGAATTAGGGGCCTACATGGGAATTTCCGTTTTTGACGGCCATTTGGGGGCCATTTTGGCGGCCATCTCTATCATCTCAAAACCATTAAGGATGCAAGACCTGTATCCTGCAGCTTCAAATTCAGCAAACTCAAAATAGGGTAAAACCATCAATTTGTTTTCAATTTTACACCATTTAGAAGGAAAAAGGGGGTCTACATGTGAGTTTCCATTTTTGGCGGTCATTTTGGTCGCCATCTTTATTATCTCAAAACCCGTAAGGATACAAGAGTTTTATCAAGATTCTGATTCAGCACCCTCGAACTAGGGTAAAACCATCAATAGTTTTTCAATTTCCCACCATTTAGAAGGAAATACAGGGGAATTTCCGGTTTTGGCGGCCATTTTGGAGGCCATCTTGAATATCTCAGAGCCCTTAACGATGCAAGAGTTGCATCATCCTGATTCGGATTCAGCACCCTCAAAATAGGGTAAAACCATGAATTGTTTTCAATTTCTCACCATTTACAAGGAAATACATGGGAATTTCCGGTTTGGGCGGCCATTTTGGCGGCCATCTTGAATATCTCAAAACCCTCAAGGACGCAAGAGTTGCATCATGCAGATTCGGATTCAGCACCCCCGAAATAGGGTAAAACCATCAAAAAACATTGGGTGGACGGTAAAACAAGGTTCAGCCTTTGGCACCCAGACTATAGAGCATGGTTGTAGCTAGGAAAGTGACAGAGAAGGAGTGGCATCTCTTCCCAATTTATGCAAATTTATGCATATGTTCTGTGGCATGACAATTATAAATGCTTAGCATTCCAGTGGATTTGATGTTCCATGCTCCAATGTTCTTCTATAGATTTTTGAAATGGAGTCCTCGGGGCGGATTCAGGAATTCCGTAAA
Source organism: Diadema setosum (assembly GCA_033980235.1). Classification (NCBI taxonomy): domain Eukaryota; kingdom Metazoa; phylum Echinodermata; class Echinoidea; order Diadematoida; family Diadematidae; genus Diadema; species Diadema setosum. Next base: position 4,624,238 of record CM067076.1, on the reverse strand, counting down.
GGGGAGGCGCCTTTGCAAAATTAAAGGTGGGTGTACGCCCCCCCCCCCCCCCCATTTTCTTTTTATTTATTTTTTTAACAAAAAATAAATAAAAAAAATAAAAAGGGGGCGCGCGCCCGGTGCGCCCCCACCCCCTCTGGATCCGCCACTGGAGACCAAAGAAGAGGTTCTTGATTTTAACAATTTCAAGCTGCAGCTGCATGTTTCCAACTTTTTTGTGTATGTTTGTAAGAAAATGACAAACATCTTATGAAATATTTATGTAAAAACATTTGATTCTGAGTGAAATTTACAGTTTATTGATGAAAATTCGTCTTGGAATGGCCGAGATATCCAAAAAGCGATCCTAATAAAAGCTACAGGCAAGTTCAGCTTCTTTTAGGTTCTCTTTGTTTTACCTTGTTTTGGGATATCTCAGTCATTTCAAAACCTGTTTTAATCAAAATAAACTTTCAATCCCCCTTAGAATTGTATGCTCTTCAACATCTCATAGAGTGGTTTCTAAATATCTCGCAAAACATTAAAAGCTGAATCCTCACCTCAACCAATACTATACTGCATCCTTTTGATTGAGAGGAGATATCCTTTCCCACCCGACGGAATTTTTACATTTTTTGAAATGAAGTTACAGATCTGGCGCACATTTCGATGAACTATACAGAAATCTGTCAATCTAAAAGTGTACTAAGTCTATGGGAAAAGGATCGAACGGGGGAGGGGTGGGAGGGAGATTTTGCATTTTCGGAATTGAAATTCAGCAATCTGCATGGTGCACACTTTTGGTGAAATATTTGGACAGTTTTCAATCAAAAAACAAGAAAATTGGCAACATCTCGGGAATTATGGGGGGGGGGGGGAGGGGGCAAAATGATATGTTTCCCCCTCCCCCCTCCTCGACGCCCCTGCTCTACATACTAAATAACTGCTTCCAGAATGTTGAAAGGGACAGCGAACTGCTGTCGCTCGATTTGTTGTGATTGAGAAATGGTGCATATTTTAAACAGAAATGCTGTCTTTTGTCAAAGCAGCTTTGATAACAGCTTTGATAACAGCTTTGATAACATTGATAACATATGTAAAATTATTTCACGTAACATTGGCGTAATGAATAGATTAAAATATTATCTTCTTTCATCTGCATTATTAACTCTTTATTCTAGTTTGATACTCCCTTATTTAAACTACGGGATTCTTGCTTGGGGTAATACATATCAGATGTTACTTGATAAACTTCTTTTATTGCAAAAGAAAGCGCTTAGAATTGTTTTTAATTTACATACCCGAGAACATACAGATGCTTTGTTTTCTGACCATAAAATATTAAAAGTAAATGATTTGTATGTGTTTCAACTTGGTCAGTTTATGTTTAATTACAACAGTAACCTTTTACCTAAAATATTCCACGATTTATTTCATCGAAACATTCATGTTCATAACTATCCCACGCGACGATCCGACGAATTCCATCTTCCGTTAATGAGAACCGCACATGCCCAAAATACATTTCTTTATACCGGACCCAGACTTTGGAATAATTTAGATAATAGTTTAAAAGATTCCCCTAAATTTGTCACATTTAAATATAAACTCAGAAAACATTTACTCTCTACTTATAATCTTAGATAATTTATATTGCTATAATTTATGCTTGAGCTTTCACCTGTCCTGATGTCGCAGCACTTAGCGTGTTCTGTGTGCAGACCTCTCTTCTTTCTTCTCTCCTTTTCCTTTCCTGTCTATTGTTCTTCGTAGACTTGTATTGTTACCGTCTTCTCTCCTCTCGATACTGTCTCGCGTCCAACAGTGTATATGCGTGTGGGTAATTGAATGTGTGTACGAATGTATTGTCCTTGTCATACTTTCCCGGTACACGTGGTTCAATGAACAGTGTCCGGGCACTATAGCATTGGTATTCTATATTTCTTTCCCGACCTGTGTATCTCAAAATAACTACATGGATATTGTTATAGAATAGTATATCATTCACTCATTATTTATCTAGCGATCCACGTCCGACAAGCTTTGCTTTTTAGTGGATCACTATTTTCCATGATCGAATTTATTTTCCGCTCGCCCACGTAGTATTTGTACAGTGTTCCTCTTTATTATTGTTCATATATGTTGTTCTATAATTTGTCTCGTATATTACATGAATCTTTTGCAAGCGTTTGAACAATATCATTTAATGACATGTATACATTGTATCGTTTTTGATTTTCGTTGATTGGAAATAAACTATGATTGAATTGAATTGAATTGAATTGAATTGAATTGAATTGAAAGCAGCTTATCAACATCTGCGATAAAGTCCTGAGTACACTTCTCTCGGCTGCATGGAGTATACAAGTAACGAGATACGAATTAAACATGCGTTTAACTCTACGTTGACAATCCTTTGTCTACGGGGTATTAATTTTTGAGGAATTATAATATTTTCTTCGGCTATATGTAAGGGGTTTCTTTTTCTTCTTCTTGATAGGCCCAACAATTTAATGCTTTCAGTAGAACGAACGTTTTTCAGTTTCACTTTATGTGGTTATGGTCTGCGATGTCAGCGAAAAATCGCTTTAAAAAATGAAGTATACCTCGTTCATAATTTAAGTGCCTTGTAACATTCTAAGTACATCGGGTTGCTTTGCTTTAATCCTAGCAAATTGCCTAGAGTGAAATTTAGTGAAACCCCTGCAGGTTCGTAAAAAAAAAAAAAAAAAAAAAAAAAAAAAAAAAAAAAAAAAAAAAAAAAAAAAAAAAAACCAGTAACAAACAAATAAACAAACAAACAGAAAATAAGAATGGGGAAACCTAAGAGAAGGTCTTAAAGGTATGATATAGTTTTTGTTCAGACCTGGTTTCAGGTTTTAACTCTTTCGTTGCGATAGTGAGAAACCTCTTATGAAGATGAAAGAGCATGTGATTCCTAGAGGAATCCAATGTTTATTTGATGAAAATTGGTTTTAAAATGCTGACATATCCAAAACAAAGAATCCTATTAAAAGGTGTGACCCAACTATTATCAAGGATCGCTTTGTTTTACTTTGTTTTTGGATATAATTTATCATCCATTTCAAAACCGTTGTTCATCAAATAAACTTTGAATTCCTCTTAGAATTGTATGTTCCGTAACATTTCAAAAGTGGTTTCTTATTGTATCTCACAAAAAGTTTAAAGCGTATCCTCAATTCCACCGATATACTTAACATCTATAATATCCAAAGGTTTCGTCTTTAGATTCTTCCCGTCGAGGGGTGGGGGGGGGGGGGTACCATTGACCGTGACGTCGTTCTCATTCGTTGTTGATAAGGTTTGGTAATAAGCAATGTTTGTTTTGTTTTTTCCATTTTCCAATTAAGGAATCTTCAGAATAACGAACCTTCGAAATAACGAACCTCATTTCATTTTCGGATAAACAAATATTGAGAGAATAAACCTTAATCATTTTTTGACCAACGAAACTGCGGACTACCACTACACTATGGCCCCGTTGCAAGAAAGTTGCAATCAATTGCAAATAATTGCTACTTTTGAAACAACCATTCTGATTGGCTCAGGGTCTGCCCTATTAAGAAGACATGCATGCAACAATGATTTTGATTGGCCAGTGACAATCAGTTGCAAGTTGCGTTTAAACGCAAAGTTTCTAGCAACGGGGCCCTGATTATCTAACCTCAAGCCATTTTCGGTTAAGGAACATCTAGGTATGGACAATTTGTGTGTTGCGGAATAACGAACCTTCGGAAAAACGAACATCATTCGCAGACATCTAGTTTAGACAAGAAAGCTAGGACTATCTCGATCATTCTCCTTTTCTATGTTTCGTAGGAACGAGAACCTAGTAGAGGAAGTAATAATCATGTACACTTACTCCATCGTAATGAGTATGATTTTCCCTGTCAGCTGAAAGAGGTAAGGCAAGTGCTTTTTCATTATGCTGGAAAACGTATTTACATGCACCTAATTAAACCGTGACATCACGAATTGTTGTTGAATTTCTGTTTTATCCTTCGATGACAGCACATCAGTTTACCTAAAGTCTTTCAAAATGCATAAGTTTGAATGAATTGTCCAGTTTTCCTCAAACGTCGCTGATGTGTATTGTCATTGAGGCCTTTACTAAGATTCCTGCTTTCACTGATTTATGGCGTAATTTCCCGTAAAGTGCATAGCGCCATCTGTGGTGAGTGTGATGATGAGATGAGTTGGTCTCATCGATAGGCTCAGATTAGATGGCTTTACGAGATATTCGTTATTTCTCGGGAAAAGCTACTAAGTATATGGAGCTATAACCACAGAGAAGAGACACTTAACTGTACGGAAGCTGGAACTCACGTACAGCAAGAAACAACTTATTCAAATTCATGAAATGCTTACGTCGATGCAGGGCAATTTGTCAATCAGTTGCAAAGAAACAACTTGTTGCAATTCGGTCAAGAAGACGAGAAGGTGGTTTGTTATAGACTCGCTCTTCGGGCAACTTGTGCAATGCCAACTCAGTTCTCGAGTGCTATTTCACACGATGTTCAGGTTGCCTTTGCTGAAAAGAGTGTAATCAGATAAACAGAGTAGCAGAGGTTTAACCAATAGTTAACTATACTTGTAGCACCTCTCTGCTTGTAGGCATAGCCCTGTTGCTGTAGAGAAGTCGCGACTGCGCATGGCGTCTGGTCTGGCTAACCAATGCCAAACCTAACATAACAAGGTTATGGATTTACAACTTTCCCCTCTCACCTACTTCATGCCGGTTCTATTCGACAATTACCCCTGGACAATTACCCCTGACCCTTTCCCTGACCCTAGCTGAACCTAATCCTGACCCTATTATAAACCCAAATTCTAGCTCACATAAACTTTTTAATGATAGTGTTCTTGCGTTTTATGTGGGATGCAAGGCAATGTATTTGAACGAGAGGAGCAATGTAATTAGAATTCTAGAGTGGAAGCATAATGTGTGATTTGGCACAAGTTACTGTTTCACAACAGCAAAAATCTTAAGCATACATTGGTACTTGTTGTTTTTGCAAGACACTGTCTTGTAATACTACCAGCCGACCCAAATGCACCTGCTATCGAGTCGTGCAAACTCTCGCATCAAGGCGGGGAACATTGTGCAACACTCGTACGACCTTATGCGAATGAACCGATCACAATATGTCATCTGGTCGCGTCTAAACTTTGGAGCACGTTCAAATATCAGTCACGACCGCCTCAAGTTTGTGAGACCGCCTGCAACGACCACGAAAAACGGCAATATCTGCAATATAATATGTTACATAGCAGGTAGGCCATAATATGTTACATAGCAGGTAGGTCGACTGTTTTGTTTTTTTCCCTTGAGGGCGGGGAAAGGCAGCTCTGTGGCCTCGATGCTTGAATCTCGAATTTTAGGGATACTCAAAATTTATTGCATGCAGAATAATGACAAGCCGCAAGATAAGATCTCATGGTTGCATAATGAAAATACTGCCGGTTTTGTTTGTTTTCGTTGTTGTTGGTTTTTTTTTTTCTATGACGGACATGCACTGTAGGGTAGGAAGAGTGTGGTTTTTCTTCACGTATATTTTGATTAGGTGTTCAGGAAAAATATTAAATACTATCTGCGAAAAAAAATGAACATCTGACACCTAGTGAAACAATCTGCTGACAACAGATATTCTCGGAACAGTTCACAGTTTACATGAAGTGTATATCCTCGGGTAAAAACAAACAAGGTTACCAAGTACTTTTCATACATATACGTAGCAAAAAGGAATTCACATCGTGCAATTCAAAATCTTCAATGCATAAACTGGTAAGTTGCAAGCTATATGATCCTTATCAAAAGCATAAAATTCATTTTTCAACAGATAAAGAAATACGAAACCTTATCATGAAAATGAATATACTAACTTAAACTGCTTAAACTAATTTGTGAACTGTAAATATTTTGCAAACTTGTAAATTTCGTTTATTGTACATTGCAATGTAATTCATGCATTCTTAACTTCCGTAAGAAAAACAAAATATATGTTTCTGCTGAAAATGGAAAAATAAATGAATGAATGAATGAATATTCAGTGAATATATAATAGCAAGAAAAGAGTTATAGTTTTATAGTAAAAAGTGTCATACGAATCTTTTTATTAGAATAATAGTAGTAATAATAGTATAAACTTAAAACATATACATTGTTTAAAAAAAAGAAAAAAATGGAAAAACTTTTTAGTTAGCATTGTCTGAATATCTTAGGCTTGTATTATGGACTATCTATTGCAGGTTAACAACAGCCAAAGACGCACTTTATTTAAGAGCACTTGGCAGACTGTTCCACTCTTTAAAGGGATAGTACAGTATTGGTGGAGATGAGAATTGGGCTTTTAACTTTTTGCGAGATACCAAGAAAACATTTATGAAATAGTACAGAACATACCATTTTCATTTTAGGAGGAATTCAAAGTTTATTTGATGAAAATCGGGTTTGGAATGGCTGAGACATCCAAAAATAAAGCAAAACAAAGCGATCGTGATAAAGTGTGGGTCCCACACTTCATTAGAACCGCTCTTTTTTGGATAACTCAGCCATTTCAAAACCAATTTTCATCAAATAAACGTTGAATTCCTCATAAAATTACTACATGCTCTTTCATATTTCATAAGAGGTTTCTCATTATCTCACTAAAAAATGTTAGAAACCTGAAATTAGGTCTCAACTAAAACTCTACGATCCCTTTAAACCATGTTATGAAACATTACAATATGTTTTTCCCCCTCCCCCCCCCCCCTCTCTCTCTCTCTCTCTCTCTCTTCTGGTCGGTTACAGATTCGGACGTCTTGAATGAACAGTCGTTTCCCGCATACCGTGTGCAACCCGCCTTTGTCACAAATAGGCTGTTAAAACTCTGTAAAAAGGGGCAAGAGACGAAGAGTAGTGTAATACCATCCAACGTCGGACGAACTGCCATTCTATTTACGTCATAATTCAGACTTCACATTTTGTCCACACTTTCACATAACATGCCCACACTTATATCAAATAAAAATTGTTACAATGCAACTTGATTTATAATGTACCATCATTTAATACAAAATAAATAGAATGAAAGGGATTACATTATGATAAAATGTTCAAGATCGCCCGATTTAATCACCCAAATCTCAATTGAACAAAATATCCTAACTCATATCAACATGCTTACTCTTCCTTGGTAATCATGCTATCCAAAACAGTTCCTCTTTCATCTTTTTTATCTACTTTCTTATATTACTATACAATTTTGTTTTTGTATCTTTTATTGTGAATTAATCTATTCACTTATTCACCGTAATATCACTTTTGAATGTTACACTTAAAGGGATGGTACACTGCAAAAAGTCCGGTGTTAAATAGTGAACACTGAGCTGGTGTTAAATTTTCGGTGCTCATTTATGGTGTTAAATTAACACCCCCGGGTGTCATTTCCAAATTTTTAACTGTTTTTTGAAGAGTTTCTTAGTAACTGCAGTTCTTGTTGATTTTTAATTTAAACAAGACGATCAAGAATTTTACATTAAAATACTAGATTTTTGAAAAAAATTTGAAAATAAATTTACACCAAAGTAACACCAGCTGGTGTGGTCCCTTATTGAAGCTGGACGGGTGTTAAACCAGTGATATTAACACCAACAAATATCAAATCAACACCATGTGGTGTCATTTTTTAATTAACACCAGTACAGTGTCAAAATAACACCAGGTACAGTGTCAAATTAACACCACGCAGTGTCAGGTGAACACTTTTCAACACCATCACAGTGCATTTTTAACACCTGTGGGTGTGGTCCTTTATTGAAGTTTGATCGGTGTTAGATTTAACACCCGTGGTGTTAAATCTAACACCCATGTTTTTACAGTGTATAGTTTTGGTTGAGTTGGGGCTGACAACTTTTTCTGTGAGATGATGAGAATCTCTTATGAAATATGAAAGAGCACACAATTCTAAGAGGAATTTAAAATTTATTCGATGAAAATTGGTTTTGAAATGGATTTTATTGGGACCACTTTGTTTTACTATTTTTTTTTATATCTCAGGCATTTCAAAACAGATTTTCATCAAATAAACTTTGAATTCTTCTTAGAATTGTATACTCTTTCATATTTTCATAAGTGGTTTCTAATCATCTCTCGAAAAGTTAGAATCTCAACCAAGGATATACTATCCCTTTAAAGGCTACTCGGGTTTTTAGCAGGTACATTATAACGCTCATATCAAATAATTGGACTGCAATCAAAACCATCAGATAACATAAATGGACATATTTACAAAGGAGCGATAATAATCTGATATTACACAGACATTCATCGATCGCATGAGTAGAAGAAAAAAAAACGCGCTTACAATATAATCTGATAATGGGCTGTTACAGAGACTTCAACCCAAAGCACCTTCTGATCTGGAGATTCTCCCGCCTGACGCCCCTAGCAAACGGGAGATTCCAAGTTGATGTGTGCAAAGCGTGAAATTCCCAGGATTCTAGATGCTTTCTGGTGCTATCTAAGGCTTATTTTTTTTCCACATACAATAGCAATAAGTAAGAAATCCTTTCCAACGGGAGACACAGAGCCAGGGCGGGAGAAATTAAATCATAAGCGGGAGAACGGGAGATTTTGCAAAAATGGGTTTTCGGCGGGAGATCTCCCGTCGAAAACGGGAGAGTTGGAGTCTCTGCTGTTACGTCACAACCATCCAAATAGCGATATCACAAAAAATATATATAATAACTATATAAGTTAAGCCGTAACATGACATGTCATTGGTACGTTTACCATATACCACTCGTCAAATTATACGTATTTCTCACTAAAATACCGCCTTTCACATAACACGGCCATGGACGACTGGTTCAAGACAATCTACGAAATCTTACAAAATTAACATTCATAATCAATATACGAATACATAAATACGAAAAGTAGGATTTTACCTGCAAAACACGAGGCAAGAGACGAAGAATGGTTAAGGTGATACCAAAGTCGGACGAACTGCGATAAGACACTGAGTGTGTTCCAGATTTCCTGGAGGAGGGGGTGGGGTGGGGGTGGGGGTGGGGAGGTATTTGCATATTTCAAATAATCTAATACCTATACAATATAATTTAATTACCATAAAATCAGGGCCGGCAAAAGGTGGGTATCGACGTCGCGTGTTCACGTGACCAGCCCAGAAGGGAAGGTTCTAGAAATCTATTCACACGTGATTCTCAACGCCGGAAAGGAGAAATACTAGTAGTATACGTAAAGGAATTTATATTTCGTTAGCAGCCAGCTCATTGGTCGCACATGTAAATGTTGTCTGTGAGTAAATAAGTTGGTGTGTGTGTGGGGGGGGGGGGGGGGATAAGTGTGTGTGTGTGTGTGTGTGTGTGTGTGTGTGTGTGTGTGTGTGTGTGTGTGTGTGTGTGTGTGTGCTGTGTGTGCCGTGTGTGCCGTGTGTGCCGTGTGTGTATAGGGCCTATTATAGGTCTATATATAGTAATTCGTAGTCCATGTGGTGTTGTTCAAATAATATCATCAACAGTAGAACAACAGAAAAAGGGGAAATAATCCTTTAGAAATTTATCATGCTTTAGTTCAACACCAACAGTTTATTTACAAAGCACAAACAACATGATACATCTTCTGGAAGAATATTTACCCTTTTCTGTTCTCCTGCTATTGATGATATATATATATATATATATATATATATATATATATATATATATGTAAATTTAGGTTTCATTTGAAAGAGATTAAGAATTTCTTTCTATGAGTTCTTTTCCTCTGAAGTATCAAAATTATTAATGGTATACAATACTGTATTCAATACCAGGGACGTCTTTCCACCTCCCTGGAAAGACGCTAGCTTTCACTAGTTCTTGTCATGTTCTCAATAGAGGGAGCTATTAGAAGGGTTGTGCAGAACACTGCACCACAGAACTCTACACACAGAGTTCTGTGCTCTGCACACGCTCTACACACTGAATGCCTCACATCTGTAAATCAGAGCCTATACCAAATCCCATCACTTTGTCGCATTAAATGAGTTTACTCGCAAAATGAGTTCGTTCTATTTCTGTGAATTTCGTGTATTCTTTTTAATTAAAGCTGCTTAAAAATAAAGGGAATAATAAGAAAATACGGAACATTCTTAATCAAAACTTCAAAAATATTTTTAATCATGATTGTAATGAGTGAGGTGTCCATTATTACATTTCATTATTTTATGCAAAAAAAAAAAATACAAGGAGCCTAATCTCTACAAAACAAGGATCCCTCAATAAGATTTCAATCGGATTGAAATTAGTCAATTCTAGAAGTTTTACATGGTAATCGTAATAATCAAAAACAAAAAATTCATGATTATGTCGTTTGTATTAGTCCATCGTATTTGTCTCACTAGAGTTATAGTTTAATTTAAGTTCCATTTACTGCATAAAAATGTAAACTATACGTTGAAGTGATTTTTTTTTTCTGCCGTTCCTCCTTCAGTTCCAATTAGAAATTTGATTTTTCCTATCATGTTACCCACATTACCGTGCATTCTTCTGGTGAAGCTGTTTGCCATCCTCGTTAAGTGTAAATTGCTTTGGGTTTTCGGAGCGGTTTCTCTGCTCAAGGACCACAATGAATCCATAGATCTAACCATGGACTGTCGATTTATGTACTACATGATGTGAATTTATGAAAATCGAATGGACTTCTCTTTAAAGTGCCTGCCACCTCATGTGTGAATGATATCGTTGGTATCAATTATCAAGGATTATATCCGAGATTCCATCTGGTTGTGAAACATGCTTGTTATCAGTTATCAATTCCGTGAGAAGGGCTGAATGTTTTCAGCTGAACACAGAAAAAAAAAACATAGAAAGATGTTATCAGTAAAAACCGAATTATTGGATAAAAAGGGCCAAAGACTTTATGTGGTGTTGAGCCAAGAGAGTGTGAATGATTAAATTATGATGACCATGCAGGTCATCATCATGACTCTTAGAGACCTGCTTGGGCGGGTAATATGTTCTGATATCTCTCTTTTCAAACCATATCTGTAGAAGGATTATCATTCTTTTTTAACCATATCTATGGAAGTTTGAGCAGGAATTGGTGATAACGAATGATCAGGAACAGGTTTCCTTGCCACCAAAAGTTAGGCGATCCGGACCTGCAATGTGTTCAGGTCAATCTTGTTCACAAACAACATAGTTACCACTCTATGGCGCCCTCAACGCCAACATTGACTCATCAAACTTATTTGTCACTTTGTTGCAGTAATGGCGGCTCCTATTATAGATCCTTGGAAACTAAACCAGAATGTAGACCCAATGTAGTTCATATCATGTGACAATATACAAAAGCACCAGTTTCGTGCAGTCTCTCTTTCGTAATATAGGTCCCCTATGTATATAAAAGGCAGAATGTCCATGCAAGTAAAAACATTCTCTGATCCCTTTCATAGCATGTGCCCGACCCGAAAAGAGGGTGCTTCCTGCTGATGAAGGGTATTAGTGAAACCTTTCTAAACATAGCTTCAGGGTTTGCTGCGAATTATTCCATATTCGAACAAATCTTAGGAATGTTACAAATTGGTATCACGAGCATTGTAGGAAAACGATAATTCGGTGGATTGTACCTGCTGTGTTTTGCATTCTCTGAATTCCTTTCATTTCTTTTACTCGGACTGCAGAAAAAAAAAAAGCGCATTATGATTATCATCAGTTAAGAGTCAGATTAGATGATGATGAAAATACTTTTTAGTTTTATTTCGTTGAGATGTGTTGATTATTTCTATAACGGTCGTGACTGCAGTCGAACAGGTATTGCAGATGTAGTAAGCCATCATAAGAATATACCAAGCAATTAATGATCACTTAAAAAAACAACAACCAAAAAACACCCGTAACTAGTTTTAAACTCAAGGGAGCTGACCCCCCCCCCCCCCTACACACACACACGCACACACACAAGTCCTACAGGAACGAATACGGTGCATGACGTGTATGACAAGTGTATGACGTCATTTAAACAAGCAGCGATATCCTGAATTTACCGCAGAGTGGTATGACTTCACTTGCACCCTTCGTCAATGGATATGCCAAGTGAACCCGCTCCATAAGACTACGTATTAAACCACGTGGATAATTGGCTTTGACGACGTCATAAAGGAGAGACAATGAATGAGAGAAACAGGAAATATTTTGTAGGAGGCCGAGGGTTTTGTCAGGCCTCCTTAATATGTATCAAATTTTGTTTGAATAAAACCTTTCATACCAAGTAAAGAATAAATTTGTATAAAATTTGTATTCTTTTTTATATTTATTTATTCATCACTCATGGGACTGATAGCCCTTTCAGCAAATTGCTGTAGGTTCAACCAGAGTAGAAAAAACAGCAACAACAAACAAACAATGCGCAAACAGTCAACAGGGAGAGTTAAGAAAACGACTAAGTAAGAAAATCGTGATTTAACTGAAACAGTGAATACTAATGACAATATGGGCAAAATGTATGTAAGTCAATTAGTTCTTATAAAAAAATCTAAACAAATTCTTATGAAAGTGTAGATTTAGACAAAAGTAACCACAGATGTATAAATTCAATTAAACAATCATATTCACAACTAAACAAACAAAAACTCCACCAACAACAGAAATAAAGGATAAATCGAACATACCTTTAAAGCTTTCAATAGTCAATGACTCATTCTGTTCACCTTGACCTAATAAGGCTATCGCCATCAAGGTATCATTGCGATGAATAAGTGTTGTGATCATTTGTTTTCCTATTATCGTGAACATACGAGCTCACCTTAACTATTTCAAACAATTCGAAGAAATAGGTCTTAAAATGCATGTGCATTGTATCAATATTTCAGTAATATGAAACAAGCATTGCTGGCGATGATGGCCTGCACGATAGTGGAACATCATGGAACAGTGTGGAATGGTTCGATGCATTGCAAGATGCAAGAATTTCGTTACGCCATCAGGCCTATGGAGACTGTGTGCAGAGCTCACATATACATGGATATTACGATGATCTCATCACACAGCCATTTTAAATACAAAAGGGATTCTGACAGTCTGAAATAGATGTTGCGAAAGATCATTAAGAACAGAGCATGAGAAATATGATATGAACTATGAACATGAAACTGTCACTATACCGCGAGTCTATTAATGGTCATTAGTAATATGATTCATATGTCATTATATTTTCCCCCAGGCATGTGTAGGTTTTGAGATCGAATAGATATCAAAGCCTTATGATTTGATTCTCTTTCTTTTTGAACTCAAAGCATTCAGGAAGCCCATAAAATAAAAACTTATGTTATTCAAGATTCTTGATATATTAATTCAATCCTTTTCATTTTGGATACTTCAATATATATATAATACATATCAGTACATTTCTTTTACTGGAATTGCGGAATATACATCTGTCGAGGAAACTTAGATTGATCAGGTTGGACTGATTAAAAGTCGTGAATAATCATATTTATTGATTTTCCCATTGATCTTTATAGTTACTATGTTTCATTAGTTTAACGAGGGCAACTTGTCACTCTTCACTGTGATCTGTGCATGATAATACGAAGACTTCTGTGATAGAGTACATAGGAAGACATCATTGCTTAGTTTGAGAAAATATATGATAAAATACACAATTTGTAGATAGACACCTAACAATTACAGTTAAGCCATTAAAATAAAAAAAAATGTCATCAACTTACTGGTCAAAAAAGAGGAATGATTTTTACTATTTTTGATTGCTCGTTTGTCTGTTTTGTTTTCGAAACTATTTAAAAATACATATGGTTTACAGACATGGTCAGCTGATATCGTGGATACATAATGATGATGATGATGATGATGATATTAATAATAATAATAATAATAATAATAATAATAATAATAATAATAATAATAATAATAATGATAACAATAATAATAATAGAAGAAGAAGAAAAAGAAGAAGAAGAATGATGATAATAATAATTGCATATGGCGATATATGGCAAAGAAGCCGAAGATATTACCATTAAGGGCAAAATGATTGGAGACACATAGTTATTAGTGCTCAAAGCAAAAATTTAAGAGATTGTAATTTATAGATTTAGTTAAATCTTAATTGCTCTGATATCAAATCCTGTTATTGTTTATAACGAAACTGAAAAACCTGAATCATGTAAAATTGTCATCAAAAATGATGACGTAATATCTTATCATTCTGATAAGTAGAATTAGTTCGGGAATTTAGAGAGGTTATACACTATACCTTTATGGAAACTAGAAGTTCAAATGAAGTGTACAACTCGGTGATTGATAAGTCTTGGAAGTCGTCCAATCAATCGTAGACCATACATAATAATTATCAACGCCTACCAGTTCTCCCATTGCGCTTAAAATATAACATACATGTATTGTCCATCAAGCATTATATCCGCTCCGTCAAACAAGTGATCTGCAATTACAACAAGAAAGTATCTTCAATGCCCTTTATTCATTAATTAAAGTGGACCAAACAACAAAGAAAGATGATCATATAGTTTTGCACATTTTCACGAAGCAGTGACGTAAGTAGCAATCCCTAAATGCAAACTGTATGAGGTGATGATACCTCACACGTCTCCAGTGTTGAAATACGCTAACAGTCTTACAGTTTTCTCTTTTTGACTTGAAATCAAAGAGAAAAGTTGTATTCTTCGCATCATTATTTTGTTTCTTTGGAATCCTTTAGCAATGCATGTAATGAAAAAAAAAAGTGAAAGCACGTTAAACTTAATAATCTAAAAAAAGTCATTATCATATCACTGCTATATTGCCAATTCCTATTTTAACACAAGTCATGCATGATTGGCCAAGAGGAACACCGACTTTCTCAAAAATAATTGTGTTTGCAAAGTATCGAACTGAGGATCTATTACGCAAGTGTGTTGGCAGCCTTGTTCAATTCTCACGTATATCATGGTGCTCCTGTGGTTATTTCCTTCGAAATATGTATCACTTTTTTGTAGGGCGTTGTCAGTGATTATTATTTTTTCTCCAACAGAAGAAAGAAAGTGGGGAAAAACAAAGAAAATCAAAGATAAATAGATTGGAACTATACTGGTTATGCCATCTTCCATTAGCATTTCCATCAAAATCAATTAATATATATAGCTCCTAATGGAGTTGTCGTGTAAAAGGAGGCAACCTGAAGTTCACTCAAAAGGCTTTTGAATAGAGCATGGAGCTTTATTTGCAGCTCCACAGTAGATCAAATCCTTTTGCGATTCATCTTCTATTTTATAATGAGATGGACAGAAAAAAAAGAAAAAAAAATTAGTATGAGGTATGAGGGTAATATCAAACAAGTAAAAGTTTAACCATGAGGTGAATGATGTCACATGCATGAATGATTTCATAAAGAAACCAATCATTGACGGCTCATTTTACAGTTGTGGGGGGGGGGGTGAAAGACTGGGTGAACAAACAACTCCGGTTTGAAATTAGAAATTTACATGTAGGCAGTTTCAATGATACGCTACATTATTTTGTTTTCTGATACAGTACTCTGTTTCACGCAACGAGACGACCTTATTTTCAGAGAGAAATTTTACAGTATTCTGAGATCAAATACATATTTGACGAAATGTCAATGATGGTGCGAGACATGATCCACCTCTACATAGTTCTTGATAAAAATGTTAGACGCAATTTAAAGTCCATGAAAAAAAAAAATTCTTGTATGTTAGGTACCTTTAAACCCGTGCTTTTATTTCCACGCTTCTGGTCGAGGTAAGTCTGCGAATGAAAGCAAAAGTGGGTTTCAGTTAACATTAATTGTTTTGTTATTTAGTAGAATTACATGGTCTGATATAGATTTGAAAGTGAAGCAATCGCATCTAGGGTGGCAACTACAGGTTGATTTCCTCCCAACCGTGTTGTGTACGTGTGTTGGTCTCGTGTGTATGGAATTTCGTGAGGCTGGAGACGTTTTTTCGTCTATACCCGGAAGTATATTGACAGCCCGTATAGAGAGAGAGAGTACAAGTGTACACAACGAATGAACGCGAGTACACCAGTGATCAAGACTTCGACTGGCGCGGATGATAACAAGGAAATAATTCTATACTGTCAAAAGTGTTGTGATCATTTTTTTTTTTTCTTGTCTCCAGAGCGATGTGCGGTCGTTAATTTCTGGGCAATTCATTTGGCATCTACAGGACAATGGCGCGGCACGGTAGCTCCTCGGGTGGATACACGACTGTATATCCAGGTTCGCCGTATAAAGATGGTAAGGAAAACAGTAACGTTGCTGAGGTTCATTCACAATGCGGTGCAGATACGGCTGCGCGTGTAGGCTTCCTAGCCATAGCTTCCCGCTATGTAGGCCGTGTACGGTCCGTACTCGGTGCATTGTTAAAACTCGTGAATGAAAATGCACTCCCACACACGACACATGGTGATGAGAGCATACCTGATTCTGTTGATGCATTTTAATTCTCGATGATAACGACACTCATGTCGAATCTCCCGACAACCTTTTCGTAGTTCCTGTACTCATATATGATGAAGAAAGCTTACTTGCGAGCTTGCTGAGGCAGAAAATCACATAACACCAACAATAATGAAGTCTTTGTTTGTGACAACAGCCCCCTGTTTGTGTGTTTACTTTTTTAGAAGTGCAGTTCCAGGTGGGATACTATACTGCACTCTTGAAAAGTATAGTAGATGGATACAAACATGGGATTATGTTATTCCCTGTCACTTTGATTTGAGGTTTAAATTTAAAGGGTTAAGTTAGTAATAGTACTGCTCTAACTATACACAGCCCTGTTGCTGTACACTCACAATGCTAGTTCTGCTCAAATGTATCCAACATTATAATTGTACGTAGCAAGCACTGTAAAAGTGGAAATTTATGCACAACATTGTCAACATGAAACTTCTAGAAAATAAAAGCATTTGATATGTGTACTTTTGTGAATACTTTGTTTGGCCCACCGCTAATAGTGTCAAGCCCTGATTAGAGCGGACAGAATAATACTGTTTATTCTAGATTCCATGCAATTGAAACCACACGAAATTCATCTTTAAAGGACAAGTTCACCTTCATCAACATAAGGATTGAGAGAATGTAGCAATATTAGTAGAACACATCATTGAAAGTTTGAGGAAAATCGGACAATCCGTTGAAAAGTTAGGCCAAGTAAAAAGAGATAGTAGTTTCTCGTCCGGGTTTTTTGGGCAAGGCGATGAGGGCGGTCCTTACTATTTGATATCTTACTATTTTTTCGAGGATTGTCAAAATGAAAGTAATATGCGTTTCTCGTCCGGTAATTCTGAAAAAGGTTCTGAGAGAGGACTTTACTATTTTCTATATCCAATTTATGAAATGAAATATCACTCTGGTAACGTAGCTGTGTTATGAGAGACCAGCTGGGCCCCGTTGCTAGAAACTTTGCGTTTAAACGCAACTTGCAACTGATTGTCACTGGCCAATCAAAATCATTGTTGCATGCATGTCTTCTTAATAGGGCAGACCCTGAGCCAATCAGAATGGTTGTTTCAAAATTAGCAATTTCTTGCCTGCACTCTGTGCATTTTCAAACAAATAGATGATGTACCATACTTGAAATGAAACTTCATGCATGCAGAAATACATTTGCTTTTTCTTTCCACTACAGATGTCAAGGGAAAATGACCATCTTAATACTGGTATTTATAGTGTTGTTCTGGCATTTCTGATACCAGTGTACTTGCAATTCTGATGTATTGTACTATTAAATGAAACAGGTATAAAACATATCTTTCAACAACTTTCTTTTCTTCACATTCTAAAAAGACATTTGATAATCACTCATTATTTGGATGATGAATGATTGTATACCACACTTAATATTCTACAGATGATACGACTCACGGCCGTGACCGTGAATTTACATCGTAAAGAAAAGTATCCCGCAGAAATACGAGACAAACCAGAATCCGAGGAAAAGTTATTCATTTTGTACATACACCCATTTGATAATTCTACATTTACTGGAAAAGCGCATTCATTTTCTCTTCAAAATAGAACAATACATCGCCGTCAGATGCAACGTTACAAAGCAGAGTGTATGGGCTTCTACATGCACATTCGAATGTGTTCCGATGGTACCGCCGGTGATTTAGACCGACCCTGGACAGCTACAGACACGCACACTTTGCCAGATACGGTGCGGCACGGCCACTGCACCGGCGCGTAGCGTACCTTCCGACACTGCACACACATGCACATAGTCACCGTATCTGGCAAAGTGTGCGTGTCTGACATGAAAATGTATAGGGCCTACAAACTCGATACAATCCTCACAAGCATTTGTACAGTACAATTCATCCGCTTGAAATATGAGAAACGGGGAAAAATACGAACAATGCGCAAAATATGCGCGGAATATCAGCGATTTCAAGATCGCAAAAATGTTGCCGCTATCGCTATCACGACGTACCGAGTGCGCTGTACATCACACAGCTAGCCTGCCCAGGCCCGCCCGCCCCCATCCAACTACAGTTCGACTGCTTTGTGGGTCATTCCTTCCTGCCGAGCTCGCAGTGTGAAATGCACGCGTTATTACATACGCACTACAGAAGCTACAGCTGTACTTCAGCTATTATAGTAGAGGACGCAAGGCGTAAAATTACAAATGAGACATTACGATTGGTAGGTGAATTGTCGATTGTCGAAAAAATAGTAAATATCCAAA
This sequence comes from Diadema setosum, assembly GCA_033980235.1. Lineage (NCBI taxonomy): Eukaryota > Metazoa > Echinodermata > Echinoidea > Diadematoida > Diadematidae > Diadema > Diadema setosum. Next base: position 4,605,522 of record CM067076.1, on the reverse strand, counting down.
AAGTCGATGCGGCAACTGAAAATCGATGCGGGCGGAGAGCGGGCTGGGACGAGAATTATGAATTTCTTGGTATTTTCAGCGCCATTTTGAAAATAGTAAATAGTAAAAAAATCGATGCGGCGGCCAAAATCGATGCGCGCGAGGACAAGAAACTGGTTTCTTTTTTTACTTGGCCTTATGAATTTTTGAAGTTTTTGTGCAGTCACCTGCTGGAGGAGAAGTCTACTGCAGTGTATGATGTCACATGCGTACAACAATATAAGGAAAATATAAAGAGAATTTCACAAAATTTCATCTTTTGAAAAAAGTACACATTCCCTTGACTCGTTACTGACATATGTTATGGGTAATATTACTCCCATTGCCTTTAGAAAGAGGCAAGTCAAGTGCTCTGTTATTGTGCGAAAAAAGTGAAACTATGTTGAATTTTCCTTACATTTTCTTTATACTGTTGTACTCATACAGCTGTATGACATCAAGAGCCTTAGTAGTCTCCTCATCCAGCAGTTCCAACACAAAAGTTTTAAAAATTCATAACTTTTGCATCGATTGTCCAATTTTCCTCAAACTTTCACTGATGTGTTCTACTAATATTGCTGCATTCTCTTAATCCCAAATGTTAATGAAGGTGAACTTGTCCTTTAAGTACCTAGCTGAGCGTGAGAAATTACTCGTGCGAAAATTCCTACTTTTACAGTAGACAAATGATATCATGGACCATGATGTGACCTGTAACCAGGAATGTTCAGGAATATTAGTTGCCAGGTTCAATGTCCCAGTTGGAGTCTTTGATCATTCTCCAGGGGCTGCTGTATGTGCCATATTTATAGCAAGTTTACATGTAATTTTTCGCAAATCGTGACTTGCCAATGATTTCATGAGTGGTTAAATATGCGATTGTGGAGTACAGTAATGAATGAAGACATGTATGTGTGCATGTCATATTCATGTCAAGAAGAGAGTTAGTATTTTCGCATGTCGCTAAATTTGTGAATAGCACCTGACTCCGGAAATTTGTGAAAATAAAAACCTTGCGAAATATTCGGCGTATAACTTGTCAGATTTAACTTACCAAAAAAAAAAAAAATGATAATAAAAACAACCCAAAAACAAATCATATTAAGCCCTATTACAAGAACCTACAGTGCAATTTGAGAAAGCTGACAATCCATCAAATGCAATTGTAAGGCAGTCGGCCCTGAATGTTTCATACAGTCAATTATGACAGAGATTGACAAAGACATCTAAACACATGAGCAAGTCGAACAACGAACAATTACAACAACAAGACATGCACAATATGTCATAAAGAGTGAAATACATTTCATAAAATTTTTATATCTTTGAGTGGACATAGGTGGTAGGTACGGTAGTAGCATGGATATCATGCTTTCCAAATTTTTGGAACAATATCATTTTTTCTTTCCTTGACTAACTCACATTAATTAATAGTTTTCTCAGCTCTATTAAACACTGGGACCTAAAAGAACAATCAGACATGGGTCACAATACAGTTTTTTTGAGTTCTTTGGTGTCTCTAGTTCTATGACTGTGCTGAGAGTCTGGGCTCCATTCTATGCTGTTTAGGGGAACTTGTGCAAACATGAGCTACTGTATGTGCCCAAGATCATAGATGTGTGTGGTAAACTTGCCAGGCTTTCCATTAATCCTGTTAAAAACACCTACGTAGACACTAGGCCCGTTCACAAACAACGAAAATCGAAATTTCAATCGCGATCCAAATTTCGATTTTTTTTTCGACCGTTCATACACAGGGAAAAATCGCACTTCGCAGCAAGGAAAGAACGATCAGTGGCCAAACTGCGCATGCGCGAATCTTGCATGACCAAAGACTGACCCCGCAGTCCCAATAGAGTTTCGCACGCGCTACGAACGATGGGATTAAAAATACCGATTTCCGAATCTCGATCGCGCTCACACACACGACGCTTGGCAAAATAATCGCGATTATTCTGAAAAATGGCACTAATAGTGCGAGTTGGATCGCGATAAGGATCGCGGTAATTAGTGAGATTTTTCTGTCTACACTGGAAAAAATTTCAAAATTTTGATCGCGATAAGAAAATTGATTTTTAAATCGCACTTTTTCCCTTGTGTGTGAACGGGCCTAATATGAAGGAGAGATTAGTGATTTTCTATTTAACTTGTAAAGCGTATGAACAGTATATTATTGTTATTTTTTAAAACTAGTATTATACAGTGACTGTCTTTGCAAGTCTACAGAAGCAAATGTACTAACTATGCTATAGGAGATCATAATATATTTTCTAAGAATAAAGTTACCAACATAATATTATAGGGACCAAGTAAAGGTGCATGTATATCTTTAAAAGAAGGAACAGAATATGAGAAATAACAAGAGTCATTTAACAATTTTAATTTCAATAATAGATGAGTTCACTTGGTATCACATGTTTACCTTGAATTATGGTCTTCTCTAGATCACATGACTGTGCAGTTGTCTTGCATTCTTATAAATGTATTACTATACTCTGTTCCTGTTTTGTTCTGTTCACAAAAGGACCAAAACTGAAATCTTCATCTGCAGGAAATACTGTAGACGCCATTATTTTTGCATACAGATATTTTCGCGAATGACGAGGTCATAGACATTTTCGCCAGATGTTGTGTTTGCAAATCGACGCGGATGCTTACGTTACTGCTCTATTAACAAAGCGCATGGAGACAATTTCGCGTGTTGTTAAATTCGCAATCCAACTGCAATTTGCGAAATTTGCGAAAATTAAACCCTCGCGAAAATAACGCTGTATACAGTAGTATCTAGACCTCCTTGTTAAAGAGGATGTTACTTGATGCAGTTGCCCTGAGGTGTGTAGAACAGAGTTAGAGAAATATAATCTCTGTAAGATCAAAAGGGTGGAATGATATTATTGTGTGTGGAACAGAATAAGGTCGGAGCTTGTGAGTAATATCATGGTCTGCTGACAATTAAGGTAGATTCTATTTTATTGTGTTTGCCTTTGGATGAGTCAGTGATGTTCCGAGGGTCATATTTTTATCTTTGCTTCATTCTGCTGTTTCTGATCTCTCTCTATTGTCTCACTGATTAAACCCCAAAGTTATCTCCACACAGGGCAAATTCTACATACAGGAAAAATTGGCCCTCAAAGAGAATACTGAAGTACATATTATATATCATATTATGTTCTAAAGAGTGTCATTTCTGAAATTTGTGAAAAGAATTGGGAGAAGTTTGAGAACATTTGGAAAAAAATATTAAGAAAGTCATGACAGTTGCAATGTTGGTAAGATGTCTGAGCATGGCATCCATGGAGGACCACAAAGAAAGTGCTTACATGTAGTACCACGAATACAGATGTTGAGCTTGGAAATGTATGCACAACCTAGTATCTTTCATAAAGGTATGATGAAAAACAGGGAACTAGCGGTCAACACATATTTATTTAAACACACAGGGGCTGCAGAACCACTGGCTTGAGGTCAAGGTTGAGGCTTATCATTGACCCTTGACCCCTGCAGCCCCCACCCTTACCCTAAAAGAACATAATGTGACCGTGACACACTAAACATAGAGAACATAGATTGTACACATCATATGAAACTAACGTTTAATACCAACATTGTATGTTTGAGGTGCCCATTTAATGCCAAGTGATTACTGATGCCATTTCATAGTTTAAAGATTTCAATACATTAAATTTGCTTGAACTTTTGTGGATCTGCCATTTTTTGCCGCACTACATTCTACATGGTACACTACTATTAGATGGATGTGTGGCGCTTCAGTAAGTTCAGTAAGTTCACTTCTCCTAAAATTGCTTCATTCAAAAAAGGTTCTCCTTGAAATACTGGCACATACAGTATATTGTACATCTCCTTCTACATTAATGTCTACAATATTGGAGACATGTGTATTGCCAATCAAAGGTGTCCCCAGCCCCCTACAGATCGTACCAAAGACGCTTAAAGGGAAGATAAACCCCAAGAGCAATGTGGATTGAGTGAAAGCAGCAACATTAGTAGAACACATCAGTGAAAGTTTGAGGAAAATCGGACAATCGATGCAAAAGTTATGAATTTTTAAAGTTTTGGTGTTGGAACCGCTGGATGAGGAGACTACTAGAGGATATGACGTATGAGTGGACAACAATACAAAGAAAATATAAAGGAAATTCAACAAAAATTCACTTTTCTAGAATCATGAAAGAGCAATGGACCAACCTCTTTCAGAAAGCAGGGGGAATAATTGCTACCCTTAACATATATGTCAATATCAAGTTGATGGAATTTGTAATTTTCATGAAAAATGGATTTTTGTAGAATTTTCTTTATATTTTCTTGGTATTGTTGTCCACTCATCCGTCATAACCTCTAGTAGTCTCCTCATCCAGCGGTTCCAACACCGAAACTTTAAAAATTCATAACTTTTGCATCGATTGTCCGATTTTCTTCAAACTTTCACTGATGTGTTCTACTAATGTTGCTGCTTTCACTCAATCCACATTGCTTTTGGGGTTTATCTTCCCTTTAACTAATAAGACAGGAAAGTGCGTGCTAATCCTGTACAAAACAAACGGACAGCGCACGGTCCTCAAGCGTACATGTATTACGCACATCACCTGAGACACGCTGTCTTTGAAGTTAATGGACAGCGCGCGGTCCTTAAACGTATTACGCACATCACCTGAGATGCGCTGTCTTTGAAGTTGTTGTTGCTGTTTATCAAGTGTCGTTGATTGTTTTTAGATCATGTTGTTGCCGAATTTTTACCTCCACGAAATATTCCCTATTTAAAATCTCGTTCTTCAAAATAATCCCCTTAATCGAAAAAAAGCTACGACGTATGATTTTTAAATCTTTTATAAATAATAAAAATAGGGACCACTACCTTTGGAAATGAATGATGTTCCTAGGTGTACTGAGTTTGTACTTAGCTCTCTTTTGTATCGTCATGTAGGGTAGCCATTTTGTGTCCATTTTTATCGCGCACCTTCGTATCTTATTATCTCTACTATCTTTGAGATCATACCTATTGTCAAAACTGTCCCTGTTTCACATCCTAAGAGCAGCTAGAGCCATAAATTAAAGGAGACCTCCAGATGATTTTCAGACTTTTACATTTGAACAACTATAAATTAGTTACACTGAGTACAGAGTTTCAGAATTTATAGTGATTGTGATGATGAATAAGAATGTTTTCAAACTTTATGACAAATAGCTATCAATGATGATAACATGGCAGGCTCACTATATTCAAAGAATGCATGAGTTTGGGCCCAACGAAGCAGAACAAAAAAGAAGGTACCGTATGCATAGATTCTACACAGGTGAATGAACTTCTTAAGCAAGCAGTATTTACACTGCTACAATTGTACATTTTTTTTTTAATATTGATATTACGTGAGGCTCCTATGTCATCAACACTGTTTTAGTGCAACTTGAAGATTTTTCAGAGTATTGGTTTCTCTGCACAAGGACCACAATAAAATCCACAAATCTGGAGCTGTGGAGTTCTACACATTACATGATGTGGAAGTACAATCTGTATGTTCACTTTAAAGTGAACTTGGGAAATCTCATACATGTATTTATGAAAGGTCTTGGGGAAATTCCATGTGATATGCCGGATGAGTTTTTAGAAATTTTACCCACGTGCCATCCCTGGTAAACTCCTGAGTGCCCTGGGGAACTCCCTGGTAATGCTGTACATGTAGCATGAGAAGCATCACAGGTAAACCTCAAGGTGAAAAGCTAAGACCAGTATGCCAGGTTCTGTATGTCTTGTTGGCCGTAGGGCGCGTGCGCCATAATGTGTACTTCCACTGCAGAAGACCAGATGTGGGAAATTCAGCAAGGGGCTCATTTCCTCGTTCGAAAGAAATTCTTTGCAGTTTTTCCACGTATGATTCCCCACTGAATTTCCCGAGTGATCTCCTGAGTGACTAATGTAAAAGAGGTACTACCATAAAATGAGGAATGTTTGTGTTCATTCCACTTTCAACTATAAACTCATGGTTTATTCTGACACTACTATCCGTGCGACATATGCATGACCAATTCAGACCTGTTATGATCTTCTTTTTCTTTTCTTTTTTAAACCATGAATATGGTATATGATGTTATGATAAAGCTGCACTTCTGAGCTCATTGTTGCAACTCAATTTTCTTCCATCAAGCACGGAATTTAATTTTGTATATTTTTCTTTTAAAATCAGGGTATAGTGCTTTAAAAAATTAACAAAATGGTAAATTTCTATGTAGTACCCAAGGGTACCAAAAATGGCATCATATTTTAGTTATGGTTGGTCACTCATAATTTTTCATCATTTTATATAGCAGTTAGAATTAATATCCGCCATATTTTATTTTATTTTTTTTTATAGCTTGATATTTACACTTTATGAGAGACTCTGGTCTAGAATACGTAGGACTGTGCATCTCAGACCTTTAAAGGTACTGTTTACCATTGGGAGCAGTGATTAAAAAATGTTTGGGTTAAATCACATTTGATGCATACAAATGTATTGATGTGTAGGTCAGTTGCATCACAAAACATCCTACATATAAAATTTGCACAATAAAGCGCAATATATATGGTGATATCACTATTTTTTTTTTAATAAACCATTTCTAGTGGTAGACGGTTAATTCTAGAAACAATTTCATTTTAACTATTGTTCACATTTTGTTTATTTATCAATACTTAACATTGATGATACTGATTAATATTTTTACATTGATTGTTTCTATCTCTAACTCACATTTTAGTTCTATTCTGAAGCACTGATTAAAGCTGGTTTTTTGTTTCATCTTCAAATGGTAAGCAATGCCTTTAAACTGGAACCATAAGAGTAAAACAGTACCTTCAACCCTTTGTATGCTTTGAGTACTGATTGGCACAGAAAACCCCAGAGCATTCATTGTTCACACTACCCAAAGTCCCTGGCCTAGAAAGTGTTAATGAAGTTTTAATCATGCAGCCTAGATGTAACGAGCATTGCAGTTGCCACTTCGTTTTCTCGGTGGGTTTAAGCAACAAGCTCATGTTAAGGGCGGGGAAATAAAATTAAGTGGATCTCTTACTGATTGCCACCTTGTGTGCAATCTATGTATATCAGTTTTGAATAGTGTTGACTCTGTGTTTTCATTTTCAGCCAAGTAAACCTTTGTCTGTCATCAAACTTGTGTGGTTTGCCTGGTGAGAGGCCCACTTACTGTGATGTGACATAAAGCTCTTTACATTTGTATGTCACATCACAGTAATATTGGTAATCTCAGTGGTAAGTAAATTAATGATAATATCATTTCAACATTTGTAATCATAATGTAGGTAGTGTCCAAAACATAAAAAAAAGGATACTGTGTTTTAACTCATTTTAGTCACTGAAATGCCCAAAACTGCCCATAACGATCCATTAAAAAAAAAAAGTTTTATGCTTTATTTCTTTTTTGTTTTCATATAAAATGTACACGTAGGCCTATAGTCATGTAATTTTAAAAAAAGATAAAGGTCAACAGATGTATGTCAGAATTACCTCCGTGATAAATCATTCTCTTGATTTAATCTTAGGCTTTCAAATAAACATTTAACTTGTAATATATAGTAAGCAAATAATCAACGTTGGTGAAGGTGATGGGACAAACTATCACTTCCTCGGCGATCTGGATGTAGCTATCTTTCCTCAGCTGCGCTTCGGAAAGATAGCGTACACATTCAGATCGCCGAGGAAGTGATAGTTTGTCTCATTGCCTGAAACTAAAAGTTGATTATTTGCTTTATATTCCACATCTAGGGTCCTAGAAATTCCCATTTTATTTCACATCTGAAACCGTTTTAGCTGTCTTCAGGTATCCTTAGGGCTTAGGCTACGTGTGCGCGTAGATGACAAAACAATGAATTTGCTGCGCGCACCGCGCGGCACCGAAGTGAAAGTGCGTTGCACTGTGTACTATCAAGTGACCTAGGTCACATGATAGTCCACAGTGCAACGCACTTTTATTTCGCGCGTACTCATCTTGCGTTAGGACTGTGTGGAGATCAGCGAAACAAAAGGGACTATCAACATAGAGTGTAACGAACTTTTCTTCTCAGGTGATGTGATGGGCAAAACTACGCTTAATCATGCGATCAGCTCTGGACCAATCCTATTGCAACATTCTTAGTATGTGGAATATAAACAAAAATAAACATGCAGTGAGTTATTTCATATCATATAAGATATTGTCAAAATGAGAGCATTATTACTGTACCTTCCAGTGAACGCAACAAAAACTTTTTGTACATGTAGGCCATATTTTATAGACTCTTAAGGGTTAATGTATTCCCTTCACTCAGTTTGAATAGGGTAACTTCAAAGAGAGGTAGTATGTACTCTGTTTTGTTTTTATGATATCAGAGTTTCAATGATTATAAATCAAACCCCGTACCGTAACTACTTTCCTCCCGAATTACCAGCTGCCTACTGCCCCAATCAAGGTATCACAGCTCCCGAAACTGAAAGAAATCAACGTCATAGCACCATACAAGCTCATTAATGTCAATTAATTGAAACAGTTATATTTCATGTCAGTTGATGATATCTATAAGCATGTGATCGGTACAATCTTCACATAACTACATGCATGGTTCTATGGGCAGCTTCAGATTACAGGCTCCAAGGGTCATAAAGAGAACTGAGTTTACAATGGGTTTGCCTGGTTTCGTAAAGCAGTGTCATTGTTATATTTTTACAATACAAAACCAACAATGATTGTGGAGGTAATATTGCAGAAAGAATATTATTTGTAGTCATATTTATATAATATTGGATGCACTTGAGTGGTATATCAGATATATACTGCATTCATCAACATGAATATTGCACGAGTCGAAGACGAGTGCAATATTCATGTTGATGAATGCAATTATCTGATATACCACGAAAGAAATCCATTATTATTATTATTATACATACAAACCACTTTCCACGAATTAAAGAAAAATGAAACAAGGGTTTCACTTACCATTATATTGTTTACAAAATCTAACCTTTCAACTTTGTATACGGACGTGTATCTACGCACAGTACAGTACAGTACATGCATATCAGCGAGCGACTGCCGCAGAGAGCACAGACGATTTACGTGTACTCCTATGGCATTTCTCAACCTTATCGCGCAATGCCACTGCACTTCGCTTTCTTTGCAAGCGATACTGCGCATGCGTATAAAGAAACATTTGAGTGCGATATTGAAAGCAGAGTACAATATTGGAAACAATATTGTACTCTTTTTCTCCATTGATACGGGTAATGTAAAATGCATAGGACACAGGGGCGGATCTAGCTTTTTATAAAGGAGGGGGTTGAGGGCGGTATGCGAGGGAGCGTAGCGACCGAGCCCGAGCGAGCGGAGCGAGCGAGGGGGGAGGGTGTGGGAGGGGGGGGGGGGGTGTCCCCCCTCCCACAGTAGGGAGAATTTTTGAAAATCTGTGTGTGAAAATGGCGTTTTCTTGCATCTAAAACACCACTATTTTTGGTATAGAGGTCATTGCCATAAATACAAAAAAATAAAATTACAAGTTTAAAACTAGACTCGGAATTTGTCAAGACTGACAAATTAGGTGATCCGATCTGTTCGTAAATCAACGATTTGAGTCTCCTGATCCCAATAGGCATGACCATACCGGTTTCATCTGTGTTTAGTGGACATTGGCCGTGTGATGTTTGGATTCTCACTTAGAAAAGGGAGTCAGACCTGCCATCTATGGTACACAATTCCGTATACACTAACGAAGATACAGAATTAAGTATATTTGACCTTTGACCCCACTTTGCACAGACAAGATGGCATCTGAGCAAAAAGTAGTTATTTTGTGAAATCATCCTTGTAACATGGTCTTTACGTGTGCAAAATATGGGAAAGATAGGACATGTATTCACCAAGATACAGGATGATACATTTATGACCTTTGACCCAAATTTACATACCCAAGATGACGTCTGATCAAGTAGTTGTAATTGTATGAAATAATGTACGTGACATGAACTAAACATGTGCAAAATATGGGGGTGATAAGGCGGGTTTTTCTTGAGTTATTGTAAAGAAAGTTGCAGAAAGAAAGAAATATCTCAATACATCGAAGATCAGCTTTAATTTCAACCAAGTTTTTGGACGTGATCCCGACATCTTATGAAAAATAAAGGACACATTTTCGATAGCCCAAAGTCTCAGCTACAACATATTAAAATCTGGGAGAAATTCACCGAAGCATAAGTGAGCTAGTGCTCGATAAAGACAATCATGTCAATTTTCACATCTACAAAAATTCCCTCCCATAGAGATAACACGTCATAACGAAGATAAAGAAAGAAGTACATATGACCTTTGACCCCACTTTGCACAGGCAAGATGGCATCTGAGCAAAAAGTGGTTATTTTGTGAAATGATCCTTGTAAGATGGTCGTTACGTGTGCAAAATATGGAAAAGATAGGACATGTATTCACCAAGATACAAGATGATACATTTATGACCTTTGACCCTAATTTACATACCCAAGATGACGTCTGATCAAGTACTTGTTATTTTATGAAATAATGTACGTGACATGAACTAAACATGTGCAAAATATTGGGCTGATAGAGCTTATTTTTCTTGAGTTATTGTAAAGAAAGTTGCAAAAAGAAAGGAATATCTCAATACATCGAAGATAAGCTTTAATTTCAACCAAGTTTTTGGACATGATCCCGACACCGTATGAAAAAACAAAGGGCACACTTACGATAGCGCAAAGTCTCAGCTACAACATATCAAAATCTGGGAGAAATTCACCGAAGCATAAGTGAGCTAGTGCTCGAAAAAGACAGTCATGTCAATTTTCATTTCCAGAAAAACTGCACTCCCATAGAGATAACACGTAAACTGGTCAAATTTGACAAGATTACTTTCAATCCATTTTTACGAGGTGATACCGTCATCCAAACAAAACTGTGTTATTATATGTATGAAAGAGTATTTAATAAGCTACAACATACTGAAATCTGGGTGAAAATTGGCAAAGGATAAGTGAGATACGCTCGAGTTAACTTGAAATTTGATGACGTCATTTTGAAAATTTACTTTTTTAATTGTATTAAGAAATTTGATATCTTTTAATCATTTTTCCAGCATCGCCAACCCATGAATTGACATGTACAACTCATCAGCTTTCAGAATATGTAAAAAAAATGGGGAGTCACCGTCCATCCTGACGAGTAAAATCGGATTCAAAATTGGCGGTTTTTTGGCATTGTTGGACTGTATATCGCCATTGACGCGCGCGCGGAATTTCAACTTTGACGGGTCCGTATGACGTCATATTGAGTCGGATTGACTTGAAACTTGGTAGAAATATTCCTTGACATTTCAGGCATCCAATAAGTGTAAAAAAATGGGAAATTTCCATTGCATATGAGCTGTGCGTGCGTATATGTGCGCGCGCGTACGCGTCCGTCCAATTTTTTCAATTTTTCAAAAAATGCTCCAAATGGTCTGAAACGTGTCCAAAAAAAATTTGAGCTCAATTTGAGCATACAAATATTTCAACGCGCGCGTACGCGCACGTTTTAAGAGAAAATATGAATTTTGAGAATATGAGTAGAATGCGCATAACTTGAAATACATGTGACGTAAATTTCATTGAAAAATTCTATTCCATTAATGAGATATGATTGAGAATGTGTTTTCATATAATGACGTCATAGTGACGTCACGGTCGACTGATCACTATGATACATTAGATTTGTCGTCTTTGGGACATGATACATATATGGTATGAGTTTGAAATTGATACTCTGAAAACTTTCTGAGTAAGTAGATACACAACTTTTGTCCAGAAATAAAGAAAGAAGAAGAAGAAGAAGAAGAAGAACTAGACTTGGAATTTGTCAAGACTGACAAATTAGGTGATCCGATCTGTTCGTAAATCAACGATTTGAGTCTCCTGATCCCAATAGGCATGACCATACCGGTTTCATCTGTGTTTAGTGGACATTGGCCGTGTGATGTTTGGATTCTCATTTAGAAAAGGGAGTCGGACCTGCCATCTATGGTACACAATTCCGTATACACTAACGAAGATACAGAATGAAGTATATTTGACCTTTGACCCCACTTTGCACAGACAAGATGGCATCTGAGCAAAAAGTGGTTATTTTGTGAAATGATCCTTGTAACATGGTCTTTACGTGTACAAAATATGGGAAAGATAGGACATGTATTCACCAAGATACAGGATGATACATTTATGACCTTTGACCCTAATTTACATACCCAAGATGACGTCTGATCAAGTAGTTGTGATTGTATGAAATAATGTACGTGACATGAACTAAACATGTGCAAAATATGGGGGTGGTAAGGCCTGTTTTTCTTGAGTTATTGTAAAGAAAGTTGCAGAAAGAAAGAAATATCTCAATACATCGAAGATCAGCTTTAATTTCAACCAAGTTTTTGGACGTGATCCCGACATCGTGTGAAAAATGGAGGACACAATTCCGATAGCCCAAAGTCTCAGCTACAACATATTAAAATCTGGGAGAAATTCACCGAAGCATAAGTGAGCTAGTGCTCGATAAAGACAATCATGTCAATTTTCACATCTACAAAAATTCCCTCCCATAGAGATAACACGTCATAACGAAGATAAAGAAAGAAGTACATATGACCTTTGACCCCACTTTGCACAGCCAAGATGGCATCTGAGCAAAAAGTGGTTATTTTGTGAAATGATCCTTGTAACATGGTCGTTACGTGTGCAAAATATGGTAAAGATAAGACATGTATTTACCAAGATACAAGATGATACATTTATGACCTTTGACCCTAATTTACATACCCAAGATGACGTCTGATCAAGTAGTTGTTATTTTATGAAATAATGTACGTGACATGAACTAAACATGTGCAAAATATTGGGCTGATAGAGCTTGTTTTTCTTGAGTTATTGTAAAGAAAGTTGCAAAAAGAAAGGAATATCTCAATACATCGAAGATAAGCTTTAATTTCAACCAAGTTTTTGGACATGATCCCGACATCGTATGAAAAAACGAAGGGCACACTAACGATAGCGCAAAGTCTCAGCTACAACATATCAAAATCTGGGAGAAATTCACCGAAGCATAAGTGAGCTAGAGCTCGATAAAGACAGTCATGTCAGTTTTCATTTCCAGAAAAACTGCACTCCCATAGAGATAACACGTAAACTGGGCAAATTTGACAAGATTACATTCAATCCACTTTTACTAGGTGATGGCGTCATCCAATCAAAATGTTGTTATTACATTTATGAAAGACCATTTAATAAGCTACAACATATTGAAATCTGGGTGAAAATTGGCAAAGGATAAGTGAGATACGCTCGAGTGAACTTGAAATTTGATGACGTCATTTTGAAAATTTACTTTTTTTACTTTAATAAGAAATTTCATATCTTCTAATCATTTTTCCAGCATCGTCAACCCATGAAATGACATGTACAACTCATCAGCTTTCAGAATATGTAAAGAAAATGGGAGGTCACCGTTCATCCTGACGAGTAAAATCGGATTTAAAATTGGCGGTTTTTTGGCATTGTTGCACTGTATATCGCCATTGATGCGCGCGCGGAATTTCAACTTTGACGGGCCCGTATGACGTCATACTGAGTTGGATTGACTTGAAACTTGGTAGACCTATTCCCTGACATTTCAGGCAGGCGATAAGCGTGAAAAAACGGGAAATTTCTATTGCATATGAGCTGTGCGTGCGTATATGTGCGCGCGCGTACGCGTCCGTAAATTTTTTTCAATTTTTCAAAAAATGCTCTAAATGGTCTGAAACGTGTGCAAAAAAAATTTGAGCTCGATTTGAGCATACAAATATTTCAACGCGCGCGTACGCGCACGTTTTTAAGGTATAGATGAATTTTGAGAATATGAGTAAAATGCGCTTTACTTGAAATATATGTGACGTAAATTTCATTGAAAAATTCCATTCCATTAATGAGATATGATTGAGAATGTGTTTTCATATAATGACGTCATAGTGACGTCACGGTCGACTGATCACTTTGATTTTAGTTCGATTGCCGTCTTTGGGAGACGATACATATATGGTATAAGTTTGAAATTGATAGGAAGAGGACTTTCTGAGCTAATCGATGCACAACTTTTGGGGAGAAATAAGAAGAAAAAGAAGAAGAAGAAGAACTAGACTCGGAATTTGTCAACACTGACAAATTAGGTGATCCGATCTCTTCAAAAATCAATGATTTGAGTCCTGATCCAAATATTCATGATCATACAGGTTTCATCTGTGTTGACGGGACATTGGCCGTGTGATGTTTGGATTCTCATTTAGAAAAGGGAGTGAGACCTGCCATCTTTGGTACCGAATTCCGTATACACTAACGGAAATACAGAATGAAGTATATTTGACCTTTGACCTCACTTTGCACACCCAAGATGGCGTCTAAGCAAAAAGTGATTATTTTATGAAATGATTCTTGTAACATGGTCTTTGAGTGTGCAAAATATGGGAAAGATAGGACATGTATTCACCAAGATACAGGATGAAACATTTATGACCTTTGACCCTAATTTACATACCCAAGATGGTGTCCGATCAAGTAGTTGTTATTTTATGAAATAATGTACGTAACATGTACTAGACATGTGCAAAATATGGGATTGATAGCCATTGTTGTTGTTCATCTATTGCACAGAAAGTAGTAGAAATAAAGAAAAAATTATGTTATTTTATAGAAATTTGAAGGAGAAGCATAAAAAAGCTCAGAAAAAGATAAAGTAAGGAAAGGGAGATTAAGATTAACTAAAGAAAAAGAAGAAAAAAGTGTTTAAAAAAAATATTGGTAGGAGTGAGCCTCGAACCAGGGACCTTAGGATTACGAGTCGGATGCGCTACGCAATGACCTATTTCATTCTCCATAGGCCCTGTGTATTAAGCAAAATGACGCTGCATCGAAGCCTCGTGCCATTTTCAACGAAGTTTTTCGACGTGATGCCGACGACATCGTATGAAAAAATAGAGGGCACACTGACGATAGCCCAAAGTCTCAGCTACAACATACTAAAATCTGGGAGAAATTCACCGAAGCATAAGTGAGCTAGTGCTCGAAAAAGAGAGTCATGTCAATTTTCACTGCCAGAAAAACTGCTCTCCCATAGAGATAACACGTAAACTGGTCAAATTTGACAATATTACTTTCAATCCATTTTTACGAGGTGATGCCGTCATCCAATCAAAATGTTGAAATTATTTTAATGAAAGATCATTTAATAAGCTACAACATACTGAAATCTGGGTGTAAATTGGCAAAGGATAAGTGAGATACCCTCGAGTGAACGTGAAATTTGATGGCGTCATTTTCAAAATTTACTTTTTTTACTTTATTAAGAAATTGGATATCTTTTAATCATTTTGCCAGCATCGCCAACCCATGAAATAACATGTCCAACTCATCAGCTTTCAGAATATGTAAAAAAAATGGGGGGTCACCGTCCATCCTGACGAGTAAAATCGGATTTAGAACTGGCGTTTTTTTGGCATCGTTGCACTGTATATCGCCATTGACGCGCGCGCGGAATTTCAAATTTGACGGGCCCGTATGACGTCATATTGAGTCGGATTGACTTGAAACTTGGTAGAAATATTCCTTGACATTTTAGACATCCGATAAGTGTAAAAAAACGGGAAATTTCTATTGCATATGTGCTGTGTGTGCGAATATGTGCGCGCGGTACGCGTCCGTCCAATTTTTTCAATTTTTCAAAAAATGCTCCAAATAGTCTGAAACGTGTGCAAAAAAAATTTGAGCTCGATTTGAGCATACAAATATTTCAACGCGCGCGTACGCGCACGTTTTAAGAGAAAATATGAATTTTGAGAATATGAGTAAAATGCACATAACTTGAAATGTATGTGACGTAAATTTCATTGAAGAATTCCATTCCATTAATGAGATATGATTGAAAATGTGTTTTCATATAATGACGTCATAGTGACGTCACGGTCGACTGATCACTATGATTTTACTTGATCTGTCGTCTTTGGGACATCATACATATATGGTATAAGTTTGACATTGAAAGGTAATGCACTTTCTGAGCTAACCGCTGCACAAATTTTGTCCAGAAATAAAGAAGAATAAAAATATGAAGAACAAAGAATCAGTACGGATACAGAAGGTGATCCGAGAGGATACTCGGATCACCTAAGAAGAACAAAGAATCCGTACAGATACAGAAGGTGATCCGAGAGGATACTCGGATCACCTAAAAAAAGATAAGATTTAAAAAAAAATGGTCCCCGGATTTTTTTTTATTTATTTATTTATTTTTTTTATTTTTTTTGGGGGGGGGGTTGCAACCCCCCCAACCCCCCCTCTAGATCCGCTTCTGTAGGACAGGTATTATGCTAACAATATTGTATGTCATTGAGCAAACCCCTTGCAGGAATATTGATACATGGTTTTATTGTATCGAAAAAGTGGCTTGCATGTATAATAATAGTTATTATTTTATTGTTATTAATAGTGTTGTTATTATTATCACTTTTTATTATTGTTATTATTATCACTAAGTATATTGCTATAATGTATATTATTATTATTATTATTATTACTGTTATTATTATTGTTATTATTATTATTATCATTATTGTCATTATAATTATTTATGTTATCATTATTCCTATGGCTAATATTATTATCATTATTATTGTTGTTGTTGTTACTGTTATATCCATTAGAATTACTATATCTTGTTACTGTAAAATTCGAAATATTAGCAGCATGAAATTTTTATGAAATGCCCCAGGCATTCAATGCTTTGTGGTGCAAACAAGTACTTTCATGTCAATTTTTATTTCACAAATCTTGGCTCTTGCAAAATTTGCAAAGTTAAAATGCACACAAAAATGTCTGGTTTTACAGTGCTTACTCTCATCATCATTTTGTTGGTGTTTCCTTATACAACAATATGTGCATGAACCAACTCAAAGTGTATTCTTATCCATCTTGTTAAAAAGTGTGTGTACAGTTCTGGTTGAGGTGAGGATTTAGCTTTTAACGTTTTGCGAGATATTCAGAAACCACTCTATGAGATGTCAAAGAGCATGCAATTCTAAGGGGTATCAAAAGTTTATTTGATATAAATCGATTTTGAAATGGCTGAGATATCCAAAAACAAGGTAAAACAGAGAGATCCTAATAAAAGGCGTGGCCTGTCGCCTTTTATTATTATAACTTTTTTTGATATCTCAGCCATTTGAAAACCAATTTTCATCAAATAAACGTTGAATCCTTCTTAAAATTATTTCATATGAGGTTTCTCATTATCTCACTTAGAAATGTTCAAAACATGAATCCCCACCTCAACCAGTACTGTACAGTCCCTTTAAGCCACTGATTATTACTGAAGCTATCCCAAGCTTATTCTAAGTTTTAATATAGACAACCTGGACTGACCTTTGGAACACTTTATCTTCATGTAAATACTCCTACCTCAATTGAATTTGAATCATAAAACACGTTCAGTGCCATTTTAAAACATTTTAAATTGAGTATATTATCAGATCCAGAATAAAATTCAACATTTCCAATGACACCTCACTTGTTACACAAGAAATATTCCTGGAATTATGATACCAGTATCCTACAGTTTATTTTTTATTTATTTTTTTTTTTAGCAGGTTTTGACGTAAATAAATGTATCTGAGCTTGATAAAAATAGCGGTAACTCGTTTTGCTATCAAATTCTTCACTTGTTCTCGGAGAGCTACATTGTACACTGTATCATGAACAAATGTCTCTTTTTATGATGACCCAAATGATAAGTTATTTAAAACCGTAAAATGCTGTAATCTTTGATCACATCATCTCTTCTTATCCTCTCTCTCTCTCTCACTCTCTCTGTGTCTCTCTCTTTCTGTCTCTCTTTCATGCAAACACATGTAGACACATTCACAGACACATGGACACACACACAAACAGAGATTAACATAGGCTGAATAAAGACACCAATAACACCAAGAAAAAGAGTGCGCATTTCAATACATAAACACGGACGACCTTACGGTGATATACTTGTGTGTCTACCCCTTTGTTCTCCCTTTTGTTAAAATAGACACACAAGCAAAAATTTTAGCCACACAAGCCTGACGGAATAAAGGCCATCTATTGTGCACTATTGTTCTCCTAGCCACACAAGCATACTCTCGTTAGCACTTGTAACACATACACGGACACATTCCTGTTTGCCCAAGCACTATTTAAACTACACTTGTTACACTTGTTTACAGACAGAACCTTTGTAGTTTTTTTCTCTACTTTTTGTTATCTTTATGACAAGTCTGATATTTTTTAGATTACCTTTGGATATGGCTACTTCCCATTCTCAATTGGCCTTTGGGCATGCTATGTCAATATTGACTTCATAATACTATTTTTCCCCTACAAATCTTTTCCTTTTCATTGGGACTACACATTGTATCATCTGCAAACTGCATTTGGTAGACAAATCAAGCCTCTAGTTAGTCTTCTTTGAGACTGGTATTCGTTCAACAAGTTTAGATCAGGCTGCCTCCATCTAATATATTGGCTTAACCCGTGGAGGACGAGTCCTGAGTATATTTGGGCAGGTGTCTATGGGAAATGCGTGTTGTAGCAAAATCAGTCCATTCTGAATGGGTTAAGAAATACCAGTAGTCCCATTCTTTGTATCTCTCATGGGTGGTGAAGCCATTATTACAAAACGATTCTTGGGGTAAAAATGAAATGAAGAAAATTGGATGAATGTTGCATTCATCGTTCATTCATTCGCTCATTTTGCATGATGCGTCTGATTGATACAGTATTGGTGCCATGAATCGAGTGAAATGTGTCATCACTTATGAGCTGCAATAAGTCCATTTCTCTCTGCAAACCAACCCTCTCCCTCCATTGTAGATTTCAAATGAAGGCTGTATTGCTTGAAGCATTTTGTAGTCAGATAAAAGTGGATGATGAAATTCAAGATCATGTTGAGAACCCCCCCCCCAAAAAAAAAAAGAATTGTGTTCAAATGTTTATTTGTGCTGAAGCTTATCATACAGGTTTCTTCAAAGCCAAATGGTTCTCTATTGCAGAAGCAAGTCTTCCTGTGGATCTAAAATAACATGGCCAGGTTTCTGCAGATCCAGGAATTCTGTAAAGGGGGGGGGGGGGGAGGGGAGGGCAAAGCGAGCTGAGCGAGCAAGGGGGGGGGGTGTGACCCCTTCCCACAGTAGGGAGATTTTTATATTTATGTTGGTCATTGTGCAATTTCATTTCATGCAGACTTTTGGTTTAAAAGAAAAGAAAAATAAAGGGGGTGCTAAGTATGCCTCCTCCCCCCCCCCCCAACATGCTAAAATGCAATCATAAGTTTACAGTACATGTCTTTCTGGAAGTTTTGACAAGTATCACTGAGTATACTATTATTATGCCTCCGCCACGAAGTGGTGCCGGAGGCATTATGTTTTCGGGTTGTCCGTCCGTCCGTCCGTCCGTACATACGACGGACGTCCGTACGTCCGTACGTCCGTCCGCATTCGTTTACGCGATAACTTGAGTAATATTGACTGGAATTTTACCAAACTTGGTCCAAGTATAAAGTATGATGGGGCAATCACTTGATTAGATTTTGGGTGAAATCGGCCAAAGGTCAAAGGTCAAGGTCAAATCATGAAATTATATTTGTTTGCGCGATAACTCAAGACTGGATGAAGCAGCTTTCACCAGACTTGGTCCAAGGATGACGTATGATGGGGCAATTAGTTGAGTAGATTTAAGTGACATTGGCAAGAGGTCAAAGGTCAAAATGTCAAGGTCAAATGCTAAAAATGTTGCTATTTTCCCCATATCTATGCAATGCCCGAAGGTATTTTTTTGAAACTTAGCGTAGACATGTACTACTGTGTAAAGATTCTCCAGAGAGAGTTTCATGTCATAAGGTCAAAGGTCAAAGGTTAGGTGAAAATGTTACAATTTCACTTTTCTCACAAATGGTTCAATGTATTTTCATGGAACTTGGTACATACGCATGTACTGACTGGCAGGGATTATCTAGGGAACTCAGGGGTCATGGGTCAATAGTCAAGGGGTCAAAGGTCAAGGTAAACTCCTCAAAATTTTACTATTTCCCCCATATACTAGTATATTATGCAGTGCTTGCATTGTTAGTTTTAAAACTTAATATATACATGTATTACCTAATGGAGATTCTCTGGGAAATTTCCAGCCAGAAGGTCAAAGGTTAAGGGTCAAAGGCCAGGTTTAAATGCAAAAAAAACCCCCTATTTTGTACTGTACTTACACTCTTTCTTCATACCTTGAGAATTACTCAATGCATAAACTTATAAAAGGGACGGTCAGAAGTCAAGTAAAAATCCTCAATTCCCCAAATATGTGTACCTGCCCTCTTAGACAATTATAGCAAACCCAGTTCAAGGAAAGTGAACATTCAAGATATTTCTGACAAACCTGTCATTTCAATATTTTGCCATTTATGTGAAACTGTCTTCACACATTGTGAAGACATTGTACTATACACCTATTGGGAGAATCATGCATTATGGCGGAGGCATCAGTCGCCATAGCGACATTTCTAGTTTATTTATTATTATTATTATTATTCATTCAGCCAAATGAGAATGACAGTAAACAATAACATAACATATAATCACATGAAAATAACACAATTAATACAGTAACACAAATACACTGTTTACGTCTGACAAAGTATAAACTGGGAAGCAATGCATGGGCTAGGGCTCACAAAAGTAATTATTTTATTATTGCCCTTAGGCATGTGAGCCCTCATGTAATGCATTCCCGTACACATATATGCAATAACTTGTAAAAAATACAAATACACATTATAAGAACAGACCAATAATACAAATATCACATTATTAAAATACAAAACAATAAAAAAATGAAAAATACCCCAAATTATCTTATCTTCACTTCAATATCTAAATCAACTTATGCCATCACTCTATGTAATGTATAGTAAACAGATATGAAATTCTTCTCAGGGAATTGCTGAAGGTCATTGCATGGAGTTGAGATCTTGATGATATCAGCAATGTTCTGAAAAATAGCAGTTCATTATCTGTTTATATACTGAATAAAACTAAGTGAATTTTACTTAGTCGATGACATTATCTAGCCTATTCAAGCACTGTTACACTGTGAAAAAAATTGTCATCTTCACTGCCCTATGTTTGTATGGTGATTGTGTCAAATGAGTCACCTCGAACTGTAGAGGCCAAGCATTTACAATACGTGTTACATATGTACCGCTTTGAACCAAAGCAGCCAGTTTAGTACTTTGGGGCAGTTTGGGTACTATAGGGCTTACAGCAATCATTTCAGTTATGCCCTCAAATTTCAACCAATCAGAATTGGGGATTCATGATATGCAGCATATTATTGGCACTCTGGCACTATACAGTGCATTTAATAATTTTTCTTTTTTTTGTTTAATTTTCAATGTATTAAAAAAACATGATGTCCAAAATATCATTGTCTGAACTTTGTCTTTCTTTAATATACTTTGTTGGCATTAAATCTTTTAGACCTTCATTAGATGTTTAGTTGCAAACTACAGTTTACACACAAAGGTGAAGTGATGTCTTCTTGGTGAAAGGAGAGTGGATTCTGCTCCAACATTTCCTGTGATATCCCAAAGCTCTAGTCATTTTTTCTTTGAGCCACAGTAGATGTTTTCTGTGCAGTATGTACAATACAGCTGCTTGCCAGCAAGTATAATGCCACATTTAACAGTCTCCGTAGGGAAGCACAGCGTTTCCTTTTACAGGAAGACGACAAATTTGAGTAAATATTGGAAACTTCAGTTGCCAAGAGGCAACCCTATCAGTCATGTCAAAGCCGAGATGTTATGAATTCAGCAGGGTTACACACAGGAGAAACATTACTGTTGGAATGAAGATTAGAATTGTGCTGATTGTAATTCGTCATTAGAATGATTAAGGACCATACACTTGTACACCATGAACCTCGATTGCACACCTCGATTTGAATGTGAATGCTCAAAAGGAGGCGTGACCTATTTCTTTGTGCCATGTCACTCAAAAGTTTGATTTACCAGAATGCAGTGCCAGCTATATGCATCAACCTACCACACAATCTATTTATGCACGTGTGGTGGCGGTTTATCCGCAGAAGGAAGCTTTTTGGAAGGTCGTGTATGATCCACCTCCCAAACCAAGTTCTAGAGGTCAAGCCATACAAACGGAATACCTCCTGTGATTTGAGTGTTGTTGTTGTTGTTTTTTTTTTTCTAGAATTTTCCTCAGGAGTAGAATTTGAATTAGTGACTGTGATTCTAAGTCATGATTCTAGCAGACATACGCCCCCAAAAATGGTAATTTGAGTGACTTTCGTTTCCACAGGAATCATGATTCAAATATCATATTTTTTCTTAGGTGTAGTCTCTCAAGTCCTTTAATATTCTTATCTCTTGATGAGAATGGTGATGATAGAACATGAAGAATTGAGTGAGAATTACTTACCCCCATCAATTGCTGTTGAAGGAAAATTTAATACTCCGGTGCAATAATTTTTTCAAACTCTTAAGCAGTGTAAGAATAACAAGAGATCAGTGAAACTTTCGGTGAAATTGGACATATGACAAAATCATGACCTCTATGAGTATCATCTGCATGGCATTATGGGTACATAGCCCAACCATGTTGACGACATGACCCTGCCATTTCATAATGCAAAATGCTCCTTATACATCATGTATACAAAAGCAGAAACAAAACATGATTTTGAAACTACATAAGAAGCAAGCATGGTACATTTATCCTGTTATTGTTGTAGAATGTACATTAGTATGTGCATGCAGAATTAATGAGAATGTCGTAAAGATTTGGAGATGCAGTTTGTGCATAGGCAAATCATCTATTCTAAAGACACATTATATGGAGTTTAGTCATAGTGTAGAAATATAATATCATGTGGTATAGGCAAAGCACAGTCAATGTAATGACATTGAGAATGCATTGCATTGCCCATTTATGATGTGACATTAAAATGCTCCTAACATTAAAATGTCTGCATGACTTTCGTAATATCTCGTTTGCTTTCCACTCCAAATGTCAGAGCCAAAATTATAAAGGCCAAGTTCCTTGTGTAAGGCCGATCTATGATGTGCCATGGATGTATAGAATTTCACAGTGTGCAGCTTTTGATTTTGTTTCGCTATTAAAGCTGTAGTCAAGTATCACTACCTTCCCACTATGAAGGAAGAGAGTGGATTTGCATTCTATGAGCTTACAACATATTAACATCATTACTCATTTTAGTATGTGAACACTTGCTACTAGTATGCAAAATCTTGTTACAATTCACAAGCGAGCAAACATCTTGCTAGTTGCTTCATACGCAGTTATGGAGGGCCTACTCCTTTTTTAATGCTGAGTCAGCTTCAAAGACAAGTACATGTAGAAGTACGGTACTTTTGTGTAGTTTGTGCTTTCTCTACATAATGATTATAGATGATAATAATTACATTGGATGGCATTAATTCATGGAATACCAGGGAATATTGCACTCGTTGGGGACAGTATTGCATTCATCTTTGATTTGTGCAATATTGGCCCTGACTTGTGCAATATTCCTCAGTGTCCCGTTCATAGCCATCCGATATAATATAAATACTATAATAACTGGCTTTACTCTGTTTCACTACAATTGTATTTAGAAACTTCCTTTGTATGTTTCTTAAATTGTTGTACTTCCTGTGTGTGGGTCTTCTTTTTCCTGTATTAGGATTCTTTGTAATGGACCAAAATATGTCAATTGGGTTTGACCAATTCAAATTCTGAAAGTTTGTCTTTAATACCTGAGAGAGTAATTTACAGTGTTCTCTATGTATTGTAAGAATTTGGCAGCTTAAAACAAAACAGAAATTGAGGTATTAGCATTCTTTATACCATATATTTTTTGTCAATGTTACTTCTGCACAGTATGCGTGAGTGACCCTAATCTTTAAATTCTCTTTTCTCCCTTTTCTATAAAACTGCACCTCCTATTCTCTCTTATTTCAATAACTTCTTCAGTGGGCCAGGATGGTCGGATTTTAACAAGTTTCATCATTTAAAGCTTTATAACTTTCTTTTTAAAACCAGCTAGAAAAGTAGAAATTCATATTGGACTTCCTTTTATGGGCTTTGAGCTATACAGTCATGTTTCCATGTAAGCCAGAAACATCATTCTAAAATCTTGCTTCTCACTGCACGGCAGTCAGAAGGCATTGGAAGATTACATTAGGCCCTTTCACAAACAACGAAAATCGAAATTTCAATCGCGATCCAAATTTCGATTTTTTTTCCGACCGTTCATACACAGGGAAAAATCGCACTTCGCAGCAAGGAAAGAACGATCAGTGGCCAAATTGCGCATGCGCGAAACTTGCATGACCGAAGACTGACCCCGCAGTCCCAATAGAGTTTCGCACGCGCTACGAACGATGGGATTAAAAATACCGATTTCCGAATCTCGATCGCGCTCACACACACAACGCTTGGCAAAATAATCGCGATTATTCTGAAAAATCGCACTAATAGTGCGAGTTGGATCGCGATAAGGATCGCGGTAATTAGTGAGATTTTTCTGTCCACACTGGAAAAAATGTCGAAATTTTGATTGCGATAAGAAAATCGATTTTTAAATCGCACTTTTTCCCTTGTGTGTGAACGGGCCTATTATATCAGGCACAGATTTTTAGATGATGGAAGCCAAATTCTGCAAGATGGGTGGGATAATTGAAGCATCTGATGATGCCAGTATGATGAGTGGAATGAAGGGGATCTAGAGGAAGGAAGGAAAGAAGAAGAAGAAGATGAAGAAGAAGAAGAAGAAGAAGAAGAGGAAGAAGAGGAAGAGGAGGAAGAAGAAGAAAAAGAAGAGGAGGAAGAAGAAGATGAAGATGAAGAAATAGTACAATAAGAAGAATAAGAAGAAGAGGAAGAAGAAGAAGAGGAGGAGGAAGAGGAGGAGGAAGAAAATGATGATGAAGGAGAAGAAGTAGAAGAAGAAGAGGAGGAGGAAGAGGGAGAAGAAGAGGAGAAAGAAGATGAAGAGGAGGAGGAGGAGGAGGAGGAAGAGGAGAAGCAGGACGAAACTTGACATTGTCATCAAGATCTGATAAGTCAGCTGATTGGTCTCCACGTGTGAGGAGGAATGCCTTTGCGCCGCAGTCCTTCATTATTAAAACGTGGGGGCGAAATGTCACCCCGCATTTGCAGCCGAGTGTGCGAAGCAGCATGCGGGGAGCACCCCGATCTTTTTGCCCAACACGTACGTCCCCGTGGCGGAGGCAGATCAAATAATATATTGTGGCCTTGTTAGTGTGAGGGAGAAAAATCCCTGCTGAACATGTCAGGCCATGTCTGTCGTTTGGAAAATAGAAATCATTCCCAATAGGCTGCTAGGGCTGGCAAGCTGGGCAAGTCATGAATGGCTGAAATGCAAGGGTCTGATGGTATCGAGGGTTATAGTAAAGCGATTGAACAAAGCAAAGTCTTTGCCGACAGTAACAAAGCACCAACATTAAAGCCAGACATGTAAAATACATAAGTTCTAGAAACAGATCTAAGAAGGTCTTGTTAAATACACGTACAGAAAATCCATCTTTTCTGTTCCATGTGAGTATTAAAAATAAAATGAATTATTATTATTTAGTGTATTTGATTGTGAAGTTGGTTGGGTCTGGAGCTCAAGACTAAACATTATCTTTAGCTGGATTCAAGGAAGGGATGCTTACAAAGGATGACCCCTGACCTCTGCCACGCCCCAACTTCCTGTTGCCCTTAGTTTAAATAGAGAGTCAAAGTCATTATTTATATTTGCTATACAAGTGGTATTGTCTGTGACTGTACAGTGGTAAAGTGATTGACTGTGCACAGCTATCCTGTGGAGGAAGCTTAGACTGTTTGTACACCCTCTCATCAATCCACACATACTTACCAGACATACACACACACACACACAGACAGACAAACGGACAGACAGACAGACACAGAGGTAGACAAAACACGAACAGACATACTGACCATATCAACAGAGGCAGACAGAAAGACGGACATCAGACAGACAGGTAGTCATAACACGTGAAGTACAAACAGACACATAGATAGGAAACAGAAAGACAGACATATACATCAACATACACATTGTACAGACTGGAAAAGAGAAGGCTTGTGCCTGTCTTGCCCAGGAGAAATAAAAAATTAAAAAAGATGAAAATTTAAAAGAAATAAAAACGAGACTCCAACTCTCTTGCTTTGAGGCTATTTTTTTTTTTAAATCTCGTTCTCTTCCGCTTGAGTTTGAATTTTTCTTGCTCTAGCTGTGTGTCTCCCACCGTAAGATGTAAACCTCCTGCTTGAAATTCAGCTTTCTCCCCCTGAACTGTAGTTTTGTCTTATACAGTATGTCCCCCCCCCCCCTCAAAACCCAACAAGAAACAAAACAGAGTCTTTCTTGAAAAAACTAAGTTTTATGGACCGATATAGTTTGTCAGCAATAAATTAAGTTTTTTACGATTATTGGGCATATATGGCAAGCCATATGAGTTTCTGTAAATGCTGCCCTAGTTATAGACGGTCAATTGTGGGAATTCCCCCCCCCCCTCCCCCACCCACCACAACCCCAACCTGTAGCCTATCAGAAAAGTACTAGATGAGATCTAGACCAAGAAAGTTTATCAGTTTCCAGTACTTCACCAAGTTGAACTCTATGATGCATGCACCTGTTCACTAGCATTAACATTTGGCACACATACAAAATGCATTACTCACCAAGCCTATTTTGTATTACGGGATATATGTTGCATGTACAGCCATACTCCCAATAGCACTAATTGCTCATAAATTAACCTACTCTCCGCATTGTAGTCAAGTAAAGGTGTGGATTACATGTAGAAAATATCTAGCTGTGATTGGAGTTGATTACCGATCCAGGTAATGCCACAGTTTGAGCTCGAATCATTTTGAGTTGTACATGTATGTTTGGTGTGTAATGGATCATGCAAGTGACATTTATCACTTCACAAAAATTAGTAATCTTGAGTAATGGTCTGTCATTCAATTTCCTATAGTTTAATTGAGCATAGAGATTGAAATTTTTTTTTTTTTGGAGGGGGGGTGTATGTATAATGGGAAATATCTCTGTATCTTTCCCTCTATTGTACTGCTTCTCTGGAGTTGTACTGGTGCTTTAAGGGGACTGTACAGTACTGGTTGAGATGGCGATTCATGTTTTGAACATTCCTAAGTGAGATAATGAGAAACCTCTAATGAAATATGAAAGAGCATGTAATTTTAAGAAGGATTCAATGTTTATTTGATGAAAATTGGTTTTCAAATGGCTGAGATATCCAAAAAAGTGATAATAATAAAAGACTGCAGGCCACGCCTTTTATTAGGATCTCTTTATTTCACCTTGTTTTTGGATATCTCAGCCATTTCAAAACCGATTTTCATCATGTAAACTTTTGATACCCCTTAGAATTGCCTGCTCTTTGACATTTCATAGAGTGGTTTCTGAATTTCTCGCAAAACGTTAAAAAGCTAAATCCTCACCTAAACCTGAGCGGTACACACCCTTTAAAGTGACTGCCGATTAATCACTGTTGCTCCCGTTGTGTGTGTACCTCAGTGGCATTTCGGAATGATCAATTGTTCCATTGACACTGTGATAGAGGTAGTTTCACCTGGCACGGATGAAAAATGCTGCACGAAGCCGACATCTCCGTGCAAAGTGCATACATGTACAGCTAGTCGGGCCGGCTGTATTCGTGAGTCGTGTCGTATCTGGAGAAACTGTCACTGCGGCAATTAGCTGTTACACACATTGTACATTGTACCGTAGAATCTGATAGTTTGGAATAGAGATACCGGTAACATTTTTAACTGGCGAGTTAACTGAGTGCTTTCCTGCATGCTATACTGCCTGTTCAAATGGAATGATTTACACGATGGAGGTTATAAGAATGATAGCTATGAGGATGATGATGGAACCACTACCATCATCATAATCTTCATTATTGTTACCTCATTGCAGGTTTCATAAAATCATGTCATCCATTGTCATTCAGTGTAGTTCTTCATGATGTTACAACTACTACTGCTACTGAATGTTGATATAATTTTCATCAGCCTCATCCATAAGACAATACCACTAATAGCATCATTGCTGTTGTTGATGTTGTTTCATTGTACCATCAAAAATAGCAGTGTACTCTTAATAGCAAGGGGGAAAAAAACTGGATTTTATGTATTAAAATGAATACAATTTCATTGGGACTGCCTGTCCCTGTGGCCCTACAATAACATGGAGGATATACCTGTAGGTTTGTCCTAGATATTGTTAACTGAAATCTTTCTGGGAAATCAAATGAGTAGTAGAGTGATACAGATTATACCATTCCATAGAATATGGCCATCAAGGTTAATGGTGCTATAAAACTGAGCTGTTTTGCGAGGGATTACAAATTGGTGCACGTGTGTGTGATGTATTTAAGTGTGTGAGTAAGACGTACATTGTACATTCACATATGTATGCATATTTCACACAGGAAACCCTCACACAGAACTAGCACATAACTGTGATATAATAGAGAGCATATATTCATTATGTGCACTCCTTTCACTTCTTAGTCACATGATATGAAAGGGCTGCCTTTCAGTGTGAGCATTTGCTGAATATGAAAGTATGGCATTAAAGGGATGGTATAGTTTTGATGGAGATGAGGGACTCAGATTTTCACTCTTTACAAGATAATTTATTAGAAATTACTTACAGATATTAAAAAGCATACAATTCTAAGAGGAATTTAAAGTGTATTTGATGAAAATCAGTTTTGAAATGGCTGAGATATCAAAAAATAAAGTAAAAGAACAAAAAAGGTGGGACCCATCTTTTATTAGGACCTCTTGTTTTGGGATATCTCGGCCATTTCAAAACCAGTGAACTGTATGCTCTTTCATATGTCATAAGAGGCTTCATAAGAGGTTTCTCATTGTCTCACATGTACATTGTAACACACACAAAAAAGCTGGAAACCCAAACCCCCGTCGCGACCAAAACGATACCATCTCTTTAGTTTAAAGGTAAAAATTACAGCCCAAGACTAAGCTATCATTGTGTGTCCATATTCTGGAAAAGAGGCCATGCTATTTCTTGCTCTACTTATGTAGGCCTGGACTCGCTTATCAAGGACTGACTTGGGATTGGAACATTCATCAGATCATACCGAATATTACATGAAATAAAAAATGTTGTGCTGAATACTTTTCCTTGATCCATCATCTGTGGAATGCCATTCATAAATCTTTCTGATTTGTAGAGTGCGTCATCATCTGTGGATTGCCATATGAGTACTCATTGACCTTTTAAAAAAAAAAACTAAACCAAACAAAACAAAACAAAGCAAAACAAATAAGTGGTATTTGTCCGCAAATCCATTGTCCACTCAAAAAAACTTGAGTTGACTAATATTTGTCTCTGAATCAAAGACAGGCATCTCAATGGGAATAGTTGACACAATACTTTGTGCGAGAGTGGACGATCTCGAGCACCTTTTATGATACAAGGCTATAATAATGTTAGTGTGCCCTTGGGAGTATGAATTGGAATGCTCTTGAGGTATAGAGCAGCAAGATATCAATGCTTTCCTAAAACATTTTGTGTGGAAGCTGCTTTGAAATTATTATGGATAATGTTTGTTCACTGTCTTTCAACTGTGGTCTGGTATTCAAAGTTCTGGGTATCATTTCTAGTACCCCTCCCCAGTTGCTGGAATCAAACCAGTATTTGTCATGCACTTTATTCTCTGATTCCATGGAAACTTGTCAGTCCAGAAACTGCTTTTTGGTACACACACTAGCCGAATCCTATCATGATGGGATGCTGTAAAATGAGGAATGTTCGCATGCACTTTGATTTCACAAATTTTGCGAGAGCCAAGATTCGCAAAATTAAAATGCACATGAAAGTTCTTGTCTACACACTACATTTGTATACGCATTGGATGTTAGAGACACCTCACGAAAATTTCAAGCCGCGAAAAAAGGCCATCGGCTCCAATTCGCGAAAATTTCAAGCCACGAAAAAGGCTGTTGGCTCCAATTCGCGAATATTTCATGCCGTGAAAATATCATGTTTTACAGTACTTCAACATCCTACTGAGTGTCCCTTCATACACTGGATGGAAGTGGAGTGCCTTTGAAATTATACAATCATGCACAACAGGACTTGAACCCTTGACCACCTCATCCTAACAGCTGTACCTCTACCACTAGACCATGACACTTTCTTGACATATTTCACATCTACTGTAGAAAAGAAATTGTCCACCTTTTGCAGTGGCTTATTACATGTGATATGACTTCAACTTGCATTTCATGTTAAATGTTTCCTCTTTGATAGAAAGAAAAAAATAATTGAGAATGACAATGTAACCTATGCTGGTTATACTATGTAGTAAAAAAAAAACAAAACAACAACAACAACATTAGCAACCCCAAACAAAAAATTGGATGAATTTCATGTCATTGAAACTCATGTCTGCCAAGAATTGCAGTAGATTCAGCATGCAAAGTCTACACTGCAAAAATATCGGTGTTAGATATAACAAAACACTGCAAAAAGATTGGTGTTAGATTTAACACCACAGGTGTTAAAATCTAATACCAATCTTTTTGTAGTGCAGACAAAATGTGTCATGGATGTGCAATATATCCACTCAGCTGTACGATGGACTCGTGAAACACTCAGTAAGCCATCAGAAAGGGGAGAGCTTTACCTGTAATTGCAGTAGGCAATCCCAGATGAAATGTGATCCGGCTGAGCCCTACACACATGCTTTTAAACATGGCGCTTTGCATTACGGCAGTGAACGTCCTCTAAATACCTTAACACGTTTAGCTTATTTAAGTTATTGGAACCAAAATGGGAACACTTTCCACAGTTTGGAGGTATATCATGCATATGTACATGTATGTATCAAATCGATATCAATTGCATTGAAAAAAATAAAGTTGTGCAAATACTTTATGCAGTGTCAGGCTTGAGGGAAGACTAAGTCAGATCTAGATGTTGAAATTGCATCCATATTCATGTCTGCACATTTCAGAGCTCTGTGCCAGCTATCCTTGTAACCATAATGCTCAGGTACAGCACCATTATCAAACATGGGGGTTTATGTTTATGAGCACATGGTGCATATATTTTGCTCTATCAGATGTTGCTTTTTACTTGCTTCTGTTTGTTCTCGGCAAGATGATGAAATGATCAAAGCCACCATATTCATGCTGGTTTACTAGTCACTACTCCAAGAAAATTTGTTGTGACATGAAGCAAAATTCCATGTATTCTCAATCATGTGAATCAGCCATCAAATTGCTGTTCATAATGGTCAAAGAATAGATAGTCAGTCATAAGAAAAAAAAGATGTTTTGCAACTTGCCACACCCTCAAATGCAGAAGTGTATATATGAGAACCAAGGTACGGGACTCTCTCAACATTATGGGCTGATGCTCACAGCCGTTCAAGTGATATTCCTGCTCTCCGCGATCCTGTTTTGGGTGTGAGCAGATGACAACAGGTGTAATGTTGTGAAACTTACTTTGGCCATGTGTGTGTGTGATGTGTCTGCACATGACTCGACGGGCCGTGTACTGCAAACTTTGCCTGCCGTATATATGCGCACGTCGCCATGGCAACGGAGAGAAAGTGGAGGAGCCCCTCAGATTCGGGTTCAGTTCTTCAGGCGTTTGAGGGGAAAATTTTACATCTTGGAGAGTCGGTGTGGTGTGGACGTTAGCTTGTGTTCATGAAACATGCACTGGCTGTGACTTGTCATATACCCAAAGGCTAGGCTATCCGATGAAATAGCAGTGGAATTTTAAGATAGTCATCTTAAAGAGGTTACCCCTCTGAATCCACTTCTATGGCATTGTTGTTGTTGCTTCATTTCCATCTGAGAAGATGGCTGGATAGCCCATATTCAGCTTCAATAGCTGTTCTTCCATGGGGTCCAGTTGGATGCATAAGGTGGGACCACTTCGATCACTGGTTTTAAAGCCCTGCTCGTAGCGATGAATAAAGGAAGCGGGATCTTTTACGTGCATGAGTTGTGACTCTCTCACACATGGGACCTCCATTTTATGTCCTATCCAAGGGACAGTGTGTTTTGCCTCTTTACTAGAGGGGACAGTATGATTAGACATAAAATGCTCCATGTGCAGAATGAAAGATTCTTACACTTAATATCATATTTATTACTTTAAACATCTGTTGATGAGAAAAGTACCTTTGAAGATGAGAGTAAGAGAAGGAGAAGGAAACTACAGGAAGTAAAAATGTTTAAAGAAGGATTTGGAGAAGAAAAGAAGGAATATGGGGAGAAGGGAAAAGAGAATGAAGGCTGAAGAGAAGAAGAGAATAAATTGGAATGAAAGACTGATGGTAGATAGGAGAGAGAAACAGAAGACTTTGCTAGTGCAAAAAAAAAAAAAACCCTCAAAATACAAAGAAGAATAATAAAAATTAAAAGTGGGAGAAGAACATGGTTGAACAAAAATAGAACCTCGTTGCATATGATATGCCCTACGAAAACATCAATCCAGTTGTCTGACATGAGAATGAAAAATAAAGAAGAAACAGAATATTTTGATACTTCCTATTGCTACCATCAGTGGTGACTGTATTTTCCTGTTGATTTCCGTTATATTATTCCTACCAAACAAATGATGAAGTGTCTATTAAACTGCCATGTGTATTTTTATTATTATTATTTTCATTATTATTGTTATTATCATTATTATTATTATTATCATTATTATTATTATTATTATTATTATTATTATTATTATTATTATTATTATCATTATTATTGTTATTATTATTATTATCATTATTATTATCATTATTATCATTATTATTATTATTATCATTATCATTATTATTATCATTATTATTATCATTATTGTTATTATTATTATTATCATTATTATTATTATTATTATCATTATTATTATTATTATCATTATTATTATTATTTTGCAGGATATTTCACTTTTGGATATGACATGTTTTTATTTTTTGAACATGAAGACCTGCAATAGATTCTTTTCATTGTATTTATCTAGTATCATTCACAATGTTGCCCAATTTGTATTTCATATGCTATACTAGATAAAAATGCACAAGTGAATTAAAGTCAGTCACATGAACCTAAATTAGACATGTTCCTCAATATTTGGACTACAGGAGTAGATTAATTTAATGTATCTCAAGACTGCACAGGATATGTGTATACATTGAAACATTATTACAGAGAGTTTGCCCATTTCTTTTGAAATCTGTTTTTTTTTTTTTTTTTTTAATCGTAGCAGGTTCTGTATGGCACAGACAGGTTTTGTAAGCAAATGTTCTTAGTGTAAAAAAAACATCGAGCAATTATGAAGTAAAAGTTTCATCAAACCAAAGGATTGTCATCTGACGCACTGGGACTTTTCCTTAGATAGACACGAACATAACATATTTGAACTGTATGTCCCCGTTTCTCAGGGAAGTTGACCAGACATGCTGTCTGATTCTTTCCCTGCCCAGATTTAAAAACTTTGTGTCAAGTGAATTCCGAAGTACCCTTCTGGAAGTAGGCCAGGGTGCTAGCGTATCCATGTTTTATGGATATTTGTTTCTTAAAGGAAACCAAAACCCAAAGAGAAATATGGATCGAGTGAAAGCAGCAACGTATGTAGAGCACATCAGTGAAAGTTTGAGGAAAATCAGACAATCGATGCAAAAGATATGACTTTTAAAATTTTGGTGTTGGAACCACTGGATAGGGAGACTACTTGAGTTTATGACATCATGTGTGGACAACAATATAAGGAAAATATAAAGATAATTCCATAAAAATTTATTTCATCCATTGAAATAATTATGGTTCATTGTGTCAATGTTTCTTTTTTTGTAAAGTAACAAATCTTTTTGTGAAGTTAATTTCAGAATCGATTACCAAACTGAAACCTAATATTGATAGATTTGGCACATGATTTAATTGTTTTTCCTGTTTGTTTTCTGATTGCAGATATTGAACCAGAGTACCACTGGAAGTCGCACTGTGAGTATCAGGCACACTTTTAGTTTCAATCTTGGATTTTTCTTATCTTTGATAGTTCAAGTGATTATTCTTATTAGCTTGTGATATGTGGTATTATGCTACATGTGGCTATTAACCCATTTAGGACAGGCTGATTTTGCTATAACACACGTTTCCCATAGACACCTGCCCAAGTATACTTGAGACCAGTCTTCAGCGGGTTAATGATTATCAATTGTAGGATGTTACTAACCAAGCTAATCGCACTCTGATTAAGTGTGTACTACCTGTCTATGTACGCAAGTAGGAAGTCATTTACGCCTACTCATTTGTTGATGCAGACACAACTATTGTGGTTTTGTCTGAAGTTGTGCCCTGCTAGGTCTACTCAAGCCGGCCAAAATAAACCCTGGTATGGCGTGAACATATTCAAGGAAGTATGCCCAGCATTGATATGCAGCCATGTCATATTTGATGATGATTTACTGAAATTCATGAGCGTGACTTACTGCTGTGCTCAGTGTGTCGAGACAGTTCGCCTGACACATTGGTTTTAGGGGTTGATTGATGTTTGTGTGCAGTCCTGCATGAATAGGCTGAGACAATTTATATGAATATTAGATGAATCAGAAATTACCGTCTAGTTAATCAAACTCAGGCGCGTTTCAGATTCAGGCAAGAGCAACTGCAAAATTTTCACATAGTGAGTGTAGAAGAGTGACTGCATTATGAGTGACTGAATGCCGTAAATGACATACTCTTATCTTTTAGTGAAATCACAGTTGACAGTGAGTATCAAGGGGTGAATTCAATGAAATTGAATCATCTTAGTGCACAATCAGCGTCTATTTGATGCATCGGCATGTGTCGAATTCCATTTTTTGTGCATTGCTTGTGACATTTTTTTGTGTGTGTCTTTGCACGCTAAATTTATTGAAGTGAAACAAGGAAATATTTGTATAACAAAAGCCTGAATAGTGTTTTCAGAGAAGCGAATAAAATTCTTAAATTTGGCCTTAGCTTTCTTTCTTAATGGAACAAAAGGAAGCGATATAATGTGCTAACAAATGTAGAATAGAGTGAGGCTTATGAAGAAAGATTTTGGCTCTAGCATATATTGATATGTAACACTAGTTACTCTGTAAAGAAATCCAAGGACAAATTTAGATAAAGCAAACAATTAAACAAACAGTTCCCCTCACATACCCATATACACTTGTATGTGCTAGTGTTCTTGCTTTTTTTTAATGTGTTTCCTTCAGAAAAATTGCAATGAGGATATATTTCATTTCAACTAGAGACGAATTAGAGATTCCATTAGAAATGTGCAAATTCAAGCATGAAGGCAGTAAAGCCAGCTTCTCCCCCCCCCAAAAAAAAAAAATATCAGTATACATATGTAATTAGGTGACACTAGTTAGAAAAAGTATAAATGTAATAACATTCAAACTGCAAACTGCAAAGAAAACCTCTAAAGGTGACTAGCACATATTTATACTGGTCATCATAGACTTTCCATTGTCATCTATGCTATACGTTCTTATTACATGTAGATTGAAACTATGTAATGACACACAATTTCTTGTCTTTAAATAATGTCAAAGGTCATACAGTTGTCGTAGTAACCTGAGGTTGAACTTGACAGGCAGCAATACAATACTGAATGGCTGAAATTAATATTCCCCTTGCACTTTGAATACCTCCCTCACCCATGAAATGAATTTTCACTGGAATGTGCCATAGCTAATATTGGTATTTAGCTGTTTATTGACCAGGGCTTGCTGCGGCGGCTGCGATTCAATTACAGGCAAGTTTAATCCTGTTTGTTGCCATTTAGTCCTGTGTGTTTGAGCGATGTCTGTGGTCACTTTTGTGGATGGATTTAGAAAAGCTATTCTTAATCAGTGAAAGAGAGAGAGAGAGACACACACACATCTACAGACAGACTGACAAATAGACAAAGAGAGAGAGAGAGGAATGGAGAGATGGATGAAGGAGAGAAAAGGAGAAGAAGAGAAGGAAAGGGAAGAAGAGGTGGCAGGAGAAACCTTCAACCTTTGAAATGAATTTGAAATGCAGATCTTATCAAGCGTGGATGTACTCTGATTATGTGCAGTATTTTGGCAAGGCGGTCTCGGGCAAATCTCCATCGACAGCGTCGTCGGATGCACTCACTAAACAGATCACTGCATTGCATTACATACAGCCTCACTGCCCATTTGTTCAATGCACTGTTCAATGCTCTTCAAATGTCTAAAATGTGTACTCTGCAAAACACATGAGTTGACGCTTTCAAGATAATAATAATGATAATGATAATGATAATGATAATAATAATAATAATACTAATATAAAAGTATAATAAAATTAATAATATTAATAGTAATAATAATACTAATACTACTAATAATAATAATGATAATAATGATAATAATACAGACATTTATAACACGCAACATATCCACTCAAAGGTGCTCAAGGGGCAAGATGCAAATTGTATTCTAGTAACAGCTTTAATCATATGAATGTTCAGAAAACAGAATGAAACCTGTGATTAGGCAACAAGTGACAAAATAATGAGAAGAGTCACAAGTGTGTTTTAAACAGATCCATAGGAATTGAGGTGATGGAATTGCCTGGAAGTGATTTCACACTGTTAGGCCCTTTATGCGGAAGTCAATTGTAAACGTGATTCAGAAATGCATTTTTATTTCTCTACTGTTTCTTTAGATGTACATGTACATGATCAACCATCCGTTCTGTCTTTATTCACATTTTCGAATAGAGATGATTTGTGAACCCTAATAATAGGATCACCTATACAAATAATGGTATGTGATTCAAATGTTTATATGGCATGAAAATTCATAGTATTTCAAATATGATATGTTTCATAATCATGAAATTTCACCTTATCCTGGTTTTAAAAGGACAGGCTGATTTTGCTACAACACGCATATCCCATAGACACCTGCCTAAGTACACTCGATCGGGTATACTCGAGACTAGTCTTCAAAGATTTAATATATCCCAGTACATGCACTGAGGAATAATTATCCACTTATGCAGTTACAATACATGCAGAGAATCATCATAATATAGAGTTCATTTCCTCATGTTGAATGATGCAGCTGATAATAAGAAATAATGGGATCAGCTATTGGTGCTCCAAGCATCAGGCTTATTTTAGGAGCAACAAAGGAATCTCTACCGACTCTATTTCCTGGTTCCATGCCATAAATGGAACGTGGGAATATCGGCTCAGTTGGCGGGGGCGACAAATTGACATTAAAGAGGCTTTAATGCCACGTTGTAATGATTGTATTGTGCATTACGACCATTTTGTAGGTGTAGGATTGCCAAATGTGGAATATATCGGGTGCTTCCTATCCATTTGGGCATTATTTGTTCCAAATTTCTCATTTTGAGTGTACTTGTTGAACCACTTACGGTGTTTGCTTTACTACTGAATAGCCATATTGACTTGTTTGTGGATGACATGTTTCTGTTTGTCAAAGGTGCAGCGGTGAAGACCTTTTCCTTCATCCGCTGTCACGCTTGATTGTTTATGTTTTTATTTCATAAAGCCCCAGGAATCAGAGCGTGGCACTGGTCACAGAGTATCTGATTTCAGGAAATGTCAAATAGCTTTGCTTTGAACCACAACCATGCATCAGTGCATATATTCAATGGAGATACTTGTCAATATCCGTGCGTACCTGGGAAGATACATAATTATGTAGAATGACAGAACGAGTACTATTAGTCCCACTACCTGTTATTCCTGTTGGTGCTTTGTAATATCAAGGAGGTTCTAGAGAATGGAGTCACAACCGTCTTATTTCCTTTGCTAGATGTTCGAAGCCGCCGCTCAAAAATATTTGAAGCATGTGCCAAACAGGATCTGCCGCGCAGATAGGAAGACAATTGACTTGTGTCTCATTGCATAATCACCAGCCACTTTCAAAGGAAGATATGTCTTTGTGATGGTAATTACTTTTCGCTATCCCTTCTTACGAAAGGTAGGTGGTACAGACACGAGGATGCGCGAATAGAAATTGAGCAAAAAATGCTGAAATTAAGATGAAAATTACTAGACTCTGCATACCCGGGCACTAATCTGATATATCTATTAAAAAAGAATTATACTCGAAGATTATTCCATTTTAGTTTCATTTGTGGAAATTTAGTGGAAAAGTGATAAAACCAGCTTTCCAGGATGGTACAGTTT
The DNA here is from genome assembly GCA_033980235.1 of Diadema setosum. NCBI lineage: Eukaryota > Metazoa > Echinodermata > Echinoidea > Diadematoida > Diadematidae > Diadema > Diadema setosum. Next base: position 4,567,105 of record CM067076.1, on the reverse strand, counting down.
TAAACATTTTCACATGATACAGCTCTGACTTACACTTTTGCGCAAATTTCTGGACGGAATTGACTTTTGCTTTACATGCTTTATCATTACGTGAAATTTCATTTCATTTAATAAATAAATAAGCAAAATATGGCCAACATTATGACAACGTTCAAAATGAATCTTTAGATTGCCCAGCAAGACGGCGGCTTGGAACATCAATCAGCAAAGGCACAAGTGCACCTGTGGAATTCTTTTGTACATCAGTAGAAATCTGACAACTGTTTGAATAATTACAGCCAGTTGGAACTCCCATGTATTAAACCTCCTTGGTAATATACTGTACATGGTACACAACTGGTGATTTGCTTCATATTGGCTAGTCATCTTCATGGTGATATTACAGGGCTGCCAACCTTGAGTGAGAGTTTGGCGTGAGACACTGCGAGGGAGCGGAGCGACCTCCTGGCTAGCGCCTGGCGGCCTGCTGTGCGGCCGTACGTACGTACGTACTACGTACACAGTCAGTGTATGTAAAGTGATGTAAAGCACACGTCATAGCCATACATGCATTGTAATTTGCCAAAAGTACAAGCTACACTCACATGGAATAGGTAGAAACCAATCGTAATCCAATAGCTCGTCTTTGCGCGCGAACCGAAAATGATTATTATTTGTTAAGCTTTACACCCGCGCGGGAAAATCTCGAAAGTTTGGGCTTGGGCATATCGATATTTGGAATATCAGAGAATTTAGAGATACATTTATTTTTGTAGACTTGTACATTCCATTTTGGGGGTTTAGCGTGAGATTTCGTTTATAAAAGTGAGTCTCACGCTCAGTGCGTGAGAGTTGGCAGCCCTGATATTACCATCATTAAAGGGGAATTTACCCCAAATTCAGTGAATGCAAAAATACTAGTAATGCATACATCAGCGAAGTTTGAGGCAGTTTGACTGTAAAATCTCTTCATGAAGGCAGGGAGAATGATATTCTGGTACCCTTTTTATTAGCATGTATAAGCCAGTAGCAAGTCAAAAGCATGTACTTTTCATAAAGATTGAAATTTTGTGGAATTCTCTTTATATTTTTTAATGGTTGTTGAATCATTCACGAAGAGAAAACCTTTATAATGTATCTATGTAGATCACATTATAGCATTAGGAGAGTTGTAGGGCATTGATATAAATTGTCTGTCTAATTTGCATATAATTATACACATTCTGCATAAAAATATGGTAATGATCTTACTTGGAGTTTCAATTGTTAGTGTGAGAGATGAGACTCTTGTGCCACTCTTTGAAATACAGGGGATGTTGTGACTGCTAGATCAGGAAGCAACATCATCAAAATTCTGGCACATCTGTTAAAATATATCTCCACTTGAGAACCAAATGTGTCATTTCAGCAGGTTTCTCCATGCTAATTATAGATCCCCCCCCCCCCCCCCCGCAAAAAAAAAAAGAAATAAATAGATAAAAGAAATATGAATAAATAAATAAATGTCCTGGCATTCTGAAAGGAGAAACATTACACATGTGTCATGCACATATCTTTGTAGCTACCATTACTGAGATTGTAAGTCATTGCTATAGAGCAAACCAGCAATTATGGTGCCATATGTTTATGGTCTTTGGTAATATTTGTTGTGAGATTGACTTTACCTATTCATTTTAAAACTACTTTGTGGAATAGTTGATCTCAGGGAATTGCTCAGAATCCACCAGGAAGGAATATTTGTGGAATGACGTTTCACATCAAACCTTTCAGGAGTGGTCAAGAGTGGACTCTGACAACTGACCACTGACTGTGTTGGGTTGGTGTTTGTGACTTTTGCACTGACCAAAGACTCCTCAAACATGTCTTGGTGGTCAGTTCAGTGCTCAGGTGCTGCAGTGTGGTCACTTTAAACTTCCCAAATAGAAATACAGTCAAACCTGTCTATAGTGACTACCACCTGTAGCGGCCACCTGCCGTATGCGACCACTAAACACAATACCCCAAGAGAAAAGCCATGTTAATGACCCTGTCTATAGCGGCCACCTGTTTACAACAGACACTTTTTTGTCTCCCTTGGGTGACCGATATAGACAGGTTTGACTGCAGCATGTTAAAAACCTCGTGGATAATAGCCAGTTGTGTGTAACATGCAGCCAGAGGTCACCTGCATTGTATTTTGCTTCCTGTGGTCAGTTTTTCATTGTGTTATCGAGCTTCTTGCTCCAGCTTGGCCACTGTTCTGCCAACATGAATGAATTCGATGAAACAGTGACACCAGAACAGAGGGAAACACATGTAACTGTCTTTTTGTTTTTGTTTTTGTTTTTTTTAAGGAAGGGGGTGGGCACCTGGTTATATCTGATGATATGAAACATGGCAATGTGTGTGGCAATCATGTGCATAATAGTACACATGGGTGTCATGAATGCCTATTTATGGTAAAAACACTTTTGCTGCCAACTTTCTGACAGAGCTGCCAGACCATTACACTTTTTAGCTCACCTGAGCCAAAGGCTCAAGTGAGCTACTGCGATCGCCCTTCGTCCGGCGTCCGGCGTGCGTCGTGCGTCGTGCGTCGTGCGTAAACTTTTTACATTTTCATCTTCTTCTTGAAAACCCCAAGACCGATTTTCATCAAACTTGGCAGGTAGCATCCCTAGGGGGTTAGGAACTCAATTTGTTAAAATGGGCACCATGCCCCACCCAGGGGGCCCCCAGGGGGGCCCAAACCCCCAAAATTAAGGAATCTGTAAAAATCTTCTTCTCTAGAACCAGAAGTGATAGAGCTAAGTTAATACTATGAGTTAGTACATTGATGACTGTAGTTTCAAGTTTGTTCATGGCAGAATCAGGGGTGCCCCCCTTGGGACCCAGGGGAGGGGGGTGGAGAGGGGTCCTAATGGGGCTTAAATTGTAAATTTTCATCTTTTTCTTGAGAACCCCATGACCCATTTTCACCAAACTTGGCAGGTAGCATCCCTAGGGGGTTAGGATCTCAATTTCTTAAAATGGGCACCATGCCCCACCCAGGGGCCCTCCAGGGGGCCCAAACCCCCCAAAATGAAGGAATCTTTAAAAATCTTCTCTAGAATCAGAAGTTATAGAGCTGGGATAATACTATGAGTGAGTACATTAATGACTGTAGTTTCAAGTTTGTTCATAGCAGATCCCAGATCCCGGGGTGCCCCTCGGGGGGGGGGGGGGGGGGGGGGGGGGGAAGGTCCAAATGGGGACCTGAATTGTACATTTTCATCTTTTTCCTGAAAACCTCATGATGGATTTTCGTCAAACTTGGCAGGTAGCATCCCTAGGGAGTCAGGATCTCAATTTATCAAAATGGGCACCATGCCCCACCCAGAGGGCCCCAGGGGGCCCAAATCCCCCCCAAATTAAGGAATCTTAAAAAATTTGGGCCCTTATTGTACATTTTCATCTTCTACTTGAGAATGCCTGGTCAGATTTTAGTAGAGCTGCGAATAATCTAGATTAGTGACTGCGTGAAAGGTGAACTTGCGATACTCAGGTGAGCGCTAGACCCGCGGGTCTCTTGTTTTTTAAGCTTCCCTAAATGCTACTATTACTATAAATGGAGGTTTTATCTCAAAGTTCATACTCTGTCAGCTGAAAGAAACATTATAACTAATTGAATTAGAAGATTTGATATCCTTCATTCTCACCACAGTTTATTCATTTTGTTTGGAAAACTTTAATAGCCAGGTATCTGATTGGATTTAATGGTTGCTCTAAAAGTCAGATCATTTTATGAGGTCGAAACTGGCTGACAATTCGTCATACAACGCGGGTCGTGATTGCTGTGCTCAAACCAAATGGGCCAGTTATGAAATAGCTAGCTTTGAATGATGACACCCAAAGATGATTTGCAATCTCTGCCACTGGCCTGGCCATATCATCTATGGCTACTGGTCACTTATAGGCAATGATGATGATACTGCTGGTCACTCCTGGCCAGTAATGCTGCGGGCAGTGAGGTGCCTTGGCCTATTCTTCGTGAGGCTGTCGATGGGGTGTCTGGGTCACGACTGCCCGCCGTTTGATTAAATCTGAATCCCAGCCGTGGGTCACTGAAGTGTGATTAATTAGCCGAGAGCTCTCGCTGACCGTTAGATGCAAGCGGACTGCGGTAATTGCCTCTTTTTGGGCCTCAAATTTGCATTACGCTGATTGCTTTGGTGCTGTACCATTATTTACTCTTTTTCTCCATCCCCCCCCCCCCCCCCCCACACAAACTGGTGGCAATTATGTGGCATCATGTTGGAGAATTTCATTGTCATTTCTCCATCGAGCTAAAAAGTGTAATTAAACTCTGCTGAGTTAAATGCTGAGAGTAGTAAGCAATTGAGAGGGACAAGTGATGTTGTAAAGGAAAAATGTGGTAAATGAAATGTGTAATTACGACCCGGCAGAAAAAAAAGGTACACAGCTAACATAATTTTCTTTCAGAAAGGTGTGATATTTGCCTCTTTTTTTCCAAGCAACTCTCTCTCTATATAATACAAGTTGTCCTTTATAATATCTACAGGAGGAGAACTGCTTTATTCCTCATCTTTTAGGTGGTTGCTTGGCAACCAATGTGATTTGGCGCGATGTTGCTTACAGGGGATTTGCTATACTGCTCCAGAATACAAACTATATTACCAGCATCTCTGTATTCACTTTACCATGCAAAAGTGATTACACGAGCGATGATTATGAAGTAACGCTATGATTGCCCCCCAGAACAGCCTGAATAAAGGTATGGGGGGGGGGGATGGGGGAGGGGGGCTGATAGATTAATTTGATTTTGGTTGTAACACTATAGAACCCTGTGATGATAACGAAGGAGAGCGTATCTTTCGAGGCGTGATGAGAAATGCAGCAGGAGATGATGTGGAGCATGAGGCAGAGAAAGAGACCAGGAGAGGAAAAGATGCAGACAGAGTTGGTGTCCTGACCACGGAATGCAAGTTGCTCTTTTGTTGACCTTCGGATGCTTAGGAGTTCACCGAAAGCCCATGAGATACAGGAAGCACTTTGCATTGTCTGGAAAGAAAATGAGGAGGGGAAAGGAAGGGTTAAAAAGGAGCCATTGTTGTCTGAAGATGTAATTCTATGGTTTTGAAATTGACCATTATCATTTGACCTTAAATCTCTTTGGGGTTCAGCAAAAGGTAATATTGATGTCTAGCCAACTATCATGGGGGGGGGGGGGGGGGTAAGAAGGGGGAATGTAAAGGAACATCCTTTCTGAAGGTGTGGAAGACCATGTTGTTTAGTGAGATTTTTTTTTTTCTTCACTTGACAAAGTTAGTTGTGCCCGAATTCAAAACTATCATTTGTGCTCTTGAGGATTTCAGAGGAACAAAACTGTTCTTTTTCTTTTTAAAGGGATGGTACAGTTTTGGTTTAGATGGGGCTGCAAGTTTCAGACTTTCTGTGTGTATGTGTGTGCATGTTTGTTTGTGAGATAATGAGAAACCTCTTATGAAATATGCACTATTTAGTGAGATTTTTATGTCCACACTGGTAAAACTGTTAGATTTGGTTTATCGGGGTAAAATTGATGTAATTACCCGAGCAACACTGCAGGGACCTTTTTAAGAGGCAGGGTAAAAAAAAAAAGATAGCCCAGATGTTGGTGCTGTAACTCTGGTTTGAAAGGCTTTAGCTCGAGCTTCAAGCATGGTCAGGTTTAAGGCCGATGCTGGCACATGCGCACTTTAGATGAACAAGCGCGTGGTATATCGACAAACCCGATGTTTAAGCTCGAGCTGATGAAGATGTGTTGAGATTAGCATGCTATTTTGTGAATTAGCTGGCTATTCTGCAAACCGATCAGAACAGCGTGCTATTTCGTTTTTGTTCGTGAAATTAGCGGGCTATTTTCTGATTGGGCAATTCTTTGGATCAGAAATAGCACGCTATTCTTCAAGCTCAAGCTGATGAAGACCCACCTTTTGTTAAAACTGGGCTGTAGTTAACCCTCCTCACAATGACTTGGATTCATCAGGATATTGCAAACATTTCAAGATGGACAACGTGACAAAAATGTGTCTCTCCATAGACCTTGCAACTAAAGACTCAGATAAAAATGGCACATGCATACTTGCTGGATATGATTACTGATGTTCCACTGGTATATAATACATCATTTTAGTAGTCACATGAAAGTTGTCTCAGTTTTGATAGAGTACTCAATGAGACGAAAGAAAAAACTTGGCGTAAGATGACAGTGTTTGGTATCAGTGCATCCTGCTTTGCATTTTATGTCACACTACCTCCGTCTATATGTCAATGAGAAATTGCACTGTTTGGTTAAAGCCCCTAGACTCTGTTTGATTTGTCAAGTGTACAGTGTGTGTTCTGGTCTTCATGTCATATCAAGTCTGGTGTACAAAAGCCCCACTATGGGTGTAGAAACACAACGGATTCTTTTTTTTTTCTGCAAATTAGCTTTTTTAGCTCTCCAGACTAATGATTGCATCATGTAGTTTGATCGTTCAAAACTAGGAAGGAAGTCATGATTCGAAAGTGAATTTGGCAGATTATTTACAGAAAAATCATACATGTGTACCCTCTTACTCTTGAATATCTGGTCTCTGCAGTCCAGCAAAGCTGTATGTGTGAATCTATTTCTAGATTGCACCTTTAAGAGTTGAAAGCATTTATAATAGTGCATGGTGCCAAAATCAGTTTTATATCAATTTTTCATTCTTTTTTGCCATTGATACGATTAAATGCAGAGTGAGCTGCAGCAAGCTCTGAATGTGAAGTGTAATTTTAGTATGATTGAGAAGTGGGTTGCTTGGCCCCTGATGGTAGTGCGCTTGTATTGCCAGTGATGAATACGGCAGCGCCAATCATTTTCTGTGATAATGGTTTCTGCAGAAGTATAATTAATTTGCAAAGATGTGAAGTTGGTTCCCCCACCCCAGTGGGGGTATCTCTCATAACACCAGGGTTCTTTGACCCTTGTCCATGTCGAAGTGGAGAAATGGCCTGATGAAGTGAATTGAATTCAAATGAAATGTGTTGTGATGATTTGCCACACTACTTGTAATAATATCACTGCTGCTTCTCCAATCATAGCATGGGTAATTCCATGAATGTAGAGAGACCATTAAAAAATTCTTTTAATCAGGACATGAAAGAAAAACAAACAACAAGCAGACTTTCACTATTTATAACTTTAAAATAAAATCAGCTGATTTCCTCAAGCTTTCAGTTTCAGTTCCAGTTCCTTTTCCTTTTATTTTTCCACATGTACCAATGAAATCATGACAGAATAGACAATCTTTTCATCCAATATAAACAAGAGTACGCAAAAGAAAAATATGATGGACATGTTTGTAATATATATATACAAACATTTCATTGTATCTCTAGGTAGAGACCAATTTGGTTTGTATACTGCTTCATATGGTATTTTCTAACTGGAGGGCTTCTCGTATGCCTAACAAAAGATAATTAATGACATAGCAATGCATCTGGCTCATTGCATAACCCATTGAAAGTTTTTTTTGGAAGGCCCCCCCCCCCCCCCCCCCTTTATGGCCGGCAAAAGTTTCACTGTTATCAAGTCGGATTCATCTGTACAGGTGGATGAGACCCTTATCAACACAATTCACTTGACTGGGACATTGGCTTTTCATGAGGAGAACTTGACAAATATTTCTGCATTCTGTGAATCAGCATATACTCATTATTTTCTTTAAGGAAAAATTCTGCTTCATCTAAGCATAGCAGAAGATTGATGGTGTAAATTGGCAGCATAATAGAAAAATGTCTACATGCCAGGCTACTTCTGCCATAGCTTTCCAGAAATGAAAGAAGAAGGAGAAAAATAAGGAATCGAGACCTTCATAATCACAGAGCTTTTGTGGCATTTACTTCATTGGCCTGCAGCTATTATATTCAAATGGTATTTCTCTGAGGAATGTGACATATATCATATGCAACGGGTCTTAGTCATCAAAAGTAGGACAGTGGAACCATTTGAATTGCTCCGTAGTGGCTTGTTCATGCTCTCCAGGCAAAGTTGCCTGTCTATCTCCATTCATATGGGTGAATGCATTACCATAGATGATCCTTGTTTTTTCACGTCCAGCTTTACCTAATTAAAAAAAAAAAACAGCAACAACAACAGCAATGAAAGAGATTTGGTGTGAATTTCCTGATTGTTTATTGCATTTTGATAGCAGTGTACTCCACCTGTACTTTTTTTTTGCAGATGCATAGTCTATTAGAACTTCAAAACTTCAACTAAAATGAATTATGTGTTGCTTTTCATGTTGTAATATCTGTGTGTGTGTGTGCGTACATGCTAAGTGGTTCCTTGACATTTGTTCCAGCGACAATTGCTCCCATTGGTACAGTATCTGCATGTTCAGCCAAATATAAAACCTACCCACAAACATAACCCCAACCCTAATCCTAATCCTCATATCAAACCAAAGCTGAAACCCTGATCACAACTGTAACCCTACGTGTAACCATAAGTCCTTGGGGAAAATAAGACAGGAGCAATTGTTGTGAGAGCAAATGTCATGTCACCCTGCCAAGTACCTTTTTTATGTGTAGAGTGGGTTTGTGTAATTTGTTGGGAATGAGAAGAATTATATCTGTTAGGTCTACAGTCAAGTTCTCTATTTTAAAGCTTTCTCATACGTAACCCTTTGCACACTGTGAGTGCCAATTGCCACAGAAAACCCCATAGCATTGTATAACACACACACACACTGTCCAAAGTCCCTGGCACATAAAGGGTGAAGGAACTGTTGTGGTGCAGTGGGTAAGACCACAGACTCTCAATCACAAGGTCCCTGGTTCAAGTCCCTTGACAGCAGCCATTGACACTGTAGTGAGGCACTTTATCCCCATTGCCTAGCTCTGTGGGGGAACTTTAAAACCATAGGTCCTGTGGATGTCTGCATAAAAACAGTTCTTGCTGTAAAAATCAAAACCATTCATATTCAAGTATGAGGGAAGATGTGCATATGTTTGTGTTTGAAAAAATGCTGTGTGAAATGTTTTAAAATCATGGTCAATCTGAAGATACTAGAGATCTTTGAGGATAAAAATTGCTACTGTAAAACCAAAAATTTATGTGTGCATTTTGATTTTTTGAATTTTACGACAGTCAAGATTCACAAAATTAAAATGCATGTGAAAGTTCTTGTCCACACTATATATGTTGAATGCTAGTAGCAATTCAGGAAAATTTCATGCCACGAGTATTTCTTGTGATACAGTATTTGATGACGGGCAGCAGATTTTAGACAGCAAAACACCTTCATTTTGTTGTTTGCACTCAGTGTATATTATATTCTTACATAGTAGGAGAAACCCTAGCTAAATCAACAATCTAGTAGTTATGACTCTGTTTGCTTTTTTTCATAGAAGACATAGAGAAATGCTTTAAGCTACTGAGGCTGTGACATATGGCTGGTTTTACCTCGCAGAAGTAAAGAACAACTGTGATATTCCAGAGGACCAAGCAGATGTATTTTCTGTAGCTCAGCCCTGTTTTCAAAAATAAAAAGTGTCAAAAAGAGACAGTATATCGCAATTGCTGTAATTGTGTATGTTAAAATGCTTTAATGATTATCTTGATCATAATACTTTGATTAAATTATACTCTTTTTTTTTTCAAAATGCATGTTCTGTTGATTCATGTATGATTTTCATGGAAAAGGGCAGAAATAGAATCAGATTGCACTGAGCTGAACTGAGCTGAACATGCAAATGTTGCAAACTCTGCACGTGTGCGGCAGTGCAGTTGACTTCATTGCGTTTTGCACGAGAAGTCACATTGTACTCTTTGCCCCAGATAAAAATCAAAATGGAGGATAAATCTAGTGATTCATTCAGATTATTGAATGGAACCAAAGAATCCATGACTATTGTCGGTAATTGGTCTATTGGCTGAATCAAAGCACAATGGCTGTGTGTAAGTCGAGAGCGAATTCAGGTTAGGGGAGGGATTGATCGGTCCAGGGTTTAGAATCATGGCAGAGAACCAAGTGAAGAAAAAAAAAAAATTTGAGTCATCCTCAAGTGATTTGCATTTAATTTCAGAACAGGGTCACAATGCGTGAAATTACATTTCATATTCTGATGTCGTACGTCAGTTGAAACCTTGATCATCCCTCAGCTTGAGATCGACGGCCCACCCATGAAATCAGCCCCGGAGTCTTAAAGGGAAAATTCCCATACCCATAAAGGGGCATTCCAGACGATTTTCATAATTTCAAATCATGGAGTAAATAGATCCACAGTTCCATGTATAGATTCGTCGAATTTATTGTGGTAATTGAGCAAAGAAATCAATATTCTAAAAACCTGAAACAAATTACACTTAACAGTGTTGATGACATAGGAGCCTCACATATTTCAGAAATATAGTGCTATGGAATACCATTACAATACCATGTGCTTAACAAGTTCACCTGTGTAAAATTTATGCATGCTTCCTTCTTTTGCTCTGCTTCCTTGAGCTCCTACTAATGCATTCTTGTAGTGAGGCTGTCATGTCATCATCCTTGTTCATTGTGATTTGTTATAAATTTTGAAAACATTCTCATTCCTCATCCAAATGACTACAAATTCTGAAACTCTGTACTCAGTAGGCGTTTTCACATCAGCCCGATGTTTCAAAATAGCGCACTATTTTCTGACTTGGGAAATTAACCCAATCACGAAACAGTGCGCTATTTGATAATGTGAACACAAATTAGTGCGCTAATTGTTATCGCTCTGATCGAGAAAATTTCTCGAGTCCAACTTGGGAAATTTCTGAAATAGCGGGATAGTAGCGCGCTATTTGATAATGTGAAAACGACTAGAAAAATTAGCGTGATGCATCCCATCATGCCTAGCGTGTGTGACCCGATCGATCGAGGCAAACTGCACACAAATCATGAGGAATTTTTGAGAGGGCACACACATTACTGATGCTGTTTGCACATACTCAGCTGTCAAATTAGCTTGAAAAAAATGCGGGCTAATTCTCTTCGGGCTGATGTGAATAAGAAATGAAATAGCGCTCTAATTCGCAACCTCGAAAAATATCTCGAGCTTGGATTTTTATCGGGCTGATGTGAAAACGCCTACTATAACTAATTCATAGTTGTCCATAATTTATGTAAAAGTCTGAAAATCATCTGGAGGTCTCCTTTAACTTCTGCATTTTATTTTTTCATGGCTTCAAACACAAGGTTATGGTATGTTTGGAGTATGTGTGTAGGTGTGTATGTGTGTATGAACATGTGAAACCTGAATGTGGTTTCCAGTGCAATTTACCCACTTGAATTTGAAGAGACAACAGGCTGTAGACAGAGTGCAAAGTAATGTTTGAATTTGCATCTATCAAATTAATAAACTTGTCGAGGTGTCTGTAGAGTTCCTTAGCACCGTTGCTCACGATATTATTTGCGAGATGGAAATTTCACACATGGTACACTGTATGTCATTACAAACTTGATCAAATTGGCTCAGCGAAGAGCAAAATGAAGCACAGTGTTGGAGGCTTCATTGAAATCAGGTCAAAAGTATCAATATTATGAAATTTCAAAGTTCAATACGTTCTCATGATGATGAAATCTTGCATCCTTGGTGGAAAAAAAAAAGATGCAGAAGATAATTGCACATCAGTAATTACATTCAGGGAGAAATAAAGGGTTGTAGTTGCTGAAATATCAGGCAAAATGACTTTATGATATTACAATTTTATCAATCATGCAAGAACCAGTGGGAGATTTTTTAGTTTAATGAGAACAACATTACCTCTGCTATGATACTGCAGAGATGCCAGCTGTTGCTATTTTTGCAGTATTGAGTTATGTTTTTCCCTCCAAATACTGCAGGTTTCATGAAAAATACTGTTTTGTTTATTTTGTTTTTACTGTACATGTCTATTGTGGGAAAGTTAAAAAATACTGTTTTTCTACCAAAAATATGTTTTTTAGCCCTCAGAATATTACAATGCTATTTATAAGGTTAGCATCCATACTGGCACGAGTGGCTGTGATCAATAGTGAATAACCATGAAAACACAATAATCTGAAATTCATAAGCTTCTTCATTTTAGTTCGATTTCTACGAAACTTCAACCATTCTGTCAATTTGATTTTACTTAATTAAGTCAACTCTGACATACCATATTATTGCACAATAGCACTTTAATCAAATTATTGTAGACTTTATAATAGATCACATTTTTTGTACCGGTTTGTACAAGAGTTACTATTAAACATTCTATGCATTCCGTAAACAGTGATATTTTCGCGTGATCAATTTTTTTGCGATGAGCAGCTCAAAAACATATACACGATTTGTTGAATTCACACTGTGCAATTTTCAATCCATTCACAATGTGCAAAACACACGAAAATTGATGTACTGCAAAATTTTCTGCATTTATAGTACAGTACTATATTGCCTTTTCCAACCCCCTTTTTATGGCATATTAGCTCTGGATCATAATATGGGAAAGATTTACACATGCCATGGAATAAAACTGATGAAAGATAAACAGTTGCAAGCAGAACTTTACTAGGTGATGTGTGTGAATCGAGTGAATCTCTGGAACTGAAGCTTGGATACAGTGGCACATCCATATAAAATCATTCACCTCATTGAAACCTCGTGAGCAGTTGATGACATGTTCTTTTGAGCACCACCATCTTAGATTAATGTGACATGCACGCATACAATTCTAATGAATTCCTTGATATTGACTCGTAAATGTGAATACTATGATATGACAGAGAAATACAAGTACTTTTTATCAGAAGTGGATGCTGAAGACATGATTAATTCTTGGTTTTCATGAGGTACTTATGTGAACATGCTGGTTTTGAAAGTACACCTCTGATCGTGCCAACACCACACGGGGAAAAGAAACGTGATTTGAGTATAATTTCTTAGTATTAGGCTTGGGTTTAATCTTTAACCCTTTCTCTGCCAATGAGTCAAATACAGTTGAACCTCTCGTATCCGGACAAGTCGGGACCGGGGCTCATCCGGATGAGGGATTTGCCGGGATACGGGAGACTCAATGCTTTACATGTACATATACATACACATGTACTGAGGAAGGTAGCCCATTGTAGTACCACATGTAGTAATGTGTATACTGCAACCTTTTCATTGTTACACTCAGTAACAGACCCCAAAATAGAGGTTCGTGTTTGCAAGAATGAAATCATTTTCTTTTATAAATTCTTGGGATGATTTACCTAAATAATTATTAAGAAATGTATCAAGTATATGTAATTCATTGTGTTTGTGTAGGAGATCTCAAGGAGATGGGAATCCCCCTTTCCTCCCGTAATTATTAAAAAAAGATCACGACGAGATTGGGTCCGTATGATAGAGAGATCCGGATAAAGGGAGGCCGGATAAGAGAGGTTCAACTGTATACGCAAATTTCACACACATCATACCTATGAACAAGAAATTAATGTGACATGTATACTGTACGAGCTGAAATTTTCGCGTACAGATATTTTCGCGAATTGCTACTTGGAGGACATTGCGTGTGTTGTTAATTTCGCGGTTGCGACGGTCTAACTGAACGTAACTATTTGCGCGTTGTTATTTTCGCGTGTTGTTATTTTCGCGGTTCAAAGGCGATTCACGAAATTCGCGAAAATAAAACCACCGCGAAAATTTCAGCTCGTACAGTATAGTGTTCATCCATGCCAGCATGAGTACTCTGTATTCGGACTGGTGTAATTTTCCATGAATGCTAATATGCTTGTACAGACTGGGGCTTTGTTTCGGTGATACAGCTCTTGTAAAGATACTTCCATTATTCCCAAGTACATGGTGTATGTGGGAAGATAATGCATGTAGGTCTTCACATTCATCGTCACACACTGCTTGCAATTTACTCCTACATGATTTTGAAAGATGGATTTATTGAGATATCTTGTAGTATTTCTTGTCTGTGCTGAAACTCCACAGCACCACATGAACAGGATGTAGAACATGTCGAATGGCATTATAAGCAAACATTTTTGAAATTGTACAAACTGTATTATTGACAGGGGAGCATTCTTATGACATGTTAACACATGAAAACATTTTATGAATATGGCGATGCATGTGAACTGAAAAAGAAAATTATTAAGAGTGAGGATGTCTTACATTCATGGCAGTAAAAGGACATTTATCCTAATCATGTCATTATAACAGGTGATGTGTTATCAAGCATGCAAGGTAATTGATTTTTGGAGGAGAAAAAGGGAGAGAGTTCGGGAAATCTGCGCATGATTGAAAAAAAGCATCTGAATAGGGAATACAAATTTGTCCGCTTCGCTTGAGTCGATGATGAGTAATTTTGGAGAGCAGGGGCTGGAGAAGACCCGCTGTATTTACTCTGGCGCCCCCTGGTGACGATCCTGAGCCAATAATTGAGAGAGAGCCTAATTCCCCTGTGGTCACTCCAAGAGGCGCCCCCTTGCTGCAGATGCACTCACAGGCGCACTTTCAGGCCAGAACATTTAAAATGGAGTTTTAACGAGGGATAATTCGTGTTCTGCTCTATTCTACAATGATCTTAAGGGTAATGTTTACCATTGGGATCAGTGATTTAAAAAATATTTGAGTTATCATATTTGATGCATATGTATAGGTCAGTTGTATCACAAAACATCCTACCATATAAAGATGTTGCAACAAATCCTAAAATATAAGGAGATATCACTATTTTTTCCTCACTAAACCATAACTGTAGACGGTTTAGTCTGGAAACAATTTCATTATAACTATTGTTCACATTTTGTATATTTAACAGTACTTAACATTGATTGTATTGATTATTTATTTTAGTTTATTTTTTTTTACACCTTGGTTGTTTTTATCGCTAAACTTGCATTTTAGAACTATTTTGAATCACTGAAGCTGGGTTTTTGTTTCATCTGCAAATGGTAAATAATGCCTTTAAATGCAATATGTGTCTCATTTTCTCTTTTGATTTCCAGCAAAGTTTACTGTATTTCAAATCAGCGAGTATATATTCAAATGTATGGACTGCACTACCCCATTTCCCACCCCAAACATACTCAAAATGTATACAGTCTCAGTTACACAGTCAGCTTTTCCTGGACTGAGTGTAATTTCAATGACTGTCATTAAGTGTGCAGGCAGTAGCAGTTGCATACATTCAGAAAGTGAAACAAATCTGTTCCTGTCATACCAGTAGTAAATAAGAAATCAATCACATTTTTATGTGTTGTTTTGCATCACGTCTCCTTATTAGACAATTTTATAGGTGCTGGGAATGCTAAAAGAATATTATGATTAATGCATCATGTCTATTTGTCTTATATACAGTAGTTGTGATCATTGCACTTGCCTTTCTCTCTCCATTTTCTACATTTTGTTGACATTTTCGTAGAATTTTTGTCTGCACAGACTTGCAGAAGAACAGTCTCCAAACACTTTCCCTTAAAAACTCAAGAGACGGAAGAAATAAATAAAAGTGTATTCCATCACACTTTACTGTGACCTCATGACAAGTTCAGTAGTTAAAGGGATGGTATAGTATTGGTTTAGGCGAGAATTCAGCCTTTAATTTTTTTCAAGATATTGAGAAATCAATTTCAGAAATGTTAAGAAGCCTTAACATTTATTTGATGAAAATCAGTTTTGAAATAACTGCAATATTAAAAAACAACCTAAAACAAAGCAATCCTTGTAAAAGGTTGGGTCCCACCTTTTATTATATGCTCTGAAATGCTATGAATTATGCTCTTTCATATTTCATAGGAGGTTCTCATTATCTAAAAAAAAAAATCATCATTAAAAAATGTTGGAAACCGGAGCAGCATGTTTGAAGGACATGTGTGAACGCAGTTCATAGACCCGTTCTCATTAGGAGTTACCATTGTGATGTTTGGTGTTTCTATTCACACTGCAATGAAAAATCACAGAGTTTCCACACTAGAAAATTTTTTGTTTTTTGTCTTGTATTTTAAACAGTGATTGGCATGCACAGTATGCTCAGTAGTCTGCTGCATGGCAATGTGGCTGTAACACAGCAGTTGCCTGGGTGGCTTGCTGCATGTTTCATGTGTTGCTGCAGAGAGGGACCAAGTGGTAGCCACAAGACAAATTTCATAACTTGGGAGCCTAGCTTTGTCATTGCAAATCATCCTAGGGAACTTTACAGCAAGTTAGAAAAATAAACCACTGGCTGCAGTCTTTCTAGTCACTTTTTAGACAGCTTAAGGCACAACTGCTTGGAAATTTTCCCTGAATGTTGTCAGTTTTTCACTGTAGGTGTGAATGGCCCTTGTTGTGTGAGATAGCTGAGACCGCTGTCCAGATGTTTGAAAAGAGATCCCACCAGTGTGGACAACCTGCTGCTGCAATTGCTGGCTTCCATGAATTGTTAAACCCGGGATGATGGTGCCGATTTCAGAGGATCAATGACAGTTTTGCTCAAAACACCATCATGCAAACAGTCTAGGCTGCTTCTCCTTGTGCTGAGCTATTAGAATGACAACAGCGAATTGAAACAGGAAAAAATATGCCAGACACTTCAGCAGGGAATTAGAATGTGGATTCCTAGTAAAGTTCAGGATATTGTGAATATTGATTGATTTTATTTTCTTTCCTTCAACAAGTCACTCAAGTGATTGTTTTCAAATACAGATGTATACTCGTAACATTCAAATAAAATGGAGAGATTCTGTGTGTGCTCGTTATTCCCTGAAATATCACACTTAGTTCTAAAAAGACTAGGCTGTTTTGATGCCTCGTAAGACTGGGGGGGGGGGGGGGGGGGGGGGCTCATTGGCCCCCCCCCCAAGATCTTGGCCGTTGACCGCGTGATTGCAAGGAAAATTGGCACGCGCGTCAGCCACAAGGTAACCTACAAAATTGAACAGGTAATAAATTTATTATGCTAATTTATGCATGAATGTAAAAAAATGGCTGTAAATCTGTAATCAAAGGTCCAAAACTGCTGACTTTTAGTTCAGGTACTCTTTGTAGGATTCTTATCGAATGTACATAAAAAAAACGGCAGTATCAAAATTTTTTTCTTGTGTATTTTATTGTTTTTAAAATTTCTTATGTATTTCTTTGTTTTCGACTTTTTGTTTTTTATTGTTTTTTTCGATGGAAATCATCGCCGACACTATTTAGGTCATAAACAACATGAAATTAATTGATTTTGATCAGTAAAAGTAAAAATAATGATACATTTATGAATTTTGGTCAGAAACAGAATTTGCATTGGATTTGTACATGAAATCACGTTTTTGAGCAATTTCTGGTCTGACATGCACTTACAAAATATTGCGTAACTTCAGAACCGTGTACCCGGGCGTCGCAAATTTGGTCTCAAAAGTTGCGCAAGACTTACAAAAAAAAAGTCATAAAACGTCGCGGCGTGAGATTTTTACGTTCCAGATTTATCGCGAAAAAGGTCGGGGGGGGGGGGGGGGGCTTTTTAGCCCCCCCCCCCCCCCCCCCCCAGTCTTTTTAAGGTTAAGAGTAAAATCATTGTGAAGTAAGGATTCTTTCAATTTGGTCTTGGAAGGAGTTTTCTGTTTGTTTAACAGAGAAAAACACCTGCAATAATCCTGTCATATGCCCCCCTGAAAAAAAAAAATCCAAACAAATGTCATGCAGAAGCAACAGAAAAAATGTTTTATGAAAATCTGAAAATATTGATGATCTAATAGTAAAAAGGAAGTCTAATGAAAAGCACTGCAGTAGGAATTCTCAGGTGATTCAATGTCAAATGATATAAAATAGAAGTAGGCATGCTCTAATGCTGAGATAATGAAAGAGAGCGACATTTTGATTCCTATTCTGTGTTTTGAAAGTAAAATTTGTTTGCATAAAAGAGATTTGGCAAAGAATTAAAGGCTCCTTGTATCTTTGAGATGTTGAAGGCATAATTTATCGAACATGCGAGACCTATTTCATAATGATGCTTTCCATTGCCATAAGTTGCAATAAAAACACTAAATCCAGCAATAACTCAAACGCTGACAGCTTAATGATCACGTCCTGGCAGTCACTGTAGTAACGGCAAGTATTGCATTTTGCAATAATTGCAGACCTGTTTTCAAATTGTCCCAGATAGAGTTATTTTTAGCTGTGACAAAAATTATTCATACCCAGTTGTAAATGTCATGTAATTTTAGCATTACATTTTGCTGTATTATTTCTTTGAATGTAACCACATACAACATCTTAAAGGACTTTCCTTTCATGAAATGATAAAGTAAAGTCACCGTATACCTTGTGTGTTGTTGGATTAGTCCTAATATTTGTGCTGGGGTTTACATATATATATATATATATATATATATATATATATATATATATATATATGTATTATATATATATATATATATATATATATATATATATATATATATATATATATATATTATATTTTATGTATGTCATGGATTAGATAAACAAGTGCTCTTTAAACAGCCTAAAGGGAAATTTCATTGTTTCATTACATGAGGCATGCTGTAATGAGTCATTCCGAAACTTGGATTCTGCCGGGAAGTGCTATCAAGAAATTGTCTTTGATAATCCTTTGGTTGTCAAATAATGTGGGTACATGCATTGGCTAAGAATAACATGCTCCAACAATTTCCAAGGGATCTCTTTGGGATGCATCCTAGATGCAAAGAGTGGATAAAGCTTCTAAACTCTGAGCGGAGGCTGATCAGGAGAATTAGAAGGTCTGCAAGGAAGTAGCCTGATGATACGAGATAAGCATTATGCAGTTATTAATCTCTCGGATGTGGGCCATGTGACGAAAACAAAACTTTGGCAAATTATATCCTCGTTTTTCCTGACGACTTTGGCAGCTAGTAGTGTCTGCGACACAAACAGCTTTTGTGATAGTAGAATGCGTAGTTCTGTGTCAGTGTGTGTATAGATAATTTTTGAAAGGAACATTAATTGCCTTTAATTAAGTATCTTCTATAATTTCCAAATTGTAAACTTTCATCTGATGGCCATATAATTATTCATTCGTGCTTCAATAAAATAACATTTTTTTTTTCAAAGCATTTTATACTTCACATTTCAGACAAGAAGTATTTAAACAAAGCTTCCCATATTTCATTTTTTTTTGAACTGCAATTTAATTTGATGCTTTTCATCATATTTTGATGGATTATTGGCTTTAATGTCAGAGACTTGTCAGGATACATCATCAGTGGTCATAAATTGCTAATAAATGTACTGTTTATGTATTTGAATATATAAGTATTTGTATATATGCATGTATATTTAGCAAATACATGTTTGCCTACATCTATTAAATCCTTTTCAATCTAATTTCCAAATTCATGTGACACAGACGCAGACAGAACCCCATGCTAAATCCAGTCACAGACAATGAAAAGGCTAAAGTGGAGGGATTTATTTGTCTAGCCGTGTTTCATGATCCCATGGCAAAACTGCATCTCGTCAGCATTTTCTATTTGGCAAGGACCTACTGGATGAGACTGTGGATAACATGAAACATTAGTAACAAAAGTGTTTGCAGCAATTGAGAGGTTCTAAATTTGAATACAATTACTTGCTCGTGGGAAAGGGTGGGCAGTGGTCGATACAGGAATGTGTAGGATGGCTGGAACATGGTGCATTTGGGAGTGTTAGCCAAGATTATCATAATTATGTCCTATGTGATATCTGTCTGTGCAAATCATACCACTATGATGATCTTAATAATAGTGTTTGCTGTTGGGGCATCATCCTTTCGTGGGTTTAACTTAGAGCTCTTTATGGATTTTACTCACATCATCATCAAGATGTCTTCTGCATATTGTGGCATGGAACACCTAAATTTATGCTAAAACATCCTCAGAACTAATCTTATCCATGCAGTCAAGTCTTACTGGGAAAAGAAATGAAGCTATAGGCTCGTTGACATTCCCAACACTACCATAGCTTATGGAGCTGAAAGAGTTCATAAAGATCGTATGCCATCAGGGGATGAGAAGACTTATCTTGTCACTGCATCATCATCCAGACATCTCATTGGATGCCCAGAGGCAAGACTGTGTTGCCCATGACAACCGTTATCAGAGAAATGTGTTGTAATGAACAACAGGAGGATCTGGCAGTGACATTGATCAAAATCTCCACCACATCATCATTTAAGGTTGTTCACAAGGAGATCGTGGCATTTCCCTTGCTGTCAGCTGTGGCATTTTGCAGTGAATCATTCCTGAGATTGTCTCTTTATATCTGATAACTAAATGTGATCAGGCCACCATTTTTTGATATCCACTTTTCAAGTTGAGAGCACAGGTAGTCTGTCCCGCCACCTCGTCCTCTTCAAGTGATTATGGCCTTCCGACACTACCCCCAGACCCCCTCTCCACAACCCCCCTGGGTGGTGGTGGTGGTGATTAACTCCCCTTCATTGATCAAAATCTCAGACAAATTTGTACAGGTCCCTTGACAATAGCGCCCCCTACTGTCTGTCAAAGTTTGTCAACATGTCCTCACAGCTACTGGTTGATTGGGATATTCTAGACCGAGTAAAACTCTCCAGTGTGTATAAGAAGCCCACCCCCCCCCCCCCGCCACTCTCATGAAAGTGGATGCAGTTTCCGTGGCGATTGGTAGATATGACGAAGCAAAGGAAGCAGATCAAAGAAGTACAACAGAGTCTAATCACAAGCAATGCATGAAGACTCTGGACTGGCGTGAAGGATAGCATGTGTGTATGTGTCAGACATAATTACCCCACATGTGATGTAAGCAAATGGTTCATGACATTATCTGAACTGATTGCGCCCCACTTATCGGGCAATTGTTGTGACACGGGGCACGAGGCATTGTTCAGGATGTATACCGAGCCATTAAACTTGATTACTCTTGGTTTCAGGTATTTTGTTTGATTCAGGAGGGGCTGGCCAGTACCTCGTGGCTGTGTATCGAGAGAAATGAATCACAAGATTTATCTCGGATTCCCCACCCCCAGCCAATCCCGATTCACACATGAAAACTCACAGCTGACTTAACTCATGAGTGTACATCAAATGTGAATGGGAAAGGGGCCTTCTACTGTAAACGTGGAATTTTTCGCTGTACATTAATTTTCGCGGATTTCGCGCTACGTTCGGCTAGCGCGAATTCAAAAACGTGCGAATATATCTTCACAATTTTCTATGCACATTTTGAACGGGATGAATTGTGTGCGCTTCATCGATGATACTGCTCCGTAGTACAATGTACAGGCATGTTTACGCTACTAGTACTGTGCGAAGAGATGATAGATTGCTGTGTACTGTAGCATGCAGTGTGCACCGCGCGCACCGATGCTACATTCCCCGTGACTACGGTACTACAGTCACAGCTGTACTACGTATTTGAGTGCTTGTACTCGCAGTCGAGCCGCTCGCTACGTCGCTTGTCGTACGCTGGCATAGCAAGCTATGTAGCAGAGGCTTTGGATGAAAGCAGTGAATGTGTACTACAGTAAAGTAACCTGCTGCGGAGCGCGAATTTAAGAACCCGCGAATACGTTTTCGAGCCGCTCAGCGCGAAAAATTAATCGCGCGAAAATATTGACGTTTACAGTACATATCTTACCCTCAGTGTCACCTACACTGTAAGTGCTACAGGGGTCCTAATTCACATATTTTCCTTTGGTTGATAAAATGATATGTAGATAAAATGAGGATGACAAGTGATACATATTGTCAAACCTCTCTCCCAAGGGAGACAAAAAAGAGAGGCCGTTAAGGACAGGTGGCCGCTATAGACAGGTTTTAGGAAGTGTCATCATACTGTTTCATCATGTCATTAGATCCAGAAGAGTAAACATGGAAGAGTTTTGAGTGTTATTTTAGTTTGTCGATGCAGATCATAGTAAGGATGTTTGTGAGAAGAGAAAATAAAGAGTAGTTCCTTGTTTCTATGTGTGGTAATTTAGGTCAAAGTAATGTTGATATGTAACATTTATGGTCATATTAGAGCTGTCAAGTGATGAATTAGGATACTTCAGTCCGTGGTCAATTGCTGATGACCTAAAAAAACCCAAGAAATACTTTTTAAAAGAAATGAATTTTAATAGATATTCAAAGAATATGATTCATATCTTTTAATACTAAATGTTATTACATGCCATCTTTAGATGTGAACCAACCTTATGCAGTCACAAAAATGATTGAGAAACATACAAAGTAAAACGATTCTTCTTAAAAAAGTAAGAATTTCTATAATTTTTGAATTATTATCTTATTCAAATTCTTAAATATTGAAATATCTATAGATGTTGTCATATTTTCTGTTCTAAGTTAGTGAGAGAATATTCTTAAATGTGATATTTTTTGGTTTGCAAAAAGCATCAATTTTCCTTGATTTGTTAAATACCTACTTAGCTACATTTTTCTTCATCTAAATTTCAAAACAGATTTTGTAAAAGATGTGTGTATATATATTGCCAGCTTTTGTGGGTTTTTTTTTTTTGTATTAAGCATTTAGAAAGAAAGTGGGATGAATTTTAATGTCTCTTGAAAGCTTTTAGTCTAGAGAATATGAAACCCCAATATCAGAAAATCAATGTTCAACAACTCTAGGGGATTCCATGGTTATATGTAGGGGGGCTTTTGAATGAAATCTGATTTCATTAGCACCAATATCTGTGATCCTATTCCATGCTAGAAAGTTTTTGAGCAAAGTCATCATATAATGCTTCCAGTCAAGATCGTAGCCACTACTACCAATCCACCATCGAATGTCCTATTTCTGTCAAATAATGTTAATTTTGTCACTTTTTAACAACAGAATGTAAGCTTTAAAAAAACAAGCAAACAAGCAAACAAACCTAATAGTTTCTTCCTGCAAGTATTTACTCGTGTTGGTGTAATCACCTGAAGTTATGACGAGTAGTTAGGAGATGAATGAAATCAGTTGGCATGACAACCCATCCTGTAGTGAGGACCACTCTCCCCCCTCCCCCCCCCCCCCCCCCCCCCGCTTTTTTTTCTTTTTTTTTTGATGCAAGATGGCCATGTTTAATGCAATATGTGTGTTTGTGTGTGTGGTAAACATCTTTGGCTCAGATGCTTGTCTGAGGGGTAATATAGTCACACTCCTCTGCCCAGATGGAAATAGCAAATAATATTTCAACAAATGTTTCCTTCCCAAATTCATCTCTCCTCCTCCTTGTCCTCCTCCTCTTTCTCCTCCTCCTCCTCCTCCTCCTCCTCCTCCTTCTCTTCCTCCTTCTCTTCCTCCTCCTCCCCCTCCTTCTCTTCCTTCTGATTCTCCAAACACATCCAACCAATCACCCCCAAGCCCGGGGGGATCCTTACATCATGACTCAACTGGTATATCTTTTCTTGGGCTTTCATCAGAGAAAAAAAAATGATGGGGGGGGGGGGGGGCGAGAATAATAATGGGACAGGAGCTACTGAAAATATGAGCTTTTTTTTTTCTTTCTTTGCGAAATGAACTCGCAGGCACCGTCATTTCAAACCTCATATATGATTTGTTCTGTTTTCTTTCCTTGCTGCAATAGCAAAGCGGAAAAATGAGTTAGGTATTTTCAGAGGGTCTGGAAGTACATATGTGATTGTCTTTCTGATATTGGGTAGTTTGGGAGGGGGGGGGGGAGGAAGGAAAAGGGGAAAGTTGAGTCATGATTAACTGCTCTGGAAGCTAGCAAAGGTAACAGTTCCCCCCCCCCCCCCCCCCCATCCCCAGATTGCAGTGTGCCCTTTGCTGAGTGGCGAGAGGTTTATTATGAAGTGTATCGGGTAATTTGATTTGTCAGGCTCCAAGATGAAATCTGATCGCAGATAGCATCTCCTCACGGGCTGCCTTTTGTTTCTAGCGATTGCCTCCCGTGGATCCCGCGAGACGAGCGACAGTTTGATAAATTGTCAGGTGAGGCAGGTTGGAATAATGACAAGGGTAAATTTTCATGTCGGGAGCACTTTTAGATCAATAACAAATGGTTTCATCGCTGCGTAAATTTCATGTGATCGGACCATCAAACTTTCCGAACATCGGGAGAGGAAGGACTAGCAGTAGAAGAAGGAAGAGCATGAACGAGGCGACTTTTAAAAATGAATAGCATTAACATCATGGATCGTGTATCTTCTTGAAGATCTTTTCCAGAAGATTGATCGTCGAAAATTTTCGAACACATCCGCATCCTCCAATATTTCTGGGGGCTCCTAACAGAAGAAACTTTGTCAACCTTGCTCAAAGCACCCATGGGAAATGAAAGGCATGGTTGTCGGTTGCTTTCTGATATTGAAGCAAAGGGTATAATAGTTACATAAACTTTGTTGGTCGCAGCAACACTTACTCTATCTTTCTTTGACTGAATGTTTGTGTCTCTTTTTTTTTTCTTTTTAGGAACCTCTAGTTTATCAGCAATTGATCTCCTTTGCATTTTCATTGATTTTATGTTGCATTAAGTTACTTGTAAAAAGAAAACAACTTACCATCACTCCCAGCAGGTATCAAATTCAAATTGATTCAGTTCAAGTTTATCATTTCTCATGCTTCTACCAGTAATGACATTTTTGAAAAAATTGATGATTATAGAATGATGATCATATATGACAAAGGGAAAAAGAAGGTGAGCTTTTATAATTCTGTCTTTCAATATTGTATAAAGCTTATTAATTAACCCATTGAGGACAAGTCCTGAGTATACTCAGGCAAGTGTCTGTGGGAAATGCATGTTTTAGCAAAATCAGTCTGTCCTCAACGGGTTACAAGCATTCTTGTTTTGTTCCTTTATAAAGTATCACTTTGTCTATATCATGACAAATTTCATCAGTCCTCCCCCCCCCTTCCCAAGAGACTTGCACCCCGTTTAATCCCGTCTTCAATCTCACACCTCTCGTTATCTGAGCAAAGTCAGCGCTCTCCGCCAAATTTTGGTCGTCCCCGAACAAGTGCTATGTCATGATGTAAGTGCACATACTTGTAACATGCATTCCCGAATTTCCACGCCTAGCCCCAGTTAATCCGCCCACTCCCCTTTCATGTTCCCCAACCCAGTGCTGCATTGAACGCAGGTCATCCATATTCTCTTTCTCCACTTCAACTGCAAAAGGGAAAAAGTCTTCGCAGTTACCTGTACTTTTTAGGGTTAAACTTTTTCAGGCGTCATTTATCGTGAGGTGGTACAAACTACACTGGCAGAGTAGCATGTTATGGATCACTCTAGAAAGATTTGCGATAATTTCGGTGGTGCCACACTACCCAAATTGACAGGATATGCATCAGGCTAGCTGTGACAGTATGACTTTGGCACCAATGTGTTTCTGTGTCGATGCTGTGTGAGAACATGCGCCAGTTAGCCATGTGAAGAACACACACATTACTGTAAAACATGATATATTCATGGCATGAAATTTTAATGAATTGGAGCTGACGGCCTTTTTCATGGCATGAATTTTTTGCAAATTGCCACTAGCATTTAATGCATATAGTGTAGCCAAGAACTCTCGCATGCATTTTAATTTCGCAAATCTTGGTACTCGCGAAATTCGTGAAATTAAAATGCACACGAACATTCCTCGTTTTACAGTATTCTATTGCACTATTTCAGTTTTTGATGTCAACTGCCCAAATGGAAGAGTCTTGCTCAATAGTAAGATTTTGGATTAGGGTGTGTCACACTGCAAAATAGCACAATAATTGCTGGTGTATTAGAATTAATCAGAACTCCTGTTCAGTGCAACTTTGACTATAGTCCAGTATGCCTTTACTGCTTCCTGCAAGCGTGTGTTACTACTGTTGATAGTTTTCACAATACAAAAATATCTGTCCGTGCTTCTCGAAGCTCAGCTTACATAAATGCATACTATATTTGAAGACTTTCTGATTGTTAATAGAAGACAGAAAAAACATAAAATGCATCAAATATATATTTTCTTTTGTTCTAATGCATTCATATCTCAGCACAACACTGAGTATACTTGTCTTTGACTGACTGGACTTTCTTTTCTGGTGAGATGTTACAATTCCTAGGAAAGCTTTTATTTATTCAACAAATGTGCCACCATTTTCTGTTACAAGTATATTCGTTATCTAATGGAGATGTTAATCTCTGGTCAATCCTCCATTTGGAAAGGGAGAGAGAGACAAAGCTTCATCAGTTTCAAGGCAGGGTGTTTTATTCATTCAGGTCCAAGTGGAAGTTTTTGAAATCCCTTCTCTTAGATTGATTACTTTCTTTTCTTTTCTTTTACATTGGCGCACAATGTGATTAGATTTCATTGAGCAAAACAATGATAAGGGCAACACCGTGATTATAAATAATGCTCAATGTTACAGAAAAAGAAATAGAAATAAACCAGTTTCTGTAACATATACAAATTTTGTGGAATAAATGAATTAACTCCCACAATTTAGTTCTAGAAAGGTGTATCTTTCTGAGTCCTGATACCTGTTATGCAACAGAGGGAATGCAGTTCGCTGCTCCTCTGTGAGTTTGCTTGCCAATGTGCGAGTCACACTGATGTTACATGAGCAGGAGTCAGCATGGAAGCAAGTTGTCTGCTGCTGCTTCTGCTGCTGTAGATAGATGTGATGAAGCTGTTTAATTTAATCATTACTGCCTATGGATAAAATGTTTCAATCTGTGTACATGCAGATCTATTTCATTGGTATTTCTTATTCATGGCTGTCTATGACTCTCTGCTTAGAATAAGGAGAAAAAATATTCTGTGATATTTCCACAAGCCTATTCCTAATTTTATAACAAACATTGAGAAAATTTATGATTTGGTGCAGAGCTCTCAGACGACAAGGAAATCCCACTGCCCTGATGGGGATGTAGTCTTGGTTTATCTGATCAAAATAAGAGTTGAATAATTTGTCAGACTCCTGTGCAAGAGATGTTTTGAATTAAGCAGGCTAGATTTTTATCTCCTTGCCATAAATTTTGAGCGAATGACTTATTTTTTTCTGTCCTTCTGTAGTTTTTAACTCTTCTCATTTGGGCATTGCCTCAGCAGGGAATAATCTGCCTTGGTTTAAATTTGCTGCACAAAAAGGCAGTATTTATATTTTGTTACCAAAAGTCTGGATAACTGGTCTTCCATGGATGTTGAAAAATTTTCATGTGACTTTTTCAATGTTCTGCAAAATATTCAGATTAATTTTTGAATGAAAATGAGCAAAGAAAATGAGACTCTCATATCAAGGTATACGAAGACCTCTGGAGTGCTAGACTGGTGCTCCAACAGATTGAGCAATGGAAAGCCCCTGTGTTGAGTCAAAAATTCGCAGTCACTCACAAAATTTCAGTGGTTTTCCAATTAAAGCTGAATTTATCACAAAGCCATGTCACACACAGATTTCATGTTACCTGACTCTATATCTGTGTCCAAGTGTAAGAATCGAAAGTGTATAATGTAAACAAGTATTTGTCATTAGACAAAGTTGTTTTCATGCCCAAGGAAAGATAAGCAAGCAATGAAACATTTGTTAATTTTGCAAATGTTAACAAAGAAATTACCACTCAAATATGAATCAAGATATTATAAGCTGCACTGTACATACTTGGATTGAATTTCTTTCAGTACAGTTTCAGTTTCAAATCCCACATTTTCCTTCCTCATTTTTGTCAATGCTAATGACACTTTACAGTATTTAAGGCAGCCCTCAACTTACAAGTAGTTTAAAGATTTTGCTGAGTCTTTGAAATGGGGGTACCAATATACAATATACCATGGAGTTTGTGATAATGGCATGGTTATAAATAGTTTACATTGTGAAACAATTGTTCAAAAGTAGAGTATCCTCAGCAATCCAAACTCTTTTTCTTCCTCCTTACATAATACAGAGCTTTAGATTTTCACGACAGGGACGTTCAGAGGAAAAAAAAAATGTTCTGAGCATGCACAGAAGAGCGCATCAAGTCGATCTATCTTAAGCTTGCGTCGCCTGAGTTTTTCACTACGCGTACTGGGCTATTTTTACGTCCGCACAGTTTGCAACGTAGAGAACTACTTCATGCACCGATCATATGGGGGCGCCATTTTATTTTTTTATACGTTGCGTCCCAGCGTATTCTGAAGCTACTTTTCAAAACAACGCAAGGGAGAGGAGAACGTCCAGTGCACTCATCGTCTCAAACGTCCGCGCATCAAAATCTAAAGCTCCCTAATGAGCATAGACACTAAACAGTGTTAGAAGTGGAACTTTTCTTATTTTTTTTTTTTTATTTAACTGTTTGGGTGTTGAGTTTTTTCTAATCTTTTGTTGAGAAATGTCATGTAGCCTACAGCCCCTTTAAGGATCATATTCAGAATCCTTTTTTCCCCATTTTTTGTAAGGGCAGAAGGAAACAAAGGAAGCTGTCCTATTAGCTTTCTTGGGATTTTAAAACCCCCATAGCATTTTATTCATTGTGCTACATGTCTGGAAATTTCAAGTCACAGACATATGATATGGCACTCTTTACAGTGAACTTTGTTTTGTAGAAATACTGCCAAGAAATCCATCTGTATTGATGCTGTAGTAAGGAAAGCAATTCCTTATCCCTTCCTGTGTTGTGGGACAAAGTGGATGCACTTTTGATTTGTGATAGACCAGCATGTGTTGCAGATTGCATACACAGATGTGTCCATGTGGGACTGATTGTCATCCATGTGGATATTTATATGCATTAATTGAGGAACTTTGCAAAACCATGCCTTCTATAGGACCTTAAAGTAATTGGGGGGAAAGATATAATTTTCACAAGTTGAAACAACATGGGTGTGGACCAGCTCTTTGAGTAGTTTCAACAAACTAATCTTAGAAATTACCTACAGTTGCTGTATGATGACGCCCAGTAAGTTGAAGACTTGTAGAGGGCCATTCAAATGATTCAATCCTGAGCCTGAAAGGGAAAAAGAAAAGTAATGAAAGTAATCAACTTTTCAGGACAGATCCTGATACAATCTGGATCTGAATTCTGGAATGGTGGATGAGCCACCGTGCTATGAAAATCCACTAGCCTCTAAGAGGGGAAGAATGTAACCCATTCCATACTGAATTCTGAAATGCCACCAGGCTCCTGTACGAAATGGGTTAAATATCGCCTGATTTTAGAAGGAGACAGACAAAGAGTGGGAAGGCGATGACGGAAACAGAACCGCTTTACGGTCGGAACGTGACGCGTGCCTCAAGTGCGTGGCATCACGCTTCGATTCAAATCCAAACATCGCCGACTTTGCTCTGTGACCATGTGATGCGAGGGGGGGAAAAACCCTTGAACCTGCCTAGAGGAAAAATGCAGGAGTCAGATAGTGCAAAATGCTGTACTCTTTAGTCAATCGCATATCAGCCAAGCGTGGTAACCATGGGAATAGCTTAGAGCTGTGTTTGTTTGTTTTTTCTTCTTCTTCTTTCTATCTGTTCATGTCGGCCAGTGTAGTCTTGATGTTTCAGACTTGGTAATGGAATGACTCTTTCGAAGCACTTTTAGTGTGTGTGTGTGATCTTTTGAATTATGGATTGTAACTTATTCTGAGGGCTTCTTTAGAATCGAGAATGAATATCGTGGTAGCCTGTAAATAGAGATGATCCCATGGTGAAAAATAATGTGTAAAGTGTAAATTTAAAAAGAACACCTGTCTTTTCCTGAAGACTAATGCAATCTACTCAGAATGCACTTCATGGTATATCGGTAATGCTTCCCATTTTGAAGAAGCTTGATTCTTGTGAGACAAGTGCTTGATCCTCAAAAAAACAAAACAAAACAAAACACAAGGAATTTACTGAAAATATAAAGTATTCTCTTAAAGGAAATATAAATAATATGAGAGAAACGAATCAGTGAAAGTGTGGAGGAAAATTGCTCAAAAATCTAGAGGAATTGTTATTACAATTTTGATATTAGAATGCACTCAACAGTGTGTCCTGCATGCTGTTCAAAGTTGCTGTCTTATTATCTCCCATACTACTTCTTGTATGTGCCTTGAACAAAGAATAATTGATGATCCTTTAACCTTCATCAGCTACTGTTAAAGGGAAAATCCAGTCCAAATATAAGTTATTCTGATAAGAAAGAGTAAATTACTACGATTTCAACAGTAAAATTTTGAATGAAATCAGGTGAAAAATAAGGAAGTTATGACATTTTGAAGATTTGCTAATTTTTCAGGAAACGGTTCTTGAACGGTCAATATGAATACGCAAATGGAAAAGTGAGCCTGTCATCCCCTCACAACTTGCCATATAGGTTGAACAAACATTTTGAAATTTCCAGTTTTTCACTCAAGCATTATTTTGTGCTTGAGGCCGAAATCCTGATATCTAACTGATCACCATTCTGAAGTTAATCCTGATATCTAACTGATCACCATTCTGAAGTTATTCAACCAGGAATAACATCATGTTACAGACTTCAATGACAGAAACATTGAATATTCATCATTTTTTGTACACAATCAATGGAAAATTGTGACGTTATGACATGGTCAGGTCACTCATTTGCATATTCATATACACTGTACAAGAACTGGTCTGCAGAAATTAGCAAAAACTTCAAAATGTCATAACTTCCTTATATTTCATCCAATTTCAGTCAAAATTGTATTGTTGAACTCGTAAGAATTTACTCTTTTGATCACACTAACTTATGATTTGGACTGGATTTCCACTTTAACTTTCCCTTGTCTTCCAGGAGGTGTAAGAGCTTAGTTTACTGTGCAGAGCTATGAACCTTTCTGAAAAGAGGACCTGAAAGTGTAGTGACATTTAATGCACAAAATAATCCAGGAGTTTGAACTAGGATGGGACTCTTGAAGTGCCCTCGACTCACCACAATGAATTACTTCCAGATCTTTGAAGAGTCATGTTGAACTTTTTCATATACTGTACATGTCTGCTATCATTGTCATCAAATGTCATAGTGTGCCAGAGCATTGTAAACCATGAGTTACCCACCTCTCATGAACTTTTCTACATTTTGAACATTTTGCATGTTTGCCCAAATTCTTATCATTGCTGTTTCAAAAGCCGCGGACACACGGGCAAAAGACCGAGAAGTTTAAGATCATGAAGTCATTGTGATCTTTGGTCATCTCTCCACACTACCAGCCAAACTTCTCGATCCACATGGAGTCAGTAGTGCCTGTGCGCAAAGAAGAAGAAAGAGTACACAGTCTGATTGCTAGTGATTATGATGTAACAATGAACACGTGTACATCACAATGGCAGCGCGTTTCGTAGGCACTGCCAGCAAACATGTGGTGGACTGGTCAGGTGACAAACTTTGCAAAGTTTCAGTTTCTAGCTTTCACCATTCACACTGGCAAAAGATCAAGAAGTTTGTATTGGCGGGGGGGGGGGGGGGGGGGGGAGGGGAGAATATCCCTAGTTTGATTGGAAAGTTTTGCAAGACATTTTATGTGGGAAGTTTGCGGTCACACCAGCAAGACATCGGGATCTTAAAGATCGCAATCTTTTGCCAGTGTGACCGCGGCTAATGATATTCAATGGAAAAACTTTTCAGACAGGAGTGTTCTATCGAATATATACATTCAACAATTTGGGTTACCTTTGGGGTGAGGAGAAAAACTTTTGTTCAAATTTTATCATTATTTCATTGATATTCCAATTCAAATTGATTGATGGAAAGATATTCAAGTGGAAGAAATCTTTGGGGTGAACCCATAGACATTTGAAAGTCCAGTATAAAAAGGGAATGTTAAGTGTGAAAGGGGAATAAGTCATTGAACTCAATATCCCATGGGCTTCTCAAAATAGTAATTGGTTCCTTGACAGGGACATCAGATACAGAGGTTTTGATATCTGGTGTAGATAAACATCAAGATACATACCAAGAATGTATGCACGGAATGTCAAATATGTTGGCATACATCCTCCAAGCATAGAATGGTAGATTCCTGGAAATGAATTCAAGGGAAAGTAACCGTGTGTTTGTGTTTGCGTGTTTTTTGTTTTGGTGTTTTTTGCTTGTTT
Source organism: Diadema setosum (assembly GCA_033980235.1). Taxonomy (NCBI): domain Eukaryota; kingdom Metazoa; phylum Echinodermata; class Echinoidea; order Diadematoida; family Diadematidae; genus Diadema; species Diadema setosum. The sequence continues at coordinate 4,535,179 of CM067076.1, read as the reverse complement.
GAAAAGGAATAGTGCAAAACAGAGGAATGTGTAAGTAAGTTTTATTTATCTTTTGTACATACACAGAATTCAAAATAATGAACTAATAACTGTAAATTCAGAAATATTTGCAGCCTTTTTAAAAACTTTCCCAAATTGGAGCCAACTGCCTTTTTTTTTTGACAGGAAACTTTCACACATTCGTGACTGATATTTAATGTATTGTGTAGGCAAAAACTTTCACTGTGTGCATTTTACTTTTGTAAATCTTGGTTCCTCGCAAAATTCATGAAAGTTTTATGCACGTGAAAATTTCTGGTTTTATATTAAGTGTTGGAGATGATATGGCTGGCAAAAAAATTAAATATCAACCGGAAACAAATGAAATAAGTGATATGCTGGTCATGTGACCTAAATGGCCAATAGGAAAAGCATATGGAGTGCCAGTCTTCTATCACATGATAGTCATAACCATCATTTATTCTTCTTTTTTTGCTCTTTATATAATTTTTCAGCCGTGTGACTCATCCCTTTGTTTTCATAAATGCTGCCCTTAGAAGTTAAAATGTCTCAGTGGGTGTTATGTACAATAATTTCTTTTGCCATCAACAATTTAATTATAAAAAAACAAATATTTGGTTGGTAAAATGTGTTCATCTAATATTCAAAAGACAATTATTCTTTGGTTGAGCATTTGGACAAGTAAACTATAATGTTGACTTTTGCAAAGACCCCATATTTAGTTTTAAAACAGTACTTCTGCACACATGTGTCCAGCTAACTAGAATACCTCGTTTTATGAAAGCACTCACTTATTACTTTGAGTCATTTCAGTAGTACTTTTATATCCTAAATACAGGAGACCTTTGCTGTATGCTTCCTAGAAATGTTTTATCCAATTCAGATGCATTTGCATCTGATTATCTCATTTAGGTATGAATACTGGAAGTTTTTAATATGAACTTTTTATACATTAAGAATATCAGCAATGCTCATAATACATATCGATAATTATTAGTCTTACATGTAAAAGAAAAGATCGAACAGTCCCAATTCTCTGAAGCAGCCTTATTGCAGCCAGCTGTCGGGACGTAGGAATTAATTTTCAAACTTACCTCCTCCGCCAGTTACCCTTTCATGACATTTCTTTGTAGGGAAGTGTGAGATTGTGATCGGTTTCTCCCAACACGAGCTCCAAATTAGAATCATAAGCTCTGGCAACGTGATTAGCATTCCTCTACATCCTCAGGGGGCTGTGATCTCTTCCATTGTTCAGTAATCAGATTGTCGACTCGTTCATCAGATCATAATTTTATTCATTTTCTTTTGTGTTGTCATCCGTGGAGGATATTGTCTGCCACTCACATTGATGTCTTGTAGGTAATATCAGCTTGTAAACTTGCCCTCTGGTTCTATTTCTCTCTAACCCTCTCTCTCATGTGTTTTTGTTATTGTGTAATCACCTTTTATTTGCATGTGAGAAATACCAGTTATACAGTTACGGGTTCACTTCTTTCCACTGTGATCTGCAGTTCACATTTGTAATGAAAATAAAGATATTCAAATTGTAATATTTCCTGACAAGACAGAGACAATGATAATTTTTCTCCCTGAATGTGGTCCTGGAAGATATGGCATTGTTGGATATGTGTGACATTCTTTTGTTTTGTGAGTCACTGTGTTTCTTCATGTGTACAACTCTCAGAGTGTCCACAACTGGAATTGCATAATGTTGTCCTCTCATTTTTGAATGCTTTAATTTTCTTCCACATCTTCCTGTTATTGCTGCTCTTAATCTACCTCATATCGCTCTCAAGTCCACTTCTGATAAGATTAATCCCATTCTTTTTTATTATTGGAAAATTTGCTAATAAACAGGGTTTTTGCAAAATTCCTTGGTATATTTCATACTTTTATCTCTTATCTGCTCGATGAATTCTTGATATCATATCTCTGCTGAAAACTTAGCTTGTTTTCTTTTTCTCTTCTGTGGAAATGAAGATTATTTTTGTTCGCTTCCATGCTTTTCTGTGGTAGATGTATGGGTTGTTTAGTTTGTTCATGTTTGTAAATGCCTACTGGTTCTTTATGAAGTTGCATTACTTGTGTTTATGGTTGCCAAAGTATAATATGAAAGTAAACTTAAAACAAACAAACACATAAAAATGGCAGGAAGTGAATACTAGGCTGGGGGGAGGAAACTGGGCGGAGTAGCTCCGTTCTGGGTCACTTGGAAACAGACTTCACCCTCTCAGGGCCACCATCCTTAACTTGCCATCGCCATGGTAACGAGACAGGTTGCCAGTGGTGTTGAGAAAGTCTGGACTAATATTCTGGCTGTTCAAAGGCAGTTGTTCTCATCACCCATATGCAGACTTTTGGCAGTCATCTGTTGCTTCCATAGCATGACATCTTTGTGCATCAGGAATGTCAATTGCATTGGTAAAGAAACAGGTTGCCAATGGAAATGACAAAGTCTGGAGTTTATTATGACCATTTAAAGACAGCTGTTCTCCACATCCATTTGCAGACATGTGGCAGCCAATTGTTGCTGCCACACAATATCTCCCTCCGTGTATCAGTCGAGCCAGTTGCAGAAAGAGATAATCTTATTTACACTGGTCTAAGCTCTGAAAGCTATACAGATATCTTCTTCTTTTTTTTTTCATGCAAGTCTTCTGGATTCTAGTATCTTCATCCATTTCCCCTCCCTTACTGCAGTTTCTGCACCTTTGAATTGTCTCTATATCTTTCTCCCCTCTCGATCTTCTTCCCTTTTCCTTATTTTTGTAGTTATCTGTGTGTAGCTCTTCAGTATATGCTACTGCTGTTACGTAAATATGATGTGAATGATGATAAAGATCACAAATGCTGTAGAACTAGAAATTTTCCATGCATGAAACCTTAGCAAATTTTGTGAGGAGCCAAGATTTGCGAAATTAAAATGCACACAAGAGTGCTTGACTACACAATGCATAGGATGCCAGTGGCAATTCACGAAAGTTCCATGCCATGAATAAGGCCGTCTCTCTAATTTGCAAATGTTTCTACATTTACAGTGTTACAGTTGCTGTCAGTGACATTATAACTGGTGTTAATATCATTGATGTTACCAATTTCTCTATCTCTCATATATAATTCTCACTCTTCCTGTGTTTGAGCGTCAAGGTATAACCCATTGGAAGCAATTTTTTTTTTCATTGCTTATCAGACAAAATCATGTAAAATGATTGCAAGAATAATTATTAAAAAAAAAAAAGATTGAAGAGATGAGAGTAAAGAATGCATTTTCGTTACTGAGTCTTGGTAGAAATGCAGTGCTGTATTTAATGCTGCTTTATGAAAAGTTTCAAAACTCAGTTGTATATGGCATGATGAGGAACTAAAGGAAAAAAAATTGAATCTGTAGCCCACCTGGCGTCACTCGTCAGTACCTCAAACACCCACGGAACCACACTCCACTCCTTCCATCGTAGAGAGAATTCGTCATCAATTTGTCCTGTCAGGAGGAACTACGGTCCACTCCAGACTGACATATCTAGAGTTTATGGACAGCTGAAAAGGACTAGGGCAAGAAAAAAAGAAATAAATAATGGCAGAATAAAGAATTAACCCTGTGCATGACTTTGTTACTCATAGTTGCTCTGCTCATAGAGAATTTCCAGTCACTGGCAAGTAAAACACTATAATTAGATTCACAAGTCTTACAGCCATGCACTAACTCGGGATTAACATGCGTGCACCCTCAATTTTCTGTATGTGGCACATGAGATGCTTTAGCAGTTGCCCTAGTTTACAGGTTCCGCATGCAGCTCTTAAAGAAAAAAAAAATGTATGTCATTAATGTTTTGCTGAGTGTTTGGAGCACAGACAAACAGACAGAGAGTAAGAGACAGACAGACAGACAGACGTAATGGCAGACAAGCATGTTGACTGATTAAATGATTTTTAAAGGCAGTCTTACAGACAGTGTAATCATGATCAAAGACATAGGAAACACATAAAAGGAGAATTATTATTAAAGTGGTACAGTGAATCAAAGGGATATGTCAAAGTACATAAGTAAGTAATAAGGGTAGATCAAGAACATACAGAGAGGGTATAGATTTAGAGAAAAAAGAGCAAATAAGAAAAAAAGCAAGTAAATTCAAAAGTCCTGATGTATTGAAGGTACATCCATATAAAAAAGAAAATCAAATTAGTGATCTAACAGTTAGCTGAAGTATGGAATACTCAAAAGCAAGAATGGGTAAAATTATACTTTAAATAGAGTCAGGATGTGCATGTAATGATTCTTACTCAACAGAAAATTGATTTTGACACCAACAAGTTTGACAACAGAGCCAGTGAAACAGGTGAACATCTATAATTTGCTGTTGAACCCCCTTTGTCCCCTGAATAGTGTCTATTTCATTACCGTGCCCTTCCTTACATCCACTCCTATCTCAACACTTCTTCGGATCCATCCCAGTCACCGGCAGTCTGGAGAGAAACTCAGACAGGTGTTATGCTGCCCTCGCTTGTCCACTGATGGCAGCATCAAACTTTGCTCTAATTGTCACAGAGCTCCAGCGTCCTGTGCAATTACAGAGTGGTCAGCCCTGGGACAGGGTCGTATCATATGATGTGAACTTGTTGGTAATTCAAGTCAATTTGAATCATTGTCATCTTCCACCAGGTCTTCAGATTTTTCCTGGAAATTTTCTGCTGTCTTCCATACCCACCTCCCCCCCCCCCCCCCCTAAGAAATGAAGACTGTGAACTGAAATTTACAGTGTCCTGGTGATGTTCCAAGAATCACTGGGCATGGTAAAAGTAGAAAAGTTGAGGTGTAAGAACTTCTAAAGCCCTTCTTAATGACATGATTTAGATGGCATATGTGCATAGAGTAGATTTGATACACATTTCAGATGTGTGTAGGGCTCTTACTGCTCTGTATTTTCTATTAAAGCTTTTGATTTGCAATCTTAATCATGTCATACTATGTGAAAATATTTCTCTAATGCTCTTTGCATAAACATTTTTGAGAATTTGAACGTAAAGTCGTGAATGCTTTAGGACTATTTGTCAGATTTGAACAATGCCGTAGCGGAAGCATTTCAAGTTATTTTCAACAACTTGGGAAGAGCGCCCTACACCAACACACAAGCTAATTACCAGACCCGCAGGTCTCATATTTGCTCCCAAAACTCTGCTCAATTTCTCTCCAACAATCTTCCCTAATCTATGCTGATGACAAACAAGTATATCATGGCACCTCCCTCACTCATTTTTTTTTTTAAACATGAAAAATAGAGCAGAGAGGTTTCTTTAGGGCAGAGTAGAAGTGAACATCAGTGATTGATGTATTGAAGGATTATTAAGAGTGAATGTGCCTGAAATTCCAGGAAGCATGCAAGAATTATGATTAAATGAAAATTAACTGTAAAAGTGAAGTATTTGTGTAAAACAAAGCTCACCAGGATTTGAAATGTTTAAAAAATGAATTAAATAGAGTTTGGAGAAAGGGAGAAGGAGAACTATAAAGTCACTAGATGTGTTGAGAGAAATAGAAATAAAACAAGAGAAGGGGAGGGATGGAAGTGTACAAGAGGAATTATATATTCATCTACATTTGTAACCAACTTAGAGAGAGAGAGAGAAGAAATGATACACAGATATATGAATATAGACTATGTTTATGTAAATGTTAAGTGTGTAGTATGTGTGTGTGTGTGTGTGTGTGTGTGTGTGTGTGTGTGTGAGATAAAGAGGGGAAGAGAAGGGAGATGTATACATAGGGAAACAAGACGAAATAGAGACAGACATGAGTAAATGTTCACATTGACACACATGCAGGTTACACACATACGCAAAGATTTTTAAATAAGAGATATATTGAGGGAGAAAATAAAGTAGAGGTAGTCATCAGAGAGGATCATGGGATAGGAGGGGAAGTTTTGTGGCAGGCAGGATTCAGGCCATTGCGTGTCCTTTAGCGCGTGGTTTGCCCCAGGCGAGATTTTGACTAGCTTTTCCATCGCTGGAGGCGGTTAGGGTCGCTATGGACAAACCGTAACCTCCGTGTCACTGACTTCTTGCCTCCGTCACCCGCTCCCATCTCATTCTATCTCTGCGTGTTGGGGAGGTGTTGATGTAGATATTCTTCATGTTATTAATTGCCTTTAGTCACCCACAGACATGTGTGTGTTAAGAGATGCTTTCAAGCCATTGGAAGATGTTGGACAAAGTTGCCACAAAGTCATGCACTCTTTTGCAGCCAAAGTAATGACATATCATAAATTACATATATTTATTTTTCAATATTTTCACTTGATACATTAATATTTAAAAACAAAGTGTGAACTGAAAATCATTTCACTACCATGACACTGGTGTTTAACACATACATATACATGTAGGGCCTACACGTACAAAAGATGTTTGTTGATGCAGTAATACTCTCAATATAAAATAATATTCACTATTACTTCATGATTAATCATGAAGGAATGATAATATCGATGATTGTGATAATGATAATAATGATGATGATGATGATGATGATGATGATGATGATGATGATATAGATAATAATGTCAACAATATTGGTAATATCAAAGATATAAATATGATGATAATGAAGAATTGTACCAATGATAATAATAACCATAATCATGAATGATTGTAATAATTAAACAAACACAGTCAAAAATGCTAACCTAACCTGGTAATTCAAATGAATGAAATTGTGTGTAAAGTTGATTTTATTGCATAACCTGGCATTTGCTTTCCAATCGGTTCTTGAGAGAGTCGACATGCTCGGGTCAGATGTTGAACAATCTTTCACAAACTGGGCCAAACTAGCAAAAATAGGAAGAGTAAATATATGGCATTTGATCTCCAGAATTGACAGCTAGTTGTATACCAGCAAAAATGTCTTCTCTCTTTCTCTGTAAACCTGAATTTAATTTCATCATAGAAGCACAGTCTTTGACTTCCATAGTAAGGCATGATATGCTCCTTTAAAAGCAGATGCTGAAAAAAAAAAAAATTACATCGTCATTCCAAATGGTGTTTTTGAAAGGTTTGGGATTCATGTACGGTGTCTGTCATTGACGGTTAAGTCAGCAAATTCAGCCAAGCTGCGGATTGAGAGTACTAATTAATGACATCGGTTTGTGTAGGAAAGTGAGTGATCACCGTCTGTCATCGATTCTAGTCACAGGAATTTGTCTGCGAAGACAAACACAATCCGCCCAGCTATTTTTGGGGAGGAGGGTTTTAGCGCGAAGCGGAGTTGTCAGGTATTTTTCTTGCATCTCAAGATCGTGCCACCAGAATCCTTTCAGACTGATAATGAGCTTGCGTTTGATGTCTTCTTCTCTTCCCATTTCTCTTACCCTTCTTTATCTTTTCTTCCACTTCTTTTCTTTTTCCACATCAGCTTCCTTCTATCCTTCTCTGGTTTTTTCTTCTCATGCTCCTCCTGTGTTGTCTTCTTCCTTTTCTTCTTATTATTCATCATCATTATCTTGTGATATCCTCTTCTTTCTCTTGTCTTCCTCTTGCTGTATTCCCTCAATTGCCATGTCACATCTTCCAAAGAAATTTGTTTGGTAATTCACAAGTAACATACCCACCTGGCTCTCAATTCACACATTCATTAGTCTGCAACCATGAGCAAAGTGAAAGGAAGAAAACCAGTTTCCCGTTTTCTCGAGTGCACCATCCCTCAAAACAGCCTGGCAGCTGTGAATACTACCATTGTATGTATACAAGGAAAATGCTTAAATAGTCTTGCATCATGATGCGAGTATGATTTACATCCGACGGAGTGATACATGTCACAAAAGAGACATATAGCCCGGTGTGTAGCACTTCACCTGTTGAGTGGTCCTCTCATGAAAATGTTTATGCAAAGTGATTTAAGACTCTGTCCTGAGGCACACTTGTAGCTTAATTTCATTTTAGGAGCGATGACATTGTACCCGCCAATTCAGGAAAGAAGTCAAATTAGCTAACACTCTATGACAGGAATTTGATGGGGTAAAAAAAAAGCCCCAAACAAACTTCCTAATACCCCCTTTTTACTCCTCTGTTTCATTTTGGAAGGAAAGAGCAGAGGAGAACATCAGAGACTTATGTGAGTAAGGTCTAAATTCTGCAGCGCCCCAGTCTCCGACAAGATAATCCAGGAAAGGATAGCTCTATGAGAAGCATCTCGTATCACTCGTCGTCGAATCTCTCCCCGTCTCTGCCCACAATTAGCCCACATTAATGCCATGCCAGCCCCTGGCTACAACTTCCTCATTAGTCCGAAAGTTAATGTTGCCCGGCTCCGTGCTCTAATTTCCCCCGTAATCCCACTCTGTCCGTCTCTCATTATTACTTTATCTCTCTCTCTCTTTTTCTTTCTTGTATTTTTCCTTTCATTTGATGGTCATTATTCCTTTAAAACATCTCTGTCTTTACTTTTATTGAGATTTATGTGTTTCCTTTCCCATTTCTCTGTCTTTTGGCTTTCATTTTGTTATGCAATAATTGTACTTTTTGGACATTGTCTCTGCTCATTGTGTGTTATACTCTCTCCATAACAGCTTTCTATCTCTTTCTTTGTCATATATTGCTTCTTTTTGTCAGTAGTTGATATTCCTAGCTCTCTTCGTGTTATTTATGTCCTTTTTCTGTTTATTTTCTCTCCGTTTTCCCTCGTGACCTCATAAAATCAGAAAACTGAGTCTCCAGAGAGCATCGAGCTCTGTTCTGTGAAATGTAACTGTTACAGTTACGTAACACTCGGCAAAATCTTGCCTAAGATGAAATTGAAATGAAATGAAATGAAATGTTCAATTAGATTATCGGTATATTTGTTATGTTTGTGTACAAACTCAATATATCCGTGATGCAAAACAGTTAGCCACTTCCTCATTCTGCAGATTCGAAACACTCGTGGAAATGCTTCAAGGTGTTTGGAAGATAAGGGAAAGCGGATGTAGCATGAAGATAACCAGAGGATATCCAAGGATGCACTGATTTTTTGTTTTTATTTTCATGAATGTTTGTTTAGTGCAGTTATAATCATATATAGATAGATTTATTTATTTATTTATTTATTTATTTATTTATTTATTTATTTACTTATTTATTTATTCATTCATTCATTCATTTTTCACTTATATCTGGAGAAACATAGCGGCATGTTATCATACTGGAGTTTCAGATATTGAAGCCAGCAAGACTGCAAATCAGAAATATTGGCTGGAAAATTAAAAAATTATGTTCAGAATCTTAAGTTTCACATCTGTGCTATTTACAGGCTGAATTCAAAAGTTTCAAATTGTTTTGTTATTCAAAATTTATTAGCTGTCATGAAGCATGAACCAACATGTTACTTTTAATTAACAAGTTTGATTCAGAATCTAAAGTATTATTTTTTGCTACTTACAAGCCAAATGTAACAGTTTCAAATTGTTTTAGAATTTGAAATTTTATGACCTTCATGAATTTGGAACCAGTATTCTATTCTTTAAATATTGATAAGTCGTGTTTACATGCATAATCTCATACTCACTTGATATCTTCAATTTTTTTTCTTTTGTAGCCAACATTCTGCTTCTGAAATAGGTTTTTAGAGGTGGATAGCATATGTGTTTTTGGAGTCTTCTTTTGTAAGAAGCTTATGGAATTTTGAATTACCAAAATCTGAAAATTAGTATTTCATGACTTTATAATGCTTTCACTGTTACTTGTCACCTGTATTGTCATTATACAAATGATGCAAAGGACAGAATTAATCAGTGAGAATTGGATGCAGGAGTTGAACTTTGGAATTGCTTAAACCCATGAGCCCAGCATTGAGAAGTGGATTTTAAACTGTTTCCAAAGTTAAACAAGAGCATCCAGTTCTCACCGATCCATAAAATAAACCTGTGCATCAATGGTCCCGTAAATTCATGAAATTCAACCTTTTTCCTCATCATGTGTCCAGTACACCTACAACACTCTACAAGGCTTGAGCTTTGCGTTCAGATTTTACCAGATGTATGGCTCAGTGTGGATCAGTAAAAATCAATGCATGATAATCGGCCAATCAGATTACAGAGATTCTAAAGCTCATTTTATTAAAATATAGATGCATAGCAAAGTTAATATCATTCAAGATTCATAAGGGTTTTATGAGAAGCACCACTGTTGGATATCAATGACTAAGTGAATGGTGTGCAATAATGTTATTGTTTAAAAATGGGTTTAATTCCGCTGATTGTGCATGGTTTTGTACCATTTCATCCCATCAACTGTGATGTCAGTCACATTATGTAATATATGTCGTTAGCGTAACATGGAAGTTGTTACCACTTGATGCGACAAGCCTTTCTAAATGCTCACAAACTTTTATCAGAAGATGTTGGCTCAGCATGGAGCTAGCTAGTTTTATCTCATCACCATATAGGCTGAAGAATGGAGAAATTTTGAAACCTTATTATAAACTATTGATATGTGTTATTCCATGATGATGATGATTATTATAATTATTATTATTATTATCATTATTATTATTATTATTATTATTGTTATTATTATTATTATTATTGTTCTCATTATCATCATCATCATCAATCGTCATCATTATTATCATCATTAATTTCTATCATGACATGACCTCCATAGTTAGATTGTTGTGATGTTTCAAAGATCTGGCTATACGAAGTCGTGTTTTTGAGATTTTATTTGACCTTTAACACTCCAGCAGTGCAGACATAAGCTTTGAATAAAGAAGGAAGACAGAAGCGCAGTTTTGACAGCTCCATTAATTTTTTGTGTCTAACCAAACCTGACAGATCTGGCCAGCCAGTCCCCATTCCACGTGGGTTGTGGGTAATAAATCTTTTGGGGCTCTTAAACATGAACTGAGGATGTTGCCCTCAGAATCCTTGACCACAATTTCATTCTTTCCCTCCCCCCTTTCCACCCTTCTCCATCTCAATCCCACCCCCTCCCCTTCTCCTCCCCTCCTCCTCCTCCTCCTGCTCCTCTTTGTCCATTCCCCCCCCCCCCCCTTGACTTTTACTTTAAATATGCACTTTGCTCTTCTTTTGAAATAGCCAGACGTGACAATGCAGGTTTATGAAATTTCTTACCCCTAAATTCCCCCACCCTCTTCAAAAGATGAGAATTCATAGAATTCTGTCAGAAAATAGAGAGCTTGTTGGAGATATCACAAGTTTTCGATGCAAGGAGACGTAGAAAGGAAATCCAATCAGACGTGGAACTGTGTTCAGGATGACTGGGGCAAGCCCAGAGCTAATACCATTTCTTGTTTCACTGAAATGTGAGATTCTAAACTCTGCAAATCTCTCCTTGTCTGCCTCTATGCTGCAACAGCATCTTTCTCTACAATCCCAGACTTTGCCACATGCATAATGTTTAAAGGCATAATTTACCATTTGCAGATGAAACAAAAACCTAGCAATAGCGCTCTAAAATACTTCTAAAATGGGAGTTAGGGATAGAAACAACCACTGTAAAAAATTGAATCTGTGTAATTGATGTTAAGTATTGTTAAATACACAAAATATGAACAATAGGTATGCTAAAAATGTTTCCAGACTAAACTGTCTACAATTATGGTTTATTGAAAAATAATAGTGATATCTCCTTATATTTTAGGCTTTATTGGGAAAATTTGATATGGTAGGATGTTTTGTGATACAACAGACCTACACATATGCATCAAATGCAATATCTTGATCATTTTTTAAATCACTGCTCCCAAAGATAAACAGGACCTTTAATACATCCCCCTCCCCTACATAAGTGCATGGGAGATGAATGTTCAAAGTCAGAGGAAATCTTGGCAGCCATTTTTTTTTTCATCCCGCTTTCTTGCAATGTCATTTTGTGCTTGCCTAATTTTGCTCCAGCCAAAGTTTTTTTTAGAGAAGAGATACTTTGTAGATTTTGGGTGGGATCTCAGTCAGTTTTCTTTGGCAAAATTTGTTCTTTGAAATTCTAGTCAGGAAAGGAGCAAAATAAGTATCACGATAAACCAGATTATACATGCTCTGACGTAAGTACAAATATATGGCTGAGAATGAGGGGGAAGATTGTCACAAAGATGGATGTTTGTAGTCTCTGGGCTTACTATGTTTTGGTGTCCTCAATGAAAATTTGGCCATAAATTCTTTATTGCTGCAAGTGTAGGCGGCAAGGGTGAACTAACTCAAATTTTGACAGACAATGCAAGTCCCAAATATTCAAAGTAAATACTTTTGTAAATCCATCACCATTTTTCAGAAATTATTTCGTTTGATATGGTCAATATCACATAAAGCTATTTGAAAATGAATATTTGCCAAAGGTGTCAGTGCAAACTAGAGCGTGTTTGGGAAGAGGGGGTCATTGTTCAAGCAAACATCCTTCTGCCAGGGGTATAGGATGGACAGATAAGAGACTTGTGGCCTTTTGAAGGGTAGTAAGTTCCATATGACATATAGCAGCAAAAGAGCATCGCTGGATTGGATGTTGAACATAATATATGTGTAAAAAATCAAGATGCATATAATTTTAGATTGCTTTTTTTCCCCTTTGCAGTTACTTCATGTGAGAGAGGTACCCATACCCAGAAGGAACCATACTTCAATTTGAACTGATGTAGGCATATCTATTATCTTACAGATTGAATGTGCAATCTTACTTTATATACAACAGTTAATGTAACAGCAAGAGGAAACACAACTGCACTCAATTCTCAAAAGTAAACCCCACAACTTCCCTTTATCAGAGACACAGACAGAATAACTTCTCATTTTTATGATGAATTGCTGCTGATTGGTGAATTTAATATGTGAAAACTCTACTACGTACTTTACATTGTGTGGCACAAAATGCATCTTTAATGCATACCACTTTATGTAAAGGCTTATCCGCAGTGTGGTACTGTGTTTTCACCAGAATCACTTCAATGCAGAGTTACCAATGCATTGATGAAATGTACAGACATTATTCATTTATTGAAAAGAGTGATAGCTGAGATAAGTATGTCTGCGCCAGCTTGGCGTTGTGTAATCCTATCAGCTTCAGCTACAAATGTTTGTGGCGCTTCATATAAAAGCAAATATGAAGCTTCATGTTCCTGGTGTAAGGGATTTGCAGGACAGAATGGGGGAATTTTTTAATTAACTAGGGCTGAATAGATTCAACAATTTTGTATTTGTTTGAATGAATTGAGGAAAAATTGAATTTGCAGGAGAAACAAAATCTGTAAGATTTGGATAGGTTTCAAGGTCTGCTACATGTCAGTCGTTAGATTAACAAGTCAAGAAAATGTTATTTAATCTCCTCATCCATAAAACATCTTTGTCGTAAAAATGTTGGTGCTTACCATGTCAGTTCAGTACATTACAAAACCGAGATCATCTCAACTGTAGCTGAGGTTGGTTCACTGATGGCCATATCTGATGACATGCTTTTTCATCCCAGAAATTAACACTCAGTATTAAATGGGGATTATATCATTCTCATTTCAATGTGTATATCTCAACATCTATTGCTATTTAACACGTCGGTGGGTTTGTTGAACTCGCATGGTATTACCGAGGGGTTTCAGACTGAAATGATTTCTTGTTTGTAATCACGTTTCTGTACTATGTGACTAATCACGTTTAGATTTACAAAGTATTCAGACGCTGAAAAGACTTTGAAGTGGAAGTGAATACAAGGTCAAGCTTAACTTTTTCTCCTTAGTTGTGCCTGGAGGTCAAACTGTTCAGACTGAAACGAACACCAAGAATCATGTACAATTGCATGGATCACATCTAAATGTAAGCATAAGGTTGCTAGTTGTCTCATCTGTAAACGCTGGCTGTATGCTTTGTGCAAAAAAGAAAAATGAGGTGCACTTATGCACCCACGTTCAACATATGAAGGTGAAGCATGGTTACACTATAGATGGAGTTCACTTTGTGCACTGCCAGTAATGCTGAGTTACTGTGCAGCAGGCACGGGCAGAGCATAATTATTATGATGTAATCTAATTTAATTTTCCACTTATCATGACTAAAACATCATCACTTCACAAAAGAAATGCATTTTGAAAGCTTACAACTTTGATATTTCTTTTCCCAAGATGTAACAGTTGGTAAGAAAATCTACGAAGCTATCGCAGTTTTGAGATAAAGATTGCATACCATGTCTTTTCTGTTTGATCAAATAGAGCTTGTGCTGTGCACTGGCACAGCATCATTGACACATTGTTACTGAAACTAAATAGTGCTGCTGCTGTTTGAGTTTTTGCAATTATATTGCAAAACACTTCGGACCTCAACTGGCTGATAGAATACAATTCAAATTTTCTTTCAGACCCAGAAAAAAAAGATGCTGTCAGCATAAAACTTATTTCCAAATTCATTTACAAATGAGTTATTGGTCAGTATGAGACCCGTCGTCATCATCAAAGCTACTCTTAGTAATGTGCCTTCCTCCAGCACAGCTGGGGGCTGTGAGCTCACAGGGTCGGAGCAATTAGGGGATTAACATCAATGATCAAAATTTTGTATGTTTAAGTCTTCTCTGCATCAAAGAAGATTCCGGAAGATCCAGAATTGTTATGTAACAACTTTGATAGAATTAGCCTGTCTGATAATGGCTCCTACATGAAAGATCTGAAGAAAAATCCTTGCGGAAAATTTACCCAATCTGTGGTTTTTAGTAATTTCTTATGATGCAAACACCAAACATTTTTGTTCTTTTGTAGTGCCTTGTACAATCCCAAGGATTGACTGTGGTTTTGTGGCACTTTCAACCCATAAATCATGAAGATTATGTATACAATGGTGATGTTCAGCTAAAAATACACACCAAGGGTTCTTTAGCCCATTGTCTGGGCTGCTGTGAATGATAAATCATAGGGATTAAATTGAAATGGGTCAGTCTTGACCGAAGAAAGAATTCCCCCCTCTCATATCCCCTTTAAAAGTTCCCTCATAGCCATTAAATCATAAGACGCTGGCCCACACAAATGAGTCGTCTAATTAGCGCAAAACCTCAGCTCCCTTGAACTGCGCCTTGGGGGCCTAAGATAGGAAGCTACCAAGTCCAGGTCGGTATTTACACGATCCTGTGACGGTGTATGGGTGCCTTGCATGCACCTTTGCGCCCTCAGGTGATTATTTTTCTCCCTCCTTTTCTCTTTATGGGAGAGAGGATATGAGATTTTCTGCACGATTTTTGTTGTTGATTATCTACAGATAAACAGATTTGAATGCAGTCACATGACAAAAATTCAACCCCCCTTCCCGTCCTTGCACATAAATCAGCTTCTTGTTTTGAGTCACGTTCATGCAAAATTGATAAAGGGAATGACATAATATGCTCCTAGATGATTATGTGGATATATGCGACACCCACCTTCTTACGTAGTGTTTGCAGTTAGGATTATCAAGTTAAATGGACATTGAATTATCACACACTAAACTTTTCAAGTGATGAAGAATGTATTCACATCACCCTCTGATAGCATCTTTGTATCTTTAACTCTGTTTTGTTTGGAATTGTATCTATTTGCAGAAAACAAAGAGCTAGAATTAGCTTCTTATACCTTTCTTTGGAATTGTATGATTGCTTGCCCTAGTTGGAGGTATGACTTTTATGAAAAGTTATAGGAAACTTGCAGCAATGAACAAACAAAAGAACCTTGGGCAACTGATCTCATGATTAGAATGGGGCTTATTCTAGAAAGATTATGTGGATTTGGTCAAATTCTTGTAAATATCACTCTGACCGAGGAAAAGTTGAGATGACTCCGCAGATGACGTCAATCGCATCCTGATCTGGCGTTGGTAAATTTGACGCTTGCTTGCCAGGACCCAGCAACGGTCTCTCTCAATATCTCTTGTCCCAGTTCCATCTCCAGCCCTTGATAGTCTGACTAGCTCACAGTGGCAAGGATAGAGCTGCACAGCCTAACCAATGTGGGTTTTGCCGTAGATCTGGATTGAGCTGATACTGTTTCTGATCTTGTGATGAGAAACGTGTTGGGACAACTGACACAAAATCTCCCTTGTATTGAAATCTCTGATGATAATGATGATTAGTATCATATTTATATATTTTTTTGCTAGTGTGAATTTGTAGAGGTTTTATACAGGTCGAAGAGTTTTTTTCTGTACATGTTTGGTTACTGGCCCTCTTCTTGTAAAGTATTGAACAAAATTGGTTCTCGACCTAGATAAGAAAATAGTTACATTCAGACGGGAGCCCTTAACCTTAATTCAAATAGATGCACACCTCCCACTTCAATACCATATTTCTTAGATAGACAGATAGAAAGATTGATAGATAGATAGACAGACAGATAGATAGACAGACAGATAGATAGATAGATAGACTGAGATAGATAGATGGATGGATAGATAGATAGATAGATAGACAGATAGATAGACAGATAGATAGACAGATAGATAGACAGACAGATAGATAGAAAGATGGATGGATAGATAGATAGACAGATAGATAGATGGATGGATAGATAGATAGATAGACAGAGAGACAGAAAATGGAGCAAAAGAAAGGAGGAAATGTAGAGAGAGAGGGGGGAGGAAGTGGTGTCTTTCTTGGATACGATTGTGTCTGGCACATCTAGAGGAGGTTCAGAAACTGATCCACCGGAGCAAGTCAAGCATATACCGCCTTCCTTTACTGGGATAAGAAACTGGGCCATGGCTTTCACGCCTGATTATCAATCACCATGGCAACTAATCTCCCTCCCCAAGCTTTTCTTCTGCATCACTTTTTTATGCCTCTCCAATGGATGATCAATGCTTACATATGAAAATGGGGCAAGAACTACTTTTCTTCTTTCAAAATAGTACATCTTGGGGTTTCTTTGTAGCTGGCAATATAGCGACAAAGTCTTAACTTTGACTGTCATGGATTGAGATAAATCTCAGTGCATCTACCCAGGAAATTATTGAATCCATCTTGATTATATGATTTAACCCTGTTAAATGTGCTACCATTTGATATAGATTTTTTAAGAGCTATTGATACAGCTATGTGAAGAACTGAAACATCCTGTTCATTCTAAAATCCTATGTCAGAACATTTGCTAAAATCCAAAGCAGTAAAGAAGTATTAGATAATCTGTTACCAGGAAACCCACACAAATCAAATCAAAATCTAATCGTATGGATGTAATAAAAATGTGAGATATACACACTTACATATTGTACATATAGTCAAGGATGTCAGATTTGTCTTCTTCATGTAATTACAGCAATTTTCTCCATGTCATAACTTCTGTTGCCAAAACATATTCAAGTTTCAAGTTTATTTCATATTTCCACTTTCTCAGTGATGGGATTACAAAATGATTGACAATAAAACAGAAGTACAAAATTTATACAACCATATCTTATGTTTGAAAAAAAAAAGACAAACAAACATTAAACACAAATATAAATGGTCATTATCATCTGAGGATATCACAAATCAATGTCAGAAATATGATGGGGCCTACATAAAAGCAGTGATGCTTGTAAAAACTGTAGGTTCCCGAATTTATAGGCTTGAAATTATACGGAGAACGGACATGTTTATCTTGACTCACACTTAAATTGTACCAGTGCCAGTGCTATTCCTTTAGCACTGTGAAATTTCAGATATCTCTTTGGTTTTGTTGTTATCTCTTTGTTTTTGTTGTTGTTGTATAATGATTTTAGTTGATGGGTACTGATGATTAAGAACAACGATACTGAATATGAAAGTTGTAGATTCTTACATTTCATATGCATTTCATATTGTTTTGAATGCAAATGCAGTTAAAAAGCAAAATGAAACAATAAATCAAGTGATGATAAAACAAAGAAATACATGTAGATGAAAAAAAAAATGTTAGTTGATAACTGGGTTTTCAAGTATACCAATATCATGGCCTATAACTAGTAGGATACTTAGAACTCCATTCATGTGAGTCCAACTTTAACATCTGCTACAATCATTGTGAAACCAGAGACATTCATGGAATGAAATTTTCATGAATTGGAGCTGACGGCCTTTTTCGCTACATGAAACTTTTTGCAAATTGCCAATCAAGAAAAAATTACTCGTATACTACTTTGTATAGACAAAAACTTTGTCTAGCAGAATTTACTCTTGCAAATCTTGACCTCCTTGCAAAATTTGCAAAAGTTTCAGGCACGCAAAAATTTCTGGTTTTGCAGTAGGTGACAAATATGTGACCACTCGGTAATAGGGACTTCAAACCATAATGGGATAACAGAGAAAGAGAGAGAGAGAGAGAGAGAGAGAGAGACTGGGATGTAAGGGAGAAAGAGAAAGAAAAAGAAAGGGCCATTGCCAAAGTATTGCTCTCCCTTCCTATTTGAATTAATTGTCCATTAGCCCACGGGGTGAAAGACCTGTTTTGACCTATCTCTTTCCTTTACACTAATCAACGGACAGGCAGAGAAAGCTGGGTAGGGGCTGATGAGAGATGGAGCTACTCACCTTGGGTTTTTCCCCCGATCACCTCCTAACCCTCCCCCCCCCCCCTCCTCTCCCCTCCCTTTCTTTATCTCACTCCTTCTGTCAAGATGTTCATTCCATTAAAGCCAACTGTGTGCACAAGAATTTTAAGGTGAGGTGAAGATGGAGAGTTATAGGAAAGTCCCCACCCCTCCCCTAACAAAAAGGAAGGAATTCATCAAGGTTTGGAACTTTTATATGCAGTCATAATATGAAGATTATAAAAGAAAAAGAAAACAGATTAATTTTTATCTATGTGAGATATTTGTGATTGAAGCTGCTGAAAAACAAAGAAAATTATTACAATTTTTGTGATAATTCAATAAAGTCTTCAAAATATTTTCTGTTATGCAACTCAAGTGTATCATTCAATTTTTCTTTTTTATTTCATGATTACTTACCTTAAAGAATTTAAAAGTGATATTTTTCTGTTTCAAACTCTTTATATGCATTGCACATCAAGAAAAAAAAAACGGAGAAAATGATTTTGCATGTTATTGCATTGTCAGGAGATTTCTTCTTTTGTTTGTGCCAGGGATGGGGTTGGTTGGAGGCATTTATACCTCTTGTGTGGTTTAGGGTGTGAATGCAATTTATCAAAAAGTGTTTCAAGAATATCAGAGAATAAACTGGCAGTGAGTCAATACTTGACCAATGTCATTGTAACTAGGATAAATTTGAGGCAATTTCCCTGTTTTAACTCTCTACGTTTGCTTGCTTAACTCTCGTTTCCTCACGCTCGATTATATGGGACATATATATTTAACCACGACGCTGTTTTGTTGCGCTGCAAACAAAACGAAATCGCATCGAAACCGTGGTCGGTGATTGTTGGGGTCCTCTCATTCAGATATTGGATGTGGCTGATTACGGGTTTACCCAAGATTTTTCCTTCCCTTTTGTGAGTTTCTGTGATCAGCGGCGCGGCTTATCGGTATCCTGCACCGCGCTGTGCCAGAAAGCCTTCCAGTTACTCATGTTCCGCTCATTCACGAAATTTCCCCGCACCCTCCCAGATGGACGCTTACCCTAAAGTTGGGTGAGGGGGAAGAAATGCTCTAGAAAAAAAGGAACCCTAGCAAAAACACAACAAAAATGACAAAAACACAATGAAAAAAGAGTGATGATCTCATAGGTTCCACATCCCAATTCACCTCAGGACTGTACCCCCCCCCCCCAAGTTTTTGGGCTGGACATTAGGAGTGACAAAAACAAATGTTGCCCTCACACTATGAGGCAAGGGTGTGGCAGCCATAGCACATGTAGTATCATTATTATCTATGAGCAGAGAGGGGGAAACCAACTGGAGGGGGGGAAAAAGTTGAGCTACAATTAGTTCTCATGTAATGGTCGTCAGGAGGCGAGAGGGCTGGGTTCCCTCAGAAGGAGCGAGAAAAGATGATTGGACATGCAAGTTGCCGTGCACAGTTTGTGACGTTAGTCTGCGAAATTGTTCTTTCCTGCCAGAGTTGTGGCAGAGATTTCCTGTTGTTCCCCCATGGGAGTGGAGTAGTCCGCTTATTTGCCCCCGCCTGATTGGCTGCATGTGGACA
This sequence comes from Diadema setosum, assembly GCA_033980235.1. NCBI lineage: Eukaryota > Metazoa > Echinodermata > Echinoidea > Diadematoida > Diadematidae > Diadema > Diadema setosum. Next base: position 4,515,143 of record CM067076.1, on the reverse strand, counting down.
AGCTTTTGTCCAATGAGAGATGCTGTGCATCTGTAAGCCAGGCAGGGGTGATTTGTCTGTGTCAGGGATCAGCTCAAATGCTCCTCTGTGCTTGCTATTGTGACAGTAATATACATTTAAGGCACCGCATTTTAAGTTGCTGCATTAGATGTATTGCAATTGAAAAGATATTTAAACAGGTGGTACTATTGTCTCAGCCTGAACATCTGGCTAGATTACAGGAATGAATGTGAAAAAAAAATAAAAACAAAATCAGTACAAACTGATTGATTATCGTCTTTTGATCCACAAGTAATATTGCTTGTTATGGGTAAAGGTCTTTCTACTGTTAAGTTCATGTCTGAACAGTTTATGGGACTCATTTACATACATGTGTGTTATGCTTGCATCCAATGCTGCAGTTTTTAAATGATTTGATTAGTCTAGAATAATTGTTTTCATTTCCATTATTGTGGATGTAGAAATCAGCCCCTTTTCTTTACTGAAACTCCTGTTTGATGTTTATGCCAGATTTTTTTTTCTGGCAGCCTTACCCAATGTCCACTAAATTTCATCTGCACAATCCATGCTTTGAAATCATGGCACATTATATGTTTCAGCCCAAACATTGGAACAGATTGTAACAGAAGGGAAACCCTGGAGTTTCCATACATTTTCTCCTAAAGTATTTGTAAGAATATCATCCTATCAATTTTACACACCCTTTCCAGAATTTCCACAACTTGATGTGATATGTATATACTCTTTATGGCAGTCTTATTCTATAATGAGCTCTTATTTTCCTTTCTAAGTTCAGATTCTAAGATTTTTCTTCCTGCTCATATTCTATTTCAATGGAAAGCAAAAATTAAAGATTGAAATAATAGAGAAATCAAGAAACCCCTGAAGTATTCTGAAAGTTGTTGGTTTTTTTTTCCATTAGTATGATATCAGAATATATTCATATTTTCTACTCTCTGTAAACTGCTCTTTCAGATTTGAAATAGAAAAGCTTCTCAAGAAGAATGAATTCTTTGTATATCATACAGTGGTGAGACTGAAATGGGGATGGAAGAACTAACAAGAATGAATTGTGCTGGTTTTGGAATCACACTTGTTAAAGGACAAGTTCACCTTCATAAACATAAGGATTGAGAGAATGTAGCAATATTAGTAGAACACATCATTGAAAGTTTGAGGAAAATCGGACAATCTGTTCAAAACCGACAAATGTTATGGGTAATATCATTCCCCCTGCCTTTAGAAAGAGGCAAGTCAAGTGCTCTTTTATTATGCGCAAAAAGTGAAAATGTGTTGAATTTTCTTTACATTTTCTTTATACTGTTGTACGCATTTGACTCACAAGCTGTAGTAGTCTCCTCATCCAGCGGTTCCAACACAAAAATTTTAAACATTCATAACTTTTGCATCGATTGTCCAATTTTCCTCAAACTTTCACTGATGTGTTCTACTAATATTGTTACATTCTCTCAATCCTTATTTTTATGAAGGTGAACTTGTCCTTTAATAATCAAGTTCATATTCTAACAAAACATTTGTACAGTTGCATTTATACTAAAAAAAAAAACCAAACCCAGAAAACAAGATGAATAGTTAATATTAGTGCACTTAGCAAAAAGTTAGATATGTGCAAGAACTTTAGGCATTCTATCTGTTCGTGTTGTGTGTTTACTAGTATGTGAATCTGATTATCCATTTTTAAATTGCCTGCAGGTCTGTCTGTGTTTTTTTAGTCTGTCTGTAGATTTGACTTGATCATCCTGTATGTCTGTACATTAATATTGATATATCAAAAGCTAACATATTATCAAAAGCTGACATATTTCTTGGTGTGAATTTTTCTTGTTACAAATGTAGGCATTATAAAGGGTATGGGGGTGATCGATGTGTGATATAACAGCAAGGGGGCGCCCTCTTTCTGTATCATTTCCTCTAACGAGTAACGACAGCCTTTCCGAAATGAGAGTCTGGGAGAACAAGTGTGTTGTCGCGGCTGGTGAGGTGTCTCCACTTCTGAGTTGATCCCTGAGGTTGCACCCTGGATTGAAAGGAAAGCCAGTCCTAACTGCTAAGTGGCACCATAGTCTTGATTAGCAGACTTGCAACATATAAGAACTAATTATCAATCTTTTGGCAGTTCATTTGTTTGGTTTGCTGTGGCAGAGGTTGGTCCAGGCTGGAATTTACAAAATTACATGGAATAGTGTGAATTTATGTGGTTGATGCACGCATAAGAAATTGCAGACTTTGTGCAATATTTTTTGCTGATGCTTTTGCATTCAGCACTGTGTCTAAGAGAATTAAACTAATGGTGTAGACTGCAGTGGAGGCAATCCCTACCAAGAGTGACACAAAAAGAAGAAAGGAGTGACTGCTGGTAGAACCCCATGACTGCTGGTCGCTGCTGGCATTGGAGCGACGATCGCACCCCAGCTAATGCAGAGTATGTCATTGCCATTCTCAACTCTCCCCTTGTCGAGCATCTAGCAGTTGGAGCACCGGGCAAATTAGATCAGCCATCACCGATTCATCCCTCGGTGCTTGATCAGTGGCCGTACCGCGAGGAGAAGCCGAGATGGTTCATCCGACGTGCGTGTCGATCGCGACCCTGCGGTCACAGCGGCAGCTCACGAGTGGTGACGCTAGTAATAAGAAGGATGTTGCAAATTCATTACCTGCTTGTCAGGGTATTAAGTTATTGTCCAGGCGTGACCAGCCCCTCAAACCCTCAGGCGAGGCGCTGCCAAAGTATTTCCCAAAAGTTGCCGACTTTGGGGACATCCTTGCCTTTTTGTCTCAACAATCTTACTTGCCAGAGCTGACACAAACAGAGGTCAAACCACCTTCTAGCTTCTTGGATTCAAAGGAGAGCAAGTCAATTGAAGTACAGAGGGTGGATGCAAATGTAAATGCAGGAAAGAACAGAGAGTGTGAGCAGACTGATTTGAATAGATGCAGGTTGCCATGCAACAGACAGATCGACAACAGAGTCCTGGAAAACCAGTCAGAGAAGGAAGACTGGGAGGAAAAAATTGCAGCTATTGAGCTCACATCTCCTGAAGTAAAGCCACCAGTGATCACGCCACCCACGTTCAAATTTACTGACCTGCTGGACATCACCCGTTCGCAGCGTCCACTACGTTATCAAAACAAAACTGCCGCTTCCTTGCAAAAGAACCCAAATCCCAACCAGGATCGACCCGTAGCACCCCAGAGGAAAAATCCCCCAAGACCGGTCATGATTGAGACATCTTTCCTCGATAACTCGCCATACATCATCCAGGAGGAGCCAGAGAAGGAAAAGCTTCCATTTGACAATGAGGATGACCATGATGGTCCTCTCATCATCCCGCTGGACTCAGAGAAAGCCAAGCTCTACGAGAGTCTGAACACCTTTGCTCCACAAGTGCCCTTCATCCCGCCACCCCCTCTCTGGAGTATGGTTAACACTCAGCCGAGGGTATCCCAGCTCCTGATTGACCCACCTTCCTATGAGCCTCCGTCGAGCCCACCTCCTTTCTACCAGCCGCCCAGTCCAGCCTACAGTGCACCTCCACCGGTGGAAGACTTTGATACCAATGTGCCTCGTTTCCGTAGCAACACCCTCAGTTACTTGCAAGAAGTCAAGGACTTCCTGTCAATGACTGAGAAGAGGAACCAATTGAAGCAGAAATGTAAGATTGGTGCATGACCTTTTTGACTATTCCTTACACTTCTGTTATAATTAGTGACATAACACCCAGTTCATTCTGTCATTTCAGTTTTGACTGTGTGAATAGTTTAAAACAGAATATTTTCATCTAGCACAATGAAGGCACATTAACTGTTCATTGTCTTTGCCCTGAAAGTGTTACTATATTCATTTTCCTACTTTGCATAGTCATTGATGATCATGTTTCACTGTTGCTTTGACAGAAACATTCCATGTTTCTTAAAAAGAAATCTTGCAGTAGCAATGGAAATTTGCTTTATTATATTATATTCCCTTTACTGTACTCATCAATGATGTTTCAATATTGTTTTGAGAGAAGCATTCTATTTAAAAAAAAAAAATCTTGCATTTGTGATGGAAAATGGCTTACCTCTTCATGATTTCTGATGATATCTCGAGGGATACAACATGAAGTCCAGTATATAGTAATCCACTATCTAAAAAAAAAAAAAAAAAATGTTCCCAGGATACTGAACAGCATACAAATTTGTCCTTAAAATCTCTGTCTTAAGAGCAGTGATTTCCAGAAAAAAACACAGTTTTTTTTTAATGTTAATGTTTCTACAATCGGACTGATATCATTGAACAACTACAGTATTCGTTGATCTAATTCAGTGCAGATTGTTGGATAGTAGTTGTTTCATAAGAGAATAGGACAATATCATATTTTATTCAACTGCTTCTTAGTGTTTGTAACTTCACAACAGTGTCAAAATTTTCAATTTGACTGTAAACGTAGAAGAAAGGTGTATTTGACTCTCAGAATAAAGAGAAAGATATGTGACTTCTTATTGGATATTCTGTTGTAACTAAATACCTTTGTCTGATATGCTTGAAAAAAAAAATGAATGCTGTTTATGATTCAGGTGCGATTTGCTCACATTCTATATCTATTAGTGTTTATTGTTTTGGGTAGTTCTGTGCATGTGCAGCTCAATAATCCTTTTATCTGAAGCTGTATTTCTGCAACCTTGGCCAAAAATCAACATAGTGAAATGTAATGGATTTGTTGTCAAGCTTTGTGATTTTTTCCAGCTCTGTGCCTCGGAATTTTAAATAATGTGACACTAAAAACTGAGTAGATGTGAAGGCTCAGTATTGTGCATTTATAAATGTGAAATCAAGTCATTTTATCTGTGTGGGTGCAAGAAAAACTTGATCATACAGGAAGAATTTGCATGTTGCTTTCTGAAGGGATTGATATTCCGTGACAAGGACAGGTCAATCTTAGTAAGATGTGGAATGTTTTCAAGCCCGTTTACAGCTTCATCCCCTCTTGATCTTTGGGCGAGAGCTTTATGTGCACTCTGATGCCCTGGGTGATGTCATTTTGCCGTTCAGCATGGAAACACGAGTCCTTTCCTCGCGGGAGTGTCGGGGAAAGATATCGGCAGGCATTAATCTGGCTTGCCCGGTGGCTGAGGCCCTGGCTGACTGGAAGCGTGCGTGGATAGGAGTAGGAGAGAAGGGGGCAGGGAGAGAGATAGAGAAGCTACAGGGGTAAAGAATTGCACCCCTTTTGGCTGGGCCAGCTCTCTAGGCAGCCATGGATGGAAGGAGGGTGCTGACAGGTCTGCCACTCGCTTGGCTCCCTTCAGATTAGGGGAGGATGATACGGCTGCCCCCTTACTCCTACTGCCTCCTGCCCACAGGGGTATTAGTTTCATTTAAGTCAATCATTGCCGCTAGCACCACATTTTCTTGGGATGTCAGTAGTATTGTTTAAGTAACAGTCAGTGGAGGGTTAAAGAATTTACCCTTGTCACTCTTGGGAATGTCCACTTGGGTAGATCAACAGTTTTCTACATGTAGTAAAAAATTTAGAAATGCCGTCTTTGTTGTGAGCATTTGTGTAAACCAGATGAAAAGGGGGTATTAATGTCATAGAGTCACAGTAGTTCAAATCAGTATCAGTTTTGAAACACAGCAGCTGTTTCATGATGCTGTGCTTGCAGTGCATTGACCACTCTAATCCAGAATCAACTTTTCGAGGTTGTTTCCTTGTTGATATGCTCCTGTTTTAGTACAGGACAGAAAAGAAGGAGCTTTTCCTCAGAGAGAAAGTTGCTATAGTGACATGATAGGTTTGAAACAGCATATTAACAATTTTTGTCCCCGCCGAACGAGTTCGAGCAGGGGACTATGAAACGGGCTCCGTACGTGTGTGTGTCCGTGTGTCCGTCCGTCCGTCCGTGTGTCCGTCCGTCCGTCCGTCCGTCCGTCCGTGTGTCCGTGTGTGCGTCCGTGTGTGATCAAAATCTTCAATTTGCTACTTCTCTGTCATTTATGAGCCAATTTTGATTCTGTTTGCTTTATATGATAGCACTACATGGGAGCTTTGAAACTTCTACACAGAATTTCAGTCGTGACCTTTGACCTTGACCTTTGACCTATATTGTACATTTTGCTACAAAATGCTACTCCTTCGCCATTTCTAACCCGATTTCGATTCCGTTTGCTTTATGTGATGGCACTAGGTGAGGGCTTCAAAACTTCTACACAGAATTTTGACCTTTGACTTCTTTGACCTTTGACCTTGATTTTTTGACCTATATTGTACATTTTGCTACAAAATGCTACTCCTTCGCCATTTCTAACCCGATTTCGATTCCGTTTGCTTTATGTGATGGCACTAGGTGAGGGCTTCAAAACTTCTACACAGAATTTTGACCTTTGACTTCTTTGACCTTTGACCTTGATTTTTGACCTATATTGTACATTTTGCTACGAAATGCTACTCCTTCGCCATTTTTAACCCGATTTCAATTCCGTTTGCTTTATATGATGGCACTAGTTGAGGGCTTCAAAACTTCTACACAGAATTTTGACCTTTGACTTCTATGACCTTTGACCTTGATTTTTGACCTATATTGTGCATTTTGCTACAGAATGCTACTCCTTCGCCATTTCTAACCCGATTTCGATTCCGTTTGCTTTATGTGATAGCACTAGGTGAGGGCTTCAAAACTTCTACACAGAATTTTGACCTTTGTCTTCTTTGACCTTTGACCTTGATTTTTTACCTATATTGTACATTGGCTACAAAATGCTACTCCTTCGCCATTTCTAACCCAATTTCGATTCCATTTGCTTTATGTGATGGCACTAGGTGAGGGCTTCAAAACTTCTACACAGAATTTTGACCTTTGACTTCTTTGACCTTTGACCTTGATTTTTTACCTATATTGCACATTTTGTTACAAAATGCTACTTCCGGCGGGGACATATGTTACGCACCGCGTAATTTCTACTTTTCCTTGTTTTTGTTTGATTCCCAGAGTCAAAACAGCAGGAGACAGTATCTTAAATATCTTGCATTTGTACTTAACAAAGATACATTTGTTCTGTCATTTGTTTTGTCATTCAGGGTTTATAATGAATCGTAGTATCTGTGATATATTACGGTCAGTGTTATAGCAGAATATATTCCTTACTGATTTGAGGCTCTTGTTATGCTGCTGTCATGCACTTCTAGTTTTGTAGTATCTTAGGATTTTTTCCTTCCTTAGGACTTCAAATCTAACTGATAAGTCCATAGTTATGATAATTTGTTTAGAATTGATATTTCTAAAGAGATGAAAATGGCCGATTCTCTAAACTGAAAATGATAAACTTGAATTTCCACTGTTATATTCTGTATTCTTGCAGAGAGCCTGGATGAAGTAAATCGGACAATGGGACTGATTCTATTAACCCGTTGAGGACAAGTCCCGAGTATATTTGGGCTGGTGCCTATGGGAAATGCATGTTGTAGCAAAATCAGTCCATTCTTAATGGGTTAAAACACCTTACCACATCACAGTGATATCCTTAAAGATGAATTATTCCACAGTTATATCTTTTTTCTTTGATATTACAAATCAAATGAATATTGTGTTGGTTACACATCAATTGCTATCAAATCAGTATTATGTATTCATCTTTCATAAATATGACTAAAAGTGATACATTTTACAGATATGAGTATTTTTTTTCAATGTATCATTTATCATTATTCATTTGTGCGCTGCATAACTTATGAACATTACTCATCATTATAACTATCATTATCAAGAGTTGATAAGCAGCAAATATAGGTTAAAGTATTTAGACCAAAGATTGAAAGGTTTGGCATGCTATTCAAGCAGGTTATAGTATGGTTATTGGGAACACAAGAAATTATGAATTTGATCCACAATGGATTATCATTACAATGATACAGACTCTCTTGAAACCTTTCACTCCTTCAAAGAATGACAAAATAAGATTCCACAGATGAAAAGATGAACTGATGCTTCCTTCACCTGTTTTTGGTTGATAATGCCCAATTCTATTCTCCACGACGATTCCAAATTAATTTTCTGTATGATTGATAGAATTCGATAATCATTATCATTTGATGGTTTTCAGAATGGGTAAAGTAGAAATGCCTCATTCTCTTGCAGCTGACAGTAAAATTGCAAAGCTCTCATTGTCACTGTGAGAAAATATATTTTCCATCTTCTTGAACTACATGAACCGGTGGTGCATTTGTCTCTCTTTGGGTGCCTTTAGTCTTGGGTCACCTAATACTACACCCTGTAGGTTATGAGGAGTAGTTCTGTCATCGCCACATCGTTTTACTATCTGACACAGCTTGGAGAAGTAATCATATACGGCAAGCATTTATTGATACGGCTTGAACTGTTTTCTTTTTCTCGCCAACGTTCCTGTTGTGACGCCGTGGCCCCGCGCCGCTGCGCGGAACGGCACCCCCAATTACGCCACATCCTCGGCGGGTATTTTTCTTTGCCGCTCGGTCGTAACGAGTGCGCGGCCGACGAGCCCCCGTGGTAGCGGCAGATTAATAGGCGGAGGGTTTCCCTCGCTGGATGATAAGTTTGAGTTTCCCTGGAGGCTTGTAGTAACAGTTAACTGTTATGGCTAAACATCCGAGGAGTTGGTACTCCCAAGTTCTTTGAACTCCAGCCCTTCAGCTTCAGGAATTAGCAAGTTAACTCCTGAACCCATTGAGGACGAGCTGATTTTTCTATAACATGCATTTCTCATCCTGGATTTATGCCTGAATATACTCGGGACTAGTCTTCAATGGGTTAAAGGACAAGTTCACCTTCATAAACATAAGGATTGAGAGCATGTAGCAATATTAGTAGGACACATCATTGAAAGTTTGAGGAAAATCGGACAATCCGTTCAAAAGTTATGAATTTTTGAAGTTTTTGTGCAGTAACCGCTGGATGAGAAGACTACTGCAGTGTATGAATAACATAGATGTCACATGCGTACAACAATATAAGGAAAATATAAAGGGAATTTCACAAAATTTCATCTTTTGAAAAAAGTACACATTCCCTTGACTCGTTACCGACGTATGTTAGGGGTAATATTATTCCCCCTGCCTTTAGAAAGAGGCAAGTCAAGTGCTCTTTTATTATGCGAAAAAAGTGAAAATATGTTGAATTTTCTTTACATTTTCTTTATACTGTTGTACGCATATGACATCACAAGCTGTAGTAGTCTCCTCATCCAGTGGTTCCAACACAAAAATTTTACAAATTCATAACTTTTGCATCGATTGTCCAATTTTCCTCAAATTTTCACTGATGTGTTCTACTAATATTGCTGCATTCTTTCAATCCTTATGTTTATGAAGGTGAACCTGTCCTTTAAGTGCCATGTTTACATGCACTGTAATATATAGCCTCAATGTCATGCAGAGTTCACATATTTTGTGAAGAAAAGATTCATGCCCACAGTATTTTTGATACCGCTATCAAAGTGATTAAAAGAAAGGGCATGGTATTGACAGTTTTGATATTTCTCAGTTTCATCTAGTTTACAATGTGTTATCTGGCATGACAAAGAGGGTGTCAGCCCCACACCATTTCTTTGTTAATGCTCTCTCATGAATAAAAAACGGCAAACTCTGATAAATATGGAAATTCAAATTGGTTCTCAAAGTAGCGAGGAAGGATTTGAACTGGGTGTGTGCTGCTTGAAAGTTCATCCCAAAGCTTGTTTGGTAATACAAATAATATCACTGGTACTTGTCAAAAGATTTTTATTTTATTTTTTATTTCAAGTTTTACCTCAGGAAGACCTCATAGAGGAAATGTTGTTTTATAATGTACAGTCATTTGCTTGTGCAATTATAATACAAAAAGCTGTGGGTTTTTTTTTTTGTCATCACTCAAAATTAGGACAAGAAATACTCTTTTTTTTTTAAATCAAAATTAGGACAAGAAATTCTTTCTTTTTTTTCTGTGATATAGAAATTTATATTTTTAGGTATTTCTTTTATACTGTGTGAGCAGAAATTGATGGATGCAATAAAATTCCCTAAATGTGTATTTTCCCATTTACAATACATTTTGAAAAAGAGGCACAAGTTCAAAGCAGTAATTGTAGAATTTTTTGAATAATCTGTTTTGTCAAACATTTTAGAAACTTTTTATTTTTAGTGGAAAAAGTATAGTAATAACTTCTGCTACTCCGACACATATTACCTCAGTTCATTCCAGATTATTTTGCTCGAGCCCCACCCATTCCAGGTTCTGCAGTACCTAGTCTATGCATCAATATGTTAAAGAGTACTATGGTATGTGTTCAATGAAATGTATCCTGGGACATGAAGTATCTATACACATGATCAGTGACCAGTTTTGTGAATGCATTTTAACTTTAATCCATTGAAGACTGGTCATGATTATACTGGGGCAGGTGTCTATAGGAAATGCATGTTTTTTTGTTTTATGTGTTTTTTTTTTTTTGGGGGGGGGGGACAAAATTAGTTCATCCTCAATGGACTAAATAGCCATTTCATAACCACTTTTACTTTTTAATGGCACAACTTGGTTAGGCTTACAATTACAGGCTATATACCACCATTATGTTCGTGTGTCCTTTTGATGTGGCAGAAAAAGAAGTAGACCAAACATAATGAGACATGTTTCACTGTTACAATTGTGCTGATCTGATGTTATGAATGGTCACAGTATTTATTTTCTTCCATTTTTCTTCTCTTTTTTACCCTTTGACAGTATATCATCTCCAGCTAGAAGCTCCCAAACCGAAGCTGATCCCATGCATAACTCTTCCGGTCTATGGCCCACCTCACTATGGAAAAGAGTAAGTATTTATTCATAAAGTTTGCAGTGATATATGTTTAGGAAATGTGGAGATTTGGTGAACACTGTGACCATCAAATTGTTCTTTCAAGATATGCCACTGCACTAAAAGTATTAACCCGTTGAGGACTGACTGATTTTGCTACAACATGCATTTCCCAGAGACACCAGCCCGAGTATACTCGGGACTCGTCCTCACGGGTAAATGACATTTTTAAGGATTTTATCTATCAAAAGCAGGAATGTACTAATGGTGGAAAAAGGGATCACTGTTATATCATGATTTTTATTCTGTCAAATTGTGTCAAGATCTGGTATGTGAATTAATATCTTAACATAAGTTCGCCATCTGCAATCTATATGATTTTGAGAGCATGTGCATGATGGATAATACTTCTTACTTCAAGAAATTCTTCCTCCCCCCCCCAAAAAAAAAGACAAACAGACAAACAAACAAACAAACAAACAAACAAATAAACACAAAACACAAGGTGTTCATTCTAAATTACTGTAGAACATGATATATTCGCGTGCATTTTAATTTCGCGAATCGTGGCGCTCGCGAAAATCTCGAAATTAAAATGCACGCAAACATTCCTCGTTTTACAGTGGCACTTAGGGTGCAATTGGTACCAGAGGAAATGTTTTGTCTCTTTGCTAAGTGTATTATACCAGCACTGAAGACACTGAACATAGACAAACATTTGTGACAATTAAGTGGCATACGTGCAGTTTTATATTTGTGTGTGTGTGTGTGTGCGAGTCTACCTCTCTCTCTCTATATCTCACACAAGCTTCAAGTAATGGATGGAATATAATTTGGTATTTTATGAGAAGTCATAAACTGCCGCCCAACAGTCAGTGGTCTATTTCCTCCTCCAATATCCGCTCGACAAGAGCCACTTAGTGACCAGAAGGGGGTAATTTCCACCAAACTTGTTGAGGAATCACACCCTTCTGCCCCCCTTACCCCGGAGCTTCCGCTCTCCAAGACAACATCACCACCCGCGAATTGTTGAATCTTCAACAATAACAGTATTCTCATGCATACATCATTGATTCTATGTGAAATTATTATCTCGCCATGGGGCAATATGATGGCATTCTGGGGTTTAATCATACTGTACATTGTACTAAGCGTGCGTTAATCAACTCACTTCTGGCATAACTTTTAGGGAGATATGGGCAGATGATAAACGCAAAGTTGTTTTGATTATGGGGTTAAAAACACCTTTCTGAAACGCCAAAAAAAGTGCAATCTCAAATGTGTTTGTGCCAGAGACGCATTTCTGTGGAGATGATGTATGCAAAGTTGTTTTGAAATGCGTTTATAACTCAGACCTGCCCACGCCAACCACTGCCAACTACAAACCTCCATTCCTCAAGTCGAATTGCGCAGTGGAGCTGCTCAGTGACAAGGCCTCCCCCTCAATTCACAATGGAGGTGACAAATGTGACAACCTAAAACCCCTTTCAGGTAATCGTGGATGCGGATAATAGGAGCAATAAGTCGTAAAATTTCGATTACATGAACGGGAGAGGAGTAAAAAAGTGCGCATTATTTTGATGCTGCTATTATGCGCATTATTGCAGCATGAGGAGTTGATCGAGAATACATGAACGCGTTTTACGACTTATGCGCACTAACATTCCACAGTTCGGTCAAAGGTCACTCGATTTCCCGCACAACCGCTCTTTGCTGAGCTTGAGCGAGAGCTGTGCATACACGTGAGTATATATCACCGGAAACATTACGTCATTATAGAGGCGTGCACAGTAACCATGACAAATACTCCCGTCTTTCAAACATTATATGTGACCCTGCACCTCAAAACAAACAAAAAGTCGCAAGACATGAATTTTTAGTTAAGACCCTATTCTGAAAGAGCAGACTTTAAGCTTTAAAATGATGTATAACTCAAATCAAATGGACTCTCCTAACCTATCTAAATATTAGAAACAAAGCACAAACTCAGGCAAAGTGTGAACTGAGAAAAGAGGCTCTGAAGTACAGTGTCTATTCAAGCGCTTAATCTTTACCAAACCGTGCTAGCTGTGCAATGAATGGGACAAAAAACAGGAAGAAAACCACCAGAGTAACAACAATGAAGTGATTATCAGATTAAACTGAAATTGAGCATGCCTCATTAACACATTCTGTCCATAATTAATGCCAACTTTCAAAGCAGTAGCATTATCCTTTCAAAAGTTACTAGAGTTGCAAGTGAAGAGAGTGGACAAGGTTTTCCAGAAATGAAAAAAGGATTCGAAAGACATACCTAATCATACTATTCTACCAAACATGTTTGAGATAAACTGCTAAAAAAACACACTTTCCTGCCCGTTTTATGATACCAAATTTTAGTATAATGTAAAAGAAGACCCGCTCTTTTAGAGAATATGAAAAAGTCAAGTTCGGCTAGGTTGACCCATTTCACTTAATTTCAGTCCTCACGCAAAATCAGTGTGTGCGACTTTATGTTTGTTTTGAGGTGCACTGTCACATATGAACGGGCGCTCGTAAAAGTAGTGCGCACTTCATGGGATATATGAACGCGATTTTGATTACTTCATCCGCATTATTTGGATGCGGATAATTGAACCGCGATTACCTGAAAGGGGTACAAGAAACATGATTTGAAAGGCCATGTTTTTTGTTTGTTTGTTTGTTTGTTTGTTTGTTTGTTTGTTTGCTCTGAATACTCTGTCTCTTTGTTCTGAAATTTTACAGATCATATAGTTCAGTAGAGTATTGGATGTAACTGGTAGACAGCTAAAATCAGAATGATCTCAATTCTGTGAAACTAAATTATCAGAAATCATTCATGATTGAGATGAGTGACAACAAAATCCAAATCTACGTACACAAGGAATACCTTGTAGCTTTGGTTAGTACAATGTTTGGTAAATCTCTCAGCTGTAGGGTCGGTGTCTGAAACTGCAAGAATTGTTAAAGAAATCAACCTAGTGCGCCTTAAATCCGTGCTTCTCAAGCTTTTTTTTTTTTTTTTTAACCTGAGGCCCACTTTTGCTCCTACAAAGTTTTTTGAGGCCCAGTAATAGATGGAATACAAACATTTTTATTTTATTTTGGGCCAATGTTGTTGCTTTCCTGCAAGAGCTTTATGGCCCACTGTTTGAGAAGCACAACCTTAAATGACATTAGTATTAGGAATACAGTTTACAACACAACAAAGAGTGAGTTCATACCAGGCGAAAGATATTACATGCTAAATTGAGCAAGCATTAAAGGTAGGGAATCCCATTTGCATGCCTTAAATGAAGAGTTGTATAAATACAGTGGTATGTTGAAGAGTGTATCATTTTAGAAACTCCCATAAAGTATTGAAAGTGGAAGGTAACATTTGGTACATTTTTTTGACCGTTAGATTTTGAATTGAATTTTTTTCGGGGCTCACCATAAATTCCAGTACATTACTAGGCTAGCTTTGCAGACCCATGCACTGCATGTGTGTTCATCATGACATATTTTGTGAAGAAAGTTCATTAACACAAGCCTTATTTCTATATACATTCTTGCCACACACTTTATATGTTATTACATCTGCTCTTGTACTTTTAGATTTGTGTTTATAGATAACAAATACAGAAGACTGCAACAAAAAGGCTTAAGTGTGGCTGACACACAGAACTACTGAGTAGTTGAGTTTTGTGCATTATTCAAATTTTAGATAACTGTTGACTTCCAAATTTCTAAGCAGTGGCCTAAGCAAGTCCCCTGAGGTTCATATTTAATGTTTTGCCGCATTTTGGGAGGTCTGTAAAAGGTATCCCCTACCTTTAAAGGAGCTTGAATATAAACTGATTATAGCAAATGGTCACCTTTCCCCCACTAATTGCCTGTGGTTTTGGAGATTACAGGTTATTAGGTGAGCAAACAAGGATGTAATTGCCATTGTACCAGAGACCACACTACCTCAATGTCATTACCCCTTAGTGCTTGAAGAATGGATGAAGGTTAAAAGAGAATATAGCAGAAAGGAAATATGCCATTAAAGACCTGGGGGTGTTTCGTAAAGCTGTTCTTAAAGTTAGGAACGGCTTAAGAACGACTGGTGATCAGTTCGATGTGCTATACTTATCAGAATTTCAATAATTCAGCACAAGAACTGATCACCAGTCGCTCTAAGTGGTTCATAACTTGAAGAACAGCTTTATGAAACAGGGCCCAGGTATGTAGTGTAGGGATACCATGGTGTGGGAAGGCTAGCCTTACTCGGACAAATTTGAGAATCCCCGTAATGAATTGTGTACAACTTTATGGCTGATCTCGCTGTAAGTGTATTTACAGCCGAAGAATCTTGCTTGGAGTTGAACATTTAGCGATGATGAGCGTATGCTTTGAGGCACGTTTTCGTTGAGGGGTGATTCTATTCTAGCAGGCCTACGTTATTTGCATTTTTCGAATGTACCCGGTGGGCAGCCAATGAAGATCAATTCAATTGGATCACCATTCTCTCCACAGGCTGCTGGGTCTTTAAGGTGGCGCATGCCATCAAAAATCAAAGAATTGTTGTTTATTTGCTGAAGACAATGAGAGAAGATGAGTAATTGAAACTTTACCTTAGTTATGTCTCACTTTCATTCTTCAGACATTATTCCACTTATGTTCTCTCTATGATCAATCGTGTTGTCATTTAGTGATGTTAACTGAAAGCATCTTTATTTCACCTGATTGGATTATTTCTAGTATCACTTTGCTGTGAGTGTACAAGTTAAAATGTTTCACATTTCAAGCAAGATTATATTGGAAAACAAAGAATGAGTTAAGAATACTCTTTATGAAATCAGAAAGAAAGAATAGCAATACAAAATAGACAACATCCTCTGCGTTGCTAGGAGCAACATTTTATGTGATTATTATTGTTATTTTATATTGACACTTGCATGGCCAGTTGCCATTTTTACTGACCAAAGTTCTTGCACATCTTCATCCAATACTTAGAAAAAAATCACTGTGTTTGTGTGAATCTCATAAAAGAAACCAAATCCCACATTCAAATGATATCATTGAGCCATATAATGTACTTGTAACCTACTGTAAAAGTCTGTACTATATTGGTTTCATCCTCTTTTACCACTTTGTCCTATTTCTGCAATTATTCTGTCAACTAAGGTGGAACAGGTTGGAATCCTGTCGCTAATAAGCCGCCGCAGGGTTTTAATTTCTTTGCAATCAAATAGGCATGTTATTCCATACATCTGAGCTAAATCCTACGATTTACCGGCTAATTAGTAGCTGACCACATTCCAAAATCTATTACTTCCTCGCCCCTAATCTCCAAATCCATGAAAGAGACCAGCGATGCTTTACTGTCCTCTGTAACCTTGGCGATGATTCCCTCTTCTTCCCCAACAGGTTCCACGGGGCGATCTCGCGTGAGGAAGCCGACCGCCTGCTCACCAATGGAGGGGAAGGCAGCTACTTGGTCAGGGAGAGTCAGCGGGCTCGCGGAAGCTACACCCTCGGGCTGAGGTAACAGCAAACACCCTTGCCCCTCCCATGTCCTGTCTTCCGGCCCTCGTCATGTCCTCTCTCTTTCTCTTTCATCGGTGTTTGTTCCCCTTTTTAAAGCTCTCACAGGAAGACCTATATCAACAATCCTTTCCCATCACTTAAAGCTGGTGAACCGCACTTTGCAAAACCTCACAGTTTTCATGCAATCTCTTCAAATTCATCATTTGGTGATGTGTTGAATTACAGAAAAAGGGGTACTGTTATGAAAAAGTAGATATGAATCACTGGAAAAAAAAAAAGCAAATCCAGCTGTGAGGGAAGAAGAGTATCTCTTAGATTTCCTTCGATTTTTGTTGTTGTTGAATGTGTGACATCTTTGATTTGCATCAAGATAAAATGGTGTATACTTTGTTTGGTAAGCATTACCCTCACAACATGGCATCGAGAACCTATATACTATTGTACTAAAAAGAAGTTCTCACTTTGGGCTCCATTGTACAGATGGTGCTTTTGATATGATTGCGAGCATGCTTTAAGCAGTCGCTGGCTAATAGCCAGTGACTGTTTTCTTTTCAAAGAAGATCTAACAGGACTTTTTAGTACCTTTCAAATTCTATTCCTTTCTTTTCTCAAAACTGGCAACATTGTCCAATACATCTTGGTGGGGTGCCAGATTCATTGTGGACAAAAACATTGTGATGAGCACCGCTATCTGTTGTAAATGCAGTGATCGTCGTAATCACCAATAATCTCTTCATCCTCTTTTGCCATAATGAAGTGTGACTTCATTCACAAATTGGTGGAACGTTAATACACGGGGGACCGATGTCAATTTGTACGTTAGGTGGTCTAATAGGAACTGTGGGTGTGAGTGTGCATTATCTTCTCCTGACTGCAATGTGTCCGACATCTGTCGCTACTCCAGATGCGCAGCCGTCGTAAATTGAAGACCGATGTGCGGCGGTTGTCCGCGTCTTGTGAGCGTTGCGTCGCACCGTTTGAGGAATCGGGCGAAGATGAGCAGTGGCAGCTGAACGCCGCTTCCCACCTTGTTTGTGGCTCAGCTGCAGCTGAAAACTATTTCATAAGAAATTATGTCGTCTCAACGGTGACAGGTGTCTAATAAAAGATATCCTTATACGTATGAGTGCGAGGGGAGAGTTTATCTTGAAGTTCCCTTCAAAGTGCAAGTACAGAAGTGGTTACCTGCATGCAGTCTAGAATCTGATCCACCAATAAGACACTTCATATCTACAAATGCAAAACTTTTGATGTACCACTCTTCCAGCAGATACTGATGGATTCTTTCTCTGCTTTATTTGCTGATTCGAGTGTCAGCTGGAGTGCTCTCTTCACCAATAGACCTTTTCTGTAATATATTACAATTTATGGATGTTTCTTTTCCTACGGCCTAATAAGGAAGCATTTCACTCACCTGTTCCCTCCCACCATGGACCTAAGACCCCGTTTACAGTGCGAGGCTCGGCCACGGCCGAGCCGCGGCCGAGCCCAGCCCCGCTTCAGTGTAAACGCGCAAAAGGCCAAATGCGAGGCCAAAATTGGCCTCGCATTTGGCCTCGCTCTGGAGGTGGTCTCGGCCGCGGCCGAGCCGCGGCTGAGCCCTGCCTCTTCTTGGTGTAAACGCAAACTGGGCCAAATGCGCGGCCAATTGCGCGGCCAATTTTAGTCTGGCTTCCAAACCCTCTGCCTGTATCTTTCGCTATTCAGGATATTAACCCCCTCAACGTCGAAAACTAGTATAGTTTAAGGTGGTTTTGTCATGCAAAGGATTTTTTCCTTCGGCAAAGGCCTTTGCCCGAATGGCGACTTCGTCGCCACGGAATTCATTTGGCAAAGGGTCTGAAAACCAGACAATACCAAATTGCGTTTGTTTACAAGCAGAGCGCCACTACGACAAAATATTGAAAGGTTTGAATCAAAAGCGCAGCCGAGCCCAGCAGTGTAAACGGACAAAATTGGGAGGCTCGGCCGCGCAATTGAGGCCAGACTCGGCCGCTGCCGAGTCGCGGCCCAGCCCGGCCCAGCACTGTAAACGGGGTCTAATACACATGGACATTCATTGTATCGTTAATTAATTCATGCACCCGTAAATCTCAAAAGTGCCACAAAGACATTTTTATCATGTTTCACTGCTTTGACCCCATGATCGTCACCGCCAGCAAGCTGGGAGAAGAACAAGACAGAGATTCGAGAAATCTAAAACTATATGCACAGAAGAAAATAACTCACAAAAATGAAGTAAAATGAATGTGCAGTTGTGGTGTATGTTAGGAAATCATACCTCAAACAATTTCGCTTGGGAGAAGGAGGCAGTTTTTAAAAGAAAGCTAACATTTTGGCAGAATGATTGTCATATGTGATCTCAATATTTCACCTCTCTCCAGCTTATTCCAGGGCAAAAATGGACGGTAATGGTGGAGAACAGGTATATTTTGCCATTAGGCAAGGTCTTATGCATGTGCGAAAATGTGCAAATCAGCAATTACCCATCTTTTGACACAAAATTTGTCATGATCTCAGGTTTGCTGCTCCTCATCACCTGTATTTATTTAAAGACATCTCCGTCTGAAAAAGGTACATCAGTGAAACAAGACTGAAATGAGGGAAAATATTCTTTTGTTAGTGACGATACATGATCACACAATCGTTATTGTCCAGACACCTGAATGTACTCATTAAGATGCACATAATCAGGTGTCAGTGACGATCATTACAGCAAAGAAAGATTGTAGTGAACAGTCCATGTATATTAGGTCCATGCTCCCAATGAGTTCCATAGGTGGGAGTTCACTCAGTTGTTGCTAGGTCAGGCAAACCTCTAACAAGCTTTGTGGTTGTTAGGGCAACTTTTGTGAACAAAGTATGCATAAAATCTGCATACATTACAGAACTGGTCTATTGGCACAGACGTCTGAAAGAATATACCAGTAAAGACAACGACAGGGTGTTCTTCTTTTTCTTTTCTTCTTCTCCTTCTTCCCATTATCATCAGTACTGTCATTATCAGCGTCACTGTTATCATCATCATCATCATCATCACCCGAAGATTATATATTTCGTAACACATAATGGTAGCATTGAAGTGTGTCTTACTTAGGCAGTCTGAAATTTAGTTGTAGGATTTCTTTGACTCTCAGTAAGGTTCATGGGACATCTTCTGAGTGACATCTGAGATTTCCTAGCTGTTTTTTTTTTTCCCCTTAGTGTTGTGCATCATCATTCCACATACATCATCAAATTTACAAGTAGAGAAAACAGTTGTTTGTCGTTTTTTATGACATTTTTTCCAGACAATGCTTTCTGAATTAATATCCAGCTCGGTTGACATTGGTTCCAATTGACCTTTGAAATCACAGTTGTACAATGCTTTTCATGTTGTAACTGTATGGCAGTAGACCCCATGCTAAAATACCTGTTGTGATAGTTTGTACATAGTCTTGCTCTCAATCACAAATTTTCTTTTCATCATAATCTTTCTAACAGTCAGATATCGAAGGATGGGGAAAAGTGATTTTAGTGAAATGTGAAAAGCTTGCAAAATGATGGATTACTTGCTCATTACAGGACTACCAAGCGACATATATTTGTACATGTAAAATTTTGCTTATTAATAGCAAGAGGTGATAATAGTGCATCCTGTTTTGCTTTTGATGAATTTCATCTGGCTTGACACTCTTTGTGGCATTAAAGAAAATGAAGAATAAAGAATAGATTGTACTTTTATTTTAAATGAAAATGCTCAATACTTTGAGAGCATTGGGTGGATTTACCTACAAATGGAAAAGGAATTACATCCAGCAAGCCACCAGATATCTGCCTTTTCTGTACCATGAACAAACAAAGAAACTTACGACCTTTGCTGAGGCAGAAAGTTTGTGACTGTGAAGAGAAGACTATTTGATTTGCGTGGATCCTCACAGCACCTCCCTTGTTACCCTAATGAGATGATAAATGTCATTACTTGGGGACATGATTGCTGGACAAGGCTAATGCATCTGCCAGGAACTTGAACCCAAAAGTTCAGGCATCGTGCACGGCGGGAGGGCCGCGACATGAGTCTGCCCCGTTCATGTGCCGTAGGTCAAAGGTCGGAAGGCTTCCCTCCTCATTCATTCGTGGAGCAGTGAGATGAGGGAATGACAGGCATGGTATTCTGTAGATTTAAATTGGATTTCAGATTTGTTTTTCTCAAGTCTATACACATTTTGCTTTTTCCGTGCATCAAAATCACCTGAAAATCTTGATTTCCGATTTTTTTAACAAGCCACAATATCCCTGGAATGAGAAGAGAAGGAGAAAGGGAAGTATGTTTAGCGAGTTTGATCTTGCTTTAATCAGTGAATCAACTCAGATGGAGTCTTCATATCAGTATATCATGTTCAGTGTTCACTGTATACAGTCAAACCTGTCTACAGCGACCACCCAAGGGAGACGAAAAGAGTGGCCTTTATAGACAGGTGGCTGCTATAGACAGGGTCTTTAACATGCTCTTTCTCTCAGAGGGAATTGTTTTTGGTGGTCGTATATGGCAGGTGACTGCTATAGACAGGTGGTCGCTATTAAAGACAGGTTTGACTGTACTTGAAAGAGATTGAGTACTTTCAACCTAGACATTTTAGGCACCAGTGCTGTAACAGTACATACTCTTCCAGTACAGTCAAGCCATGGTGGAGTTTTGGAGTGAATTGGGGAAAGTCATCCAGTATAAACAAACAGTGATTTCATAGGAGTGATTTTCCATCGTTTGGTTGGATGTCCCAAGATGTTTCCAGTATAAAAGTAGCCGCATGTTTGCTGGCTATCAACAACAGTATGCTCAAATCTGCTGCGATGGTAAACAGCGATAGCTCGAATCGTAGCACGAAGGATTGTTGTTATCTGGCTTCCTCCTCGCATTAATAACCCTGCTTAACTGCTTGACCGATCTCACCCCCGCCTGGCGGCCAAGGATCATCCCAATTACTCATGAGGAGGGTCAATTTGTTACGCCCGCACTCAATCCCCTCCCCTCAGCAGCTGCCACAGGAACATTTACAGTAGCCTCATCATTAGGAACTAAAGTGCGGGAGCCGAGTATTGCGTGTCAGTGACAACTTTGACATGGAGATTTGATGTGACTTCATGTTGATGAACACATTAATACAAGCCATTTAAGGATAAGATGTTAAGGAAACATTAATTTGCTTATCACGCCTGTAAAAAGAAAGAGTGATGATGAAATGTGCACACGTGTATGGCAAGTTTTATGATACAGCTTTCGAGTCTTCAAACACTAGTCATGTTTTGCCATAAAATGTTGTTGAGAGTGAAGAATTTGAAGAAAAATCCCAGCTTTTCCCCCAACTGAGCTTTTATTAATCATAGGTTTGATATAAGACTTCTATTTATAACACAAAATATTGATTTGATAAGTGGATAACTAACCTTTCCTTGGCATAAACACTTCAAAGATTTAGGATTAACAAGGAGGATTCCTACTAGTTTGACATACTGAACACTAACCACCTGATGCTCTTGTACTTGTATGGCAGTTGAGTTAACCCTTAGCACTCCACGACTGCAGTGTCTCATGGTTAATGCACACACTTTCAATGGACTTAAAGTCTGATGAGTGCAGGGGGGTTAAATGCACTGTAGCATAGTCTGGATTAGAAGATCCTTGGCTGAAGATATAAATGAAATTGAGTATTATGGTTTAATCCTGTGTTTGCCTTATATCATCATGAGAGATACGTAATTTGCCGTTATCGATGTTGATAAGCAAGCAGTTGGCTCTATCGTCTTACAAGTCATGCCGTTATTAATCCCAACACGCATGGCTCAATCGTTGATGGCTCCGCGGCAGCTGCGCCGATTAATCCCCGGTTGCTTACAACAGCCTTCGACAGGAATCGATGTATCACTCGTGATACCGAATTCCGCAGAATTATCTCGGAGAAAAACCTGTCCCTCGTGGTAAGTGGTGTTGGCCGAAAAGAGTGGGATGGATGGGTGGGTGCCTATCTTTCTGTGGTCGCTGAGCAACACTTTTAGCATCGATTCTTTAAAGTTTTAATTTGAAGGGGAAAGGGGGAGTGGGCGATAGTGAGGAATCATGCTAATGCAATGGAGCAGCTGCTGAATGGTCAGGAGTGCAGTTTGCGGAGATCCGCTTTGTGAATAGCAAGGGTGCCTCTTCAGAGGCTGTGAGGTCACTTCAATCACTTGATCTTGGAAAGAAAGAAATCTGCAAGCTGTAACAAGCCATCCGTATTAATCTCGCTCACAATCTTTAGAGCTCTAGAGCATTAATTCATCAAGTTTAACTTAGGAATAGGATTAATGAGAAATTCCTTGCATGAAATAGCTTGTTCAGTAGCATGAGTGATTGTTTATGTGCTCTAAAGGCATGCTGTTTTCAAGGATACTGATTAAGATATAATCTCATGATTTTTACTATTTTGATGCACTAATGTATCAGGAAGATTTTTCAAATCCCATCCTGAGGATGTCACGATTGGAATTTCTGTAAATTCCAAATTTTCAGTGACTTAAACAGAAGTCTGTTCACAATAGTTTACAAATAAAAAAAAATGAAAGCATGTTTGATAGGGAAGACTAATTCTATGATTCCTTTGTAGACAAAATATTGCAAATATTAACCAAACTTTGAACACTCTATCTTTCAATAAGTGGCATCACATCCCCATTACCATCTGAAGACAATTATAATGAAGTCCTAGAAATGCAGACACTCAATTCCTAAATGCATCTTGCGAATAAAGAAACTACTTTGAAGATAGTTGTGCTTTAAATTATTTTTTCTTTTTTTGGGTGTGGGGGGAGGGAGGTTGATTGTACCATTGCATCACAAATGAGTTTGCATCAGATTGATTAGCAAGAAAGAATTGTACAACTCAGTATCTTTTCCCTTTCCTTGACTAGTAACCTGTTTACCTTTAGTACTTATCAGTGAACCTCAGTAAAGTATATCATTTAATAAATGTATTGTGTGATGTCGCTTATATTTTCTATTGGGACTGTTTATCAAAAAGTATTATATCATGCTTTTGAATTTGAATGCTTAACTGAAGATATGCCAGTCAAGGTTGGCATAGTCAACAGGAAATGATGTGGGGCTGTCCGGCTGCTAGAAAAATTGCTTTTCATATAAGTGTGACATAAAGCATGATTTGCAGGCATCAGAATTTTGCGAAATCTCATTAATGTCACAGGCTTCTGCATCCAACAGACGGCACACGCTGTTTGTGCTCTTCTCACTCGTAAATACAGGAAGTGTTTGATTTTCTTCAAGCTCGTGTGACACCAGTTGATGAGATTGGCATTGATTTTCTGCGATAAACACTGGGACTAGAGCCAAGCTATTGCCGAATAGACAGTCTCGATGTTACACAAGGAGCCCGGGATTTGCGTTCAGCATGAGATTAGTGTCATTCTGTGATGAACAATGCAGAGATTCTGTTTAACCCTTTCAGGTCCACCCGCTCGAAATGCTATTGACATTGTGTACAAGAAGTTTCCTGTAAGTTAACCTCAGATCAGTGGATCTCATTTTTCCCTGAGAGTGTCAAATTACCAGAAATTAAAGAACATTCAACAGAGGGCCCGAGAAATTACATGAAAAGACTCACAAAGCTAGTTCTTTTTTCCGTTTTTGTAAAGGGTGTTTACAATTCTGGTTGGGGTGAGGATTTAGCTTTTAACGTTTTGCGAGATATTCAGAAACCAGGGGGTATCAAAAGTTTATTTGATAAAAATCGGTTTTGAAATAGCTGAGATATCCAAAAACAAGATGAAACAAAGAGATCCTAATAAAAGGCGTGGCCTGTCACCTTATATTATTATCACTTTTTTGGATATCTCGGCCATTTGAAAACCAATTTTCATCAAATAAACGTTGAATCCTTCTTAAAATTACATGCTCTTTCATATTTCATAAGAGGTTTCTCATTATCTCACTTAAGAATGTTCAAAACATGAATCCCACCTCAACCAGTACTGTACAGTCCCTTTAAAAGGAAACGTCACATAATAATATGAGTAGGAAAAATGTAGATGAGACACATTCATTAAAGTATTGTATTACAATTTCACCATTATTACAGTATCACAATTAAAATATTACTTTACAATTTTGGTCACAAACCAGAAATACTTTGTCCCACATACTCATAGATTAAAGGAAGTGGTAACTTTGTAACCCAGATTGTAATAGCATGGACCCTAATTTGTGGTAGGGTCCATGGTAATAGTGTCTGTAAATGGCACATATTTTTGCATCTTGGGATTAGTAAGACCAGGATTTGTGATCAATAATCAGTGATGGATTTATTTTTAAAAAAAATGCTAATCCTGCTTCAAGAATGGGAATCAGCAATAGAGATGATGTACAAATGATGAGTGTGTAAAATTGACAAAGCACTTTTTCATAGAATTACCGCAATTTAATACTCTGAATATCTCATTTAAGCGCAGGAAAGTACCATTAAGCAGCGATAAAGAGCAGTTAGTGGATAATCAGTTTAAGTCGATGGAGCTATTGAGACCAAAAAAAGGCAATAAAAGAATAAAATGGGACGGAAGGAGCTTCTTGGTACTGTCTGGTATCTTGTATGGAGGGATGGGGGATATAAAAATCTGTACCAGCTAATCTGTATGCTGCTGTGTAATCCAGTCAATTTGGAAGTCACAGTTTACACCTTGTCATCGAGCAAGTGTTGAATGAATGGGTTAAGTTCCCCCCATTTCCCGAGCCCTCTCTGTCGAGAGATGTATCCTGTTGTCGTCACTCGCACTCTGCGTATCCCATCATGCAGTAATCTGCAAATCATTCTGATCAATCGATAGCTGTCTTCTTCGACATCTTTTGTATTCTTGAATGTATGGACGAGTGTTAGTCCAGTAAATACGCATAGATGAAGTCCTAGTGATGCACCAACTTCGTATATTTCTTTGATGGGGTAAAGTGTCTTGGAGTGATAGATATCTCACTGCAAACTTTTTTTAATGTTTGCTTTTATTATGTTGGTGTCGGGGGATGGGGGGCTGGGATGTGCCCTAGGGGTGGGTTGGTTTAGATACCCAAGGAGTACTCATAAATGAATGAGCGGACCAGTTGATCTGCAGTGATATGCGAGTTTATTACCGAAGTAATAAAACAGACAAACAAAGAAACCCTGCAAAGAACAAGCAGAGAAAAAACCAACATCATAACACACTTCGTATATGCCATGATAACATCAGCAATGCGTTAGCTTGTTACACTTGGTTCTAACACAATCACAACAGCTCTCAGTTGTTTATCTCAGTCAACGAGAGTTACTGTAATACTGTAATTAAAACTGTAACTCAATATGCATAGCTCTTCCTCACTATCAGTGATGTATAATAATTTCCATCATGGTTTACAATACCGCTGAATCATACACCGTAACTGCTTTATGTTGTATCATCAATGTCAAATGCAAATCAACTCCTTCAAATGAAATGAAAAGTTGAACTACAGCTGTATCACTTCCCAAAACATTATCAACTGCTTTCATTTCTTCAGTAGTCTTGTTTAGCATAATCCATGCCAAAACCTTCTAGTCTGCCAAGTTACACATCACATGCTAGCATTATGTCATACCAATAATTTGTGTATGAAAACATAAAACGAACTTATTCTCCTCCTATAGATGTTGACCGTTATCAAATCGTTATATAGTCACCTCATTCTCTCAATAAAACCTACACTTGGTTTTGATATACTGGAACCCACATTATTACTGACTAGTAAGCTTAAATGCAACTTGCGTAGTCAACAACAAATTGTAATAATGGACAACATGTTCCACTCCATGAACTTGCATAAATGTGTAAGGAAATTGAAACATATTTATACCCAAAGTCAAATGTCACTTGTCTTCTGAACAGGTCACAACAGCTATCAGCCTCGTACGATAAGCTGTCTCCTCACTGCTGATACACAGCGGAAATTATCCTAAATAAAAGAAACATACACACACGAATGGTCCTTATCATGGTGATTTTCAAACCATAGCATTCACACCGCTGCATGTCATCTCATACAACATGGTTCTAAGATTAAATGATAAATAAGCAAGTATGCTCCCAACTGGATAGTGCCTCAACCGGTGGGCAGTTTCATACACATACCGATACCATGGGCGCGGCCATCTTTAATTCATTGTTTACATGAGAGCGCCCCCTAAGTCAAATGTTTTCCATCCGCACGATAACTTCTGAAGGATGTGCATTCATGCCAACCTCACGTGTTGTCTGGCACCTACATGTGCTCTAGCTAACTTGCTCACATTTGTGAAAGTCTGATGTACCATACATACTCTAATCATATGAACATGACATTTAAAAGAGCCAATAATAATGATTACTACAACTTCCATTCATGCAAACCAATATTCTGCCACTTTACAAACTCCATCGCATGGTGTAAATCACGCAACTGCACTCCCACTACTCTGTACAAAGTGTGTGGCTGAGTGCACCGCTGTGTACTCTGTATGCAGCTAACACACAGGGTCAATGGCTAAGAGGACAATGACTCCGTTCACCTCAACATTTCATCTACTCTATAAAGCCATAATATGCATTCACATTACTTTTAAACTTCACACACAGTAAGCATAATGCATACATAAATCATGTACCCAACAAAAATATCATTCAGAAAACGAAATACAAGCCTACTTACAGCAGATTTCCTCCACGTGACCTGTGATTGCCTCTTCCCTTCTCTGCAGAGCAAGGTGCAATGCCCCAGACCACCGGAACTGTTTGGCTCAGCACTTTCTGTGACTGATCACTCACCAAATATCACTCCTCCTTCCCGCAAAAATTATATTCCTGGTTATTATTTTCATATTCTGAATAACCTTAACTATAATTTACAAAGCACATGCTAATTCTTTTCTCTCCCATAGCATATCTAACCCTCAACATTAATCAACAAACAGAACTATATTTTTAACACGTGCAAGTACACATGCCCCAAAGTGGTGAAGTGAAACTAGCTGGGGAATTAGTAGCATGGGATGGCAGTCCCATGGCAACTGTATGCTGCCACTGGCCAGTTCTTATATCTCTCCAAAAACAACAGAGTGTTTGTTTCCCTGTGTGGCACTCTGTATTAAACCCTATAGGCACATCAAACCTGTGCAATATAATACATTTTCTCATCACAAAATTCTGTCCTCTGACATTGGCATTTTGTTTCTTTTTGTGTGTGTGTGTGTAAAAGTATCAAGAATGTATCGATCATCTTTGCCAGACGAAAGCGAGCAGATCTTCCAGCTGAAACGTGAATCCTTTCCATTTTACCTCGCTTTATGTTACAGCTGATTAATCTTATTCTATCAGTGTATTGATAACTTATGGAGAAAAACAAATTTGAAAAAAGATTCAGTAATCAGCAGTTTAGCTATATTTTATTCATGGTTATGATAGTGTGTCAGAGTCATTCTCTCTCTCTCTCAAAAAAAAAAAGTTCTATTCTTTATATCAGGCTATTTGTCTTTTCCTGAGATGGATCAGGCACTAAATATATCGAATTCCTCATCTTGGAACCTAGTCTGGAATATGAAATCAACTTGAATTCCTTCAGACCTTCTATTTGTGGAAGATTTTCCCCCTCCATGGTATGACCTCAAACACTAGATCTCTCTGTGCGAACTTGAGGGTTAATCAGTCTGTTTTGGAGGCTAAAAGGTGTCATCTATTAATTCTCACTCCACCTCAGCTCCTTACCTGCCAAGAGCAGGAGGAGGCACAGAACGCAACATGAAAGTCAGCGATTGTAATCTGGCCGATGTGCTGAGGCGTTCGTTTTGCGAAGTGCGCTGATAATTGAGTGCTTCCTAATCAAATGGATGCGGCGCTTGCCCGCGATCGCGATTGCCGTTCCCGGGGAGCGTTATCATGTCAGGTACACATTGCTGTCATGTGTGCCACAGAAGATGTAGTGTAGTCTCTTAACAAGGCTGAAATACCAAATATTTATGAATGTTCCGAACACAAATTATCATGAACATTGGGAATATCATAAGCTGTGAACCAGAAGGGCGCTATCACATTTTAAGCTTTGAGTATAACTAGAAACAAAACAAAGAATTTTTATGAAATAAAAAGTTTATTTAATCAAAAGTTAGTGAACTTGTAAGCATTGTTCCAAATAATGGATAAAAAAGCACCCTTGTGGTTTTTATTTTCAACCTTTTACTGAAAATGAAAATGATTTAGAATTGACATAATAATATAATGTAGAGGAGATTGAGCTTTACACGGTGATACCAATAGCTCAATACTCCCCCTCCCCCCCCAAAAAAAAAAAATAGATTAAAAAAAAGAAAAATTGTGATAAGTCTTTCTGGCTGTCAGCAGATGATATATCCCTTTTGAGAGGAAAACATTTCCAGTGCTTGATAAAGTCTCTTTTTTTTTTGAAGCTGTTTAGAGCAGTTATGAGAGATAGTTCTTTACATCTTTTAGTATTTCCAAGGAGCTATGTGTGCAATAGCTCCTTGGTATTTCATTGCAATTTTATAATTTTTCACTCTTTTCTTTCATCTGTATTGGTGGTCAAGTTTAAGCAAAATTTTCATTATGAATATAGATGTTCTTCATCCAGGGTAACCTCTTCAGTGTAAGCACAGTTGGCCTTTGAGGGCCCTGTCATTCTTCATATACCCCAACATTACCAGACATCAGTTTATTCACCTGGGTTAAAGGCATAATATACCATTTGCAGGTGAAACAAAAACCTAGCATTAGTGCTTTAAAATAGTTCTAAAATATGAGTTAGGGATAGAAACAACTAGTGTAAAAATTTGAATCAATAAAATCGATGCTATTAAGTATTGTTAAATATACAAAATGTGAACAATAGTTATGATAAAAAAGCTTCCAGACTAAACCATCTACAGTTACGGTATATTGAGAAAAATACTGATAGCACCTTATATTTTAGGCTTTATTGCAAAAATTTTATATGGTAGGATGTTTTGTAGTACAACAGACCTACACATATGCATCAAATGTGATATCTTGAACATTTTTAAATCACTGCTCCTAAAGGTAAACAGGACATTTAAAGGTAGGTGATACCTTTTACAGACCTCCCAAAATGCAGCAAAACATTGAATATGAACCTCAGGGGACTTGTTTAGGCCACTGCTGAGAAATTTGGAAGTCAACAGTTATCTACAATCTGAATAATGCACAAAACTCAACTACTCAGTAGTTCTGTGTGTCAGCCACACTTATGCCTTTTTGTTGCAGTCTTCTGTATTTTTTTATCTATAAACACAAATCTAAAAGTATAAGAGCTGATGTAATAACATATAGAGTGTGTGGCAAGAATGTATATATAGAAATGTTTGTAAGTTTTGATGAACTTTCTTCACAAAATATACATGATGGACACACATGCAGTGCATGGGTCTGCAAAGGTAGCCTAGTAAAGTACTGGAATTTACGGTGAGCCCCGAAAAAATTCAATTCAAAATCTAACGGTCAATAAAAATGTACTAAATGTTACCTTCCACTTTCAATACTTTATGGGAGTTTCTAAAATGATACTCTCTTCAACATACCACTGTATTTATACAACTCTTCATTTAAGGCATGCAAATGGGATTCCCTACCTTTAAGAGAGATGCAGCATTAATGTCTTGTCCAAATACACACATTTGAACCCTGAATCTCACATTCAAGTGTCCAGACTGCTATCCACTGTGCCACAGTGCTCCCACCAATAGCACAGACCACTGCTCTACTTCTGAGTAAAGTGCCAAGCAGATAAATTTAGATGCAGATATCTTTTAGAGTTATCGAGTTAAAATCTATATAAGTGCTGCCTCATTTTGGGTTAAAATCTTGTGAAACCATTACTCATCTCAAGAGGGAGAAATTAGGGAAATGACTCGTACCCTCCAGCAAACTCTGGACTCTGCTTTGATGCTGATTTCATCTTTTCCTTTGCACAACTGATGCCCTCCTCTGTGAATTGGATCTTTTTCATTTTTCGTAATTGATGGTCATGTGGGATTTCATCTCTTCCTCCACAAAACTGATGGCCGCTGGGGATCATTTTCAGCATCCAGTCCAAAGCCACTGGCCAGTGGCACATTCCCTTTGGTCATCTTAGATAACCCGTATTTGATATGACTTAGAGAGAATGCACTGATTCTGCATACCTGTAGCCAATCCCATCTTTGCAGCCACTTTGCAAATCAGAGGTATACCAGCAGACAGTCATGGTTATAAGTTTTATGAGTGTAAGTTGTGAACACTTTTATGCTGCAATTTTGTTTTGTTTTGTTTTGTTTTGTTTTTTTGTTTTTTGTTTTTTGTTCTTTAATGGCAGTTAAGTATTATTTATCAAAACATTGCCTGGGAATTTAAGGATGCAGTATTAAGAGTTATCTCATCGCTTGTAATTTTTGGTGAGAGCCTATTTATGAAAAGAGGTAATAGTAATTGTAATAACAACGGACACATGACACTGACAATGACAATGACACCTGACACTGACACTGACACTGACGCTGACACTAGCAAAAGAAAGAGATGCCATATTGGTGCCATCTTTTTTTTAAGTGTAGTTAAAAATTCAAGGTATCTTTAAAAAAAATTATGGTCAATTGAAAGAGAAAGGAAAGCTTTACAGAGAGTTAAATCTGATTTATAACAAAACTTTTCATCATGAATGTCTTCCCCGTACCAAATTGGGACTTGCCATATGAAGTCTGTGTCATAAGCTAGAGGTTTAAAGTTGCATGTGGTAAATACATCATAATTTTGATGTCACATAGAAGGGGGGGGGGGAGGCAGAGAGATGAAGGGTCCCTGGGTCCCATCCTTCCCCCTGCATGTGCCCAAGACGTTGTAACAACAGATCATAAATCAAGTGACATGGCACAGAAAGGTTCCTGCTAATAATGACACTCCCGTCTCAGAGCGGGCAGACAAAAATAATCAAAACTTCCAGCAAAGTTGGCGTTTTTCAAATTGGTCCTTCCTCTCACCTCTTAAAGCCATTGATTGCAACAATTTTTTCCTTTTTTTTTTTGAAGATTGCAACATAACCTGGCCCTCTAGCCTTCAAAGCTTCCATATTTAATAGGACAATGATCAAATAAAAAGAGATTATATTATTTGAGGCCCGAGCTATTAAAGTAATCTTATTTCTCCCGCAGTTTGATTCTCCGTTGTCAGTCTGTCTCGTTGGAAATAGTAGTCAGGGCTGTAAACATGGTGGGGAGACAAAAATATCACCTGTTGCCATGACTGGTTTGCCAGTGAAAAGTATACAGTTTGCTTTGTGTGTAAATGGAGTATCCCACCCTTGGGAGAAATCAGAGCCTGTCAACACCTTTGCGGTCTGCAGTCACCGAAATGACGCTGCAAAAAAACACGCTGTCAACTTCTTGCGCTCTCTTGCGCTTTTCTGTCAGTAGGACTCAATCCTAAATTAGCGGGAAGAAAAAAGATCTAGGGTATTAATTTGTTTTAGCCTTGTGTGGGTTGTAGCTACAGTATACTTCGGGTTGTGAAAGTGTCCCTTTGAAAAATGAAAAACAAGTATTTTGTTTTGTTTTTAAATAATCAATAGTTGTAAAGGTAAACTCAATCATTTTGATGGTTGGAAAACAGATGAAATTAGATATGATTTACAAAACTTGCAGAATGTGACAATTTTTTTTGAAAGTATTGTAGCAGTATGGATTATATGAACATGGGTTTATATGGATTCTTAAAATACTGAAATTATTTGCTTGTATCAGTACAATGAATTCAAAAGAAACTGAATTTGAAGAAAGTAATGTTTGCATCAAACAGAAAACAAAGTGAACATTTTTAATGGTATTTATTAACTTATGGGCAAGATGATGATGATGGTAGTAGATATTAAAATGATAACATTTTATGAAGATACTCGTGTCTCACTGCCAAAAGACAAAATGGCGCAAGGAATTACATTCTAAAAAAGACAGTTTGAATGTGTAAAAGGAAAGGTATATTTAAAGGAAGATATATATCAAAGTATAGATACAAACTATAGCATGAATGTATCCCACTATCAAAGACTGTCAGCAGCATAGAAAATTTGAAAATACAGAAAAGAGGACAGGAAAGCGTGCATCAGTCTGGCTTGCATCAAGAACTGTGGTTTCTTTGGCAGCAGGGTCTTGTTTCCATGGCAATGACAAGGATTTGGTGGAGGGAGGATCAACCGCTCGGTATTAGGGTAGGAAACGTTGGCATAAGGCGGGACTTGTCTGGCAGTCTTTGCCTCGGGAAGAAGGGGATGAGTCCAGGATGAGGTTGCCTCGACTCCACCTCGCCTCTTTCCATGACAAGCAAATCCTCGGTCTTTTGAAAAGAAGAAGAGAAAAATGGATTTAGATAGTCATGGAACATTTTAACTGACAAGAGGACATGTTATGTGATCAAGAGTTCAAACCTTACATCGCGGGCTAGACCTCTGTTCTGATAGTTTTGTCAATATCCATCAATTTACATCAATGTCAAATCAAAATATCAAGTACTAACTTGTGTCTCTATGTGCAGAGGGAGAAGATGTTGGCGAGATTCTTATTTGTCCATTTGATTTCTCTCATTGAAACGGCCATTGTCATACGCCAGAATGATGACAATATGTGTAGTGATTGTGTTGCTACAGTTAATTTACTAATATGGTATTGATTTCAGGCTTATCATCATTTCAAGCTTAAGTAAGAAAATTTCACTTTAACATCCCCCCATTCTGTGCAAAATAACTACTTTGTGAAAAGTATAACGAGCTTTGTGGAAAGTAGGAGAATGTTATCATTTTGATTCAAAGTTGAATTCCTTTTAGAGAAGGCTTTGCACCCATGAACAAGGAGATACATGTACTTACAGTACATATAATACCTTCTTTGTCTATTTGCATCCTACAGGTTGCTTGGTGCTACGAAAAACTTCCGACTGTACTTTGATGGCCAGCACTACGTTGCCGACAAGCGCTTTGACACAGTTCATGACCTCGTCGCCGACGGGCTGATCACGATGTACGTGGAGACCAAAGCGGCGGACTACATCGGCAGGATCGAATTTGACGAGCCGATCTACGACAAATACTCCAAGCAGGCCACCTTCAAGGGTGATTTCCTCCGGACCAAAGGCTCAAGCAATGGGAGTCTGTCCAGCATGCCTTCCACTTCACCCCCAGAGATTCCATCTCATTTCACAGGGGTAGGGAGATGATGGACACATTCCTGCATGTTCCACTCTTAACCCGTTCCTTACGGGAACCTTCAGGTTCCTGGAGCGTCAACTCACAGACAGAGACCTGGTATACCAGGGGGGTGTTTCATAAAGCTGTTCTTAAAGTTACAAATGACTTTAGAATGACTGGTAGTCATGATGTGCTATACTTATCAGAATTTCAATAATTCAGCACAAGAACTGATCACCAGTCGTTCTTAAGACGTTCGTAACTTTAAGAACAGATTTATGAAACACCCCCCAGCTTCCCATTGTATCAACTGGTAGACAGGAACCTGGTATACCAGGTTCCCAAAATGTACAAACGTGTCTGCATTTGTGCCCTAAATTCATGTTTATTAGTGTCATGCTGAGTTTCAAAATTACTTTAATCAAAAGATTAGGGTTTCTGCTATCAAAATCTGTTGTTTTTCTGTCTCAAAATTCTGTGTACTTTTGGCATATTTTACCTTTTTCATCTTAGTAGTGTGCTTGTTTTGCTGCAAAACAAGCACACTTGCTAGATTTTGACTAGTTCAAGGAGGACAAGGCATATTAAATGAAAGCAATTGATTTTAAAGCAGAGAGACGAAGATATGAGGTATGCATTTTCTTCAATTTCTCTGCCCTCTGCACAAATGAAATTTGGAAGATTGCAACTGCTGAGCTACATTTTAACGAACATGTTGGAAAAAAGGTGCCAGCAGGAATTGGACCTGTCATCTACGAAGCATAACAATGTCGGAATTTCAGAGCTGGGGTATTTTTTCCTGGTGGTAGCATCACTGCCGGGAAAGCAGTAGATGACAAGTTTGATTCCTACTGGTTCCTTTTATCTGACATGTTTGTTAAAATGTAGATCACCAGTTGTGACCGTACAAATTTCATTTGTGCAGAAGACAGACAAATTGAAGAAAACTCAAATCTAATATTTCAAATTAACTGAAATTTTACTATCATTCATTACTTCTACAAGAATCTTCTTTGTTTTATAGTTCATTTTCAGTTTGATAATTTCTGGAAACAATTAGAGAAGGTTAAGGTTTGATGTAGGCCATGCTATTATGAAACGGGTATCTTTAGCAGCATCCTGCAAGTTATCTTTTGTGTGTTTGATATTCTTGTTAAATGATTTCACGCAAACTTTGATGATAATTCTCGGGTTTAAAAGTTTTGATTGTTGTGGTGGTGTCATTAAATATGTAGCAGCTAAAATCTGATGTGTTTCCTTTTTGCTCCATTTCATCCAGTTTGATGCAAGGAATGACAGACTTCCACCACATGGATCCCACTGTCATGTTCCGGTGGAGAAGGACCATTCATTCAAGGTGAATACATCCCTCATGGAAGCAGCTGACCAACCGACCAAAATCAGAGCAGCTCATGCTCTATGTAGTCCCGGATTGTATCTCAGCTGTTTAAATCATAGCTTTTAAAATGGGAACCATCTGCACTGTCTGTTAAGGATGTGAGGATTACCAAGGGTATCTTATCGAATAAACGAGAGGCTGAATGTTGCACACTGCATGGGAAAATGTCCTGAGAAGTTTTATCACCACAAGGATTATATTGTTAACCTGTTGAGGATGGGCTGATTTTGCTACAACACGCATTACTCATAGACACCTGTCCGAGTATACTTGGGACTAGTATTCAATGGGTTAAAGAAGTAGAGTAGCCAAGACTTATGAAACTTTAACTTGGATTTAAAAGAAATATGTATGTAGCACAGTGTGACAGAGATATTTGTATGAAGTATATGTGGAGATGAAATTTTTATGATATTAACACAAGAAGTTCCTTATCAAATAACTCAACACTTTTGATTGCCAGTTATAATTGGAGGATTCCATACCTTATGCACAGGGCTCTTGACATTCTCACTGCAATGCTCAAACTTCAGAACCTTGCTCTCCCTAAATTTCGTCTGGATACATCTCAAGTTTACATGTCAGTCTTCCACTGAAAGAGTATCAATTAATGTGCAGGAAATTGATATTGAAGCTATATAGACAGACTCATTCAAATTTATAAGTAGTCGGCTCTTTGTTCCTTCAATGTCAACAAACATTTCCTGTCCTTATCTGGCAAGATCAGTGAACAAATATTTAACGTAAATTTGTGATGACTTGAGAATATAAAGAAACTTCACCGTATGATTCAGATTCATAGCACAGAGCCGTCGGCATCCAGTGCTATATATATATATATATATATATACATATATATTGGGTTTTTTTTTTTTTTGGGGGGGGGGGAGAAAATAGATCAAGTGTGGAAGATGTGATGTAAATGTGTCATGAACATGCCAAAAACGGTGAAATTTAAAGTGTGTGTGTCTTGTTGAAAATCAGCTGGGAGTAGGGGAGTTTCCGTTTTGCCTCTCAGAACTATGTCATCTGTCATTACCCGCATGTCACTTTGAGGTCACGATCTTTCCAAGGCCAAGATTATTATGTCCATGTTTCACCTGGCTCCACCTCTTTGGTTTGCTCTGATAGAGAAAGAGAGAATTCATGTTTCAATTCAGCCTCAAGTGCCCCAGGATACAGAAATTTCTGATTGAGATTTTCCTGAACCAATCTGATAAAAAGTACTTTTAAATCTTTCAGTGCAGCATTGTGGCCTGGAAGTTATGTCAAGTGAGAAAATGATTGGTTTGTGCTATTTTTGATAATCAAAACAATATGTGTATCGCAGTCTGTTGGGAACTACCCAGTATGTCATCAGAGGTCCTTTTGATCTGATATTTCAATTACAATTATAGTTGAGGGATGGTATTATGTTTTAAAATGTACAGGTTTTGCTACTCAAAAAAAAAAAAAAGGTCACACTCCTGTCATGTGTAGTTATGAGCTCAGGCTTGTAACACTTTGGCAATCTTGTCGTGGCAGTTCCAACTGTGATTGAAATTTGAGTGCCAACATTGGATAATGAATAACTCTGCATTTTCATTTGTTTTTGACAGATTCACACGTTTGTTGGCCTCAACTGGTGCATGTTCTGCGGTAACTTCCTCTGGGGACTGAAAAGTCAGGGTGTAAAGTGCACAGGTTAGTACAAAACAGATCAAAAGGAGTACTGTAAAAGTGGAAAATATCACATTGTTGAAATTTTCATGCATTTTGCTCAACCAGAAACTAGTGCGAAAATAAAAGCATGCAAATATTTTTGCTTGTCATACAATGTATCTTCCATCACTTATTATTAGTTGATGTCTTGATTCCGCAGAATTAAAAACCTGTGAAACTCTTCTTACGCAGTCGAGCGCAAAAAATTAGTTGCGTGAAAATATCCACTTTTACAATAGATCATATTTGTCTGTTTCAGCACTGACAATAGGCCAGCTCACAGTTAGCATTGGTCTGCAATGACCTCTGAACTCAGTCAGGCAGAAAGTGGTACTTTACATATAAACGGTGCAAGAATGGCTGATATTAATTTGGTTGACAAGAATGCACAGTCACCTGTACATTCCCATATGCACCGCACTGCAGCAGCTCACTTTAAGTACCAATGTTTCTATATGATTTACTGTCATTAATTGCCCCTGGCTAGGTTAATGTCAGGAACAAGATCCTCCATTATGTATGTGTGGGACTAAAGTTATTATTACCCAGTCAATCCCTTGTGATTGTCAACTGATGGAGCCTGCTATCTTACTTAGCCAATGCTCACTGTAAACTGATTTGCCAAGTTTCCCATGTTCAGCATGAGGGTTACTGAAAACTTTAATAAAAAAAAAAATATATATATAATTATTTCTCTTCATGTCCTTAACGCCTCCCTGGTTTGGGATTATTTTCCACTATTGAGATACATAGCATATGTGTACACA
The DNA here is from genome assembly GCA_033980235.1 of Diadema setosum. Lineage (NCBI taxonomy): Eukaryota > Metazoa > Echinodermata > Echinoidea > Diadematoida > Diadematidae > Diadema > Diadema setosum. The sequence continues at coordinate 4,477,719 of CM067076.1, read as the reverse complement.
CAAGCATCTGCCAGGAACTTGTATAGAATCCTCTGAATTTCAATGTGCAAATATTGGCAGCCTTTCCTTTATCATAATCCAGTGAGGATAAACCTTTGTGACTTTCCACCACCTTTGCATACAGACTGCGGTCTGAGTACACACAAGCAGTGCTCAAAGCGTGTCCCCAGGGACTGCACGCCGGACATGCGGCTGATCAAGCGAGTTTACGGCGTCGACCTCACCACCCTGGCCATCGCACACAGTGCCAACACCTCACTGGTGGTCGAACGATGTCTGGAGGAGATTGAAAGCAGAGGTAACCAAACTAACTGTTACAAGAACTCCTTCAAGCCAATGACCATCACAGAGTGATACACAGTGCCATCGGCAGTCACAAACATTAAAAACAAAGATACTTTCAAAATCAGCAGCTCTCCACAGCATAAAAGAGCAAAGAAATTGACTTCCCACTTTTCTGTCTGTGCAGTCAACATCTGTGCACCCCCTGTGTTGTTGGTCCCAACCTTGGGGTGTTGATCAGTATCCCTTAAGAAGAAGAAGAAAAAATGGTCACAGAAGGATTTGCCAAGGAGTCAGGCAAACAGAGCTTCATGAAATGATGATTGTGATCATACAAGGATAGATTTGAAGCTCATCATTACAATATTATCTCTTGTCACTCTCAGAAAGATTTAACAAGAACAAAACTAAAAGTGAAAAAATCACATTAAGATAGAGTTGTTCACATTTATGGGTTGCAGGGAGTGCTCGACTATTCCATAGTGTCTTATCAATGTCTTCCTCCAGCAATGTTCCACTGGCATATTGACACATCAAGAGACCTAGAATGAAAACAACTTGTGTGGTGGGTGTCATTGAGATGTGTAGGGGAAAAAAGGAGTTTCTTCATTGAGCAGAAATGGTGCAAACTATAAAGATTGTGAACAGAAATACAGAGTAGTTGCCCAAGGTAGTTACTTTGTAATGTGTCGTTCAAAATTTGTTAAGGGGAACATGACACAAAAGTATCGAAATGCAGTTTGTCTGTTCATGCCCCCCCCCCCCCCCCATCCAAGGCCTATAACCCTCTCTCAAATCTGTCTGCTAATTGGCACACAAAAAGGCAGGATTAGATTTCAGTTTAATCCAATGTGCTTCAAAGTTTGATGATCCCTTCCTATTTATGCAATCTTTTTCCCCCTCGTTCCAGGGTTGCGTGCGGAAGGTCTGTACCGGATACCGGGAATGCAGGATGATGTTGAGCTCATCAAGCAGCGATTCGACAAAGGTGAGCATCATTTTCTTTGTTCGGCCATCATCATCTGAGGCTGGGCGTTGTGGCGTGCGCCTGTAATCCAGCTGCTTTGGAGGCAAAGGCGGGGACATGGCTCAGTTGGCTATATGGCTATGTTGTGTTTAAGCATTCTGTCCCCTTTTAATAATGAGAGGCAAAACACTCTGTCCCTGGGATAGGACATTAAATGTAAAAGATCCAACTTCATTCATTCATCGCAAAGAGCAGGGTGCGAACCCAATGAAGTGGTCCTCCTACCCATCCACACAAGAAAACGGGCGAATGATACCGACCCCTTGTGGTTCGCCCCAGGTGACTAGCAATAGTCAGCAAAAACGGCATCAACCAGGCACAGTGTGCCGTATGCTTGAATTAATCATCATCTGTATGTCTGTATATTCCTGTACTTATTGAAGGCATTCCAGGGTCATGTGATCATGCCTCTGCATGTGATTTTCTAAATCCTGTTCACATTCCCAAATTGAAAGGTCAAAGGTTTAGTGTAGAGAACTTTCTGCTTTCCATGAACTGTAGCATAGGAGAGAGCATATCTATGGTATCCCTTCATATCTTTATCTACTCCTTTTTTTTGTCTTGATCACTTTTATGTGCATTCTTGGGTATAAGCCATTTTGATAGAGCAACTACATTGTATTATTCATGATGATGATAATGATAACGATAAATAATGAAAATGCTGTTGGAGATGATGTTTCAGTTATAACATTAGTAGTAACAAAAATGAATGTAATGACTGTTATCATTATCCTAACCATCAAGATCATAATAGTAATGAGAGTTGGAAGGAAAAGAAAAGCAATCGTCATCATTACCCAAATCAAGACTATAACCAATTACAGTAGCAATACTGTTAACTTATATTCTCTAATGTAGAGCATTTCATGGTAAATCCTGATAATGTTGCTGAATTTCTTGAATGTTGGATTCTCCATGGAGCATACCATACATTGTGAGTAATAAATTTAAACCATTTTCCAACACATCAGATGGGATTGTGGCGCGGATCGGAATGAGGGAATTCCCGGACGTCAACGCGATCACGGGGGCACTGAAGCTGTACCTCAGAGAGCTGCCCATTCCCCTTGTACCCTTCAAGATGTACACATCATTCATGGCAGCGATAAGTAAGTCCAGTGGGTGATACTCTCAAATGTGGACTGGCTTAAAGGGATGGTATAGTCTTTGATGAGGTGAAAATTCAGCTTTTAACTTTTTGTGAGATAATTGGTAACTACTTTTATGAAATGATTAAGAGCATACAATTCTAAAAGGAATTCAAAGTTTATTTGATTAAAATCAGTTTTGAAATGGCTGAGATATCTTCAGCTATTTCAAAACCAATTTTCATCAAATAAACTTAGAATTCCTCTTAGAATTATATGCTCATCCATATTTCATAAGATGTTTCTCATTATCTCAAAAAATAAACATAAAAACCCACTAGAAACCTGAAGCCTCATCTCAACTGAAACTTTATCATCCCTTTAAGAATGAGAGGTACTGTAAAACACGATTGTTCGCGGCATGAAAATTTCGCAAATTGGAGCCGACGGCCTTTCTCGCAGCACAAAATTTTTGTGACTTACCACTGACATACAATGCATATAGTGTAGGCAAGAACTTTTGCGTGAATTTTAATTTCGCGAATGTTGCCAGTCACGAAATTCGCAAAATTAAAATGCACGTGAACATTCCTCGTTTTGCAGCATGCAGTAACACCATGTGTATTTAGTCTGTGAAAGGACTGTTGTTTGGCAAAAGAATACCCTAGAAAGAGAAGAGTGGAGGAGGGAAGTGATGACATGGGGAGAGTGTAAGGCAAATGGTGACAGTGGAGGGGCAGCGGTGAGCTGGAAGTTGAAGATGTGCTTGTGGAAACAGGAGAATGGGAGACAAGGGAGATTTGTAAAAAAGAATAGAGTGAGAATCAGGTAGAGGGTTCAAAAGTTGTGGGAGGAGAAAGATGAACCAGAGAGGAGGAAGAAGAGGAGAAGGTGAAGGTTGGAAAATCATTGAGATAAGAGAGAGAGAAAAACAAAATCGGTCTTATTGCTAGTTAAAGGGATCGTATAGTTTTGGTTGAGACCTAACATTTCTAACATTTTTTGATGAGATAATGAGAAACCTCTCATGAAATATGAAAGAGCATGTAATTCCATGAGGAATTCAACATTCAATTGGTGAAAATTGGTTTTGAAATGGCTCAGATATCCAAAACAGAGCGATTCTAATAAAGTGTGGGACCCACATTTTATTACGATTGCTTTGTTTTACTTTGTTTTTGGATGTTTCAGTCATTCCAAAATCGATTTTCATCAAATAAACTTTGAATTCCTCTTAAAATGGTATGCTCTGTACTAGTGTTTTCTTGGTATCTCGCACAAAGTTAAAAGCCCAATTCTTATCTCCACCAATCCTGTACCATCCCTTTAAGTTTAACCAATTGACTCATTGCTTCAGATATAATATGAACTCCTCTTATTCTCCTTGAGGCAAATTAAAATCTTACCTTTCAGACAAGCAGCCAACACGTTTAATCCCTGATTTTCAAATCCATTGATATCTGTGAATAAACAGAAGCATACTCCTTGAATAATAATGATGTGGATGTAGTGTGGGGCATGTGATATTGTTGAGGATCCACGTTAAAATGCACAATAGCAATGAAGGAATCTTTTGATGTATGTCATTAGCATGACTTCCAGTAGGTTTACCATAAAGTCTGAATTGTGCTTAAAGGGACTGTACAGTACTGGTTGAGGTGGGGATTCATGTTTTGAACATTCCTAAGTGAGGTAATGAAAAGCCTCTTATGAAATATGAAAGAGCATGTAATTTTAAGAAGGATTCAACTTTTATTTGATGAAAATTGGTTTTCAAATGGCAGAGATATCCAAAAAAGTGCTAATAATAAAAGGCGACATGCCACAACTTTATTAGGATATCTTTGTTTTACCTTGTTTTTGGATATCTCAGCCATTTCAAAACCGATTTTCATCGAATAAACTTTTGATACCCCTTAGAACTGCATGCTCTTTGACATCTCATAGAGTGGTTGCTGAATATCTCGCAAAACGTTAAAAGCTAAATCCTCACCTCGACCAGAACTGTACACACCCTTTAAAATTGATTCAAATGGAAACAAACTCACTGACGATTATTAGCTGTTTTGCCGATAAGACATCTTCTATGCTGTATGAGAATTGGTTACGGCATAACAATGACTCTCCTTTTCCATATCATTTATAGACAAATGACTTGCAAATAGAAAATATTGAAAAAAAAATATCAGTAGAGTTTAAACGAGAGAGTGAGGATCCTCATTAACTTTATATCTCTTTCATGTTTCTTTTGAAACTTCTCTTTTTGCCGTACAGAAATCCAGAGTCCGACTGGAAAGCTTGAGGCCATCTGTGTCGCCTTAGAAGAGCTGTACACGTCATTCCCCGCTCACTACCACACACTAAAGCTTCTCCTTGCTCACTTCACGAGGTATGTTCTCGTCAGTTTCACCACACCAGCGGAATTCTGCAAACGTCGATATTTATCGCGTGATTAACTTTTCGCGCTGAGCGGGCACAAAAACATATTCGCTTTTTGAATTCGTGATGCGTAATTGTCAACCCATTTAGAATGTGCAGAGAAAATTAGGAGGATATTCTGTGGATTTTACAATTCGCGCTGGCCAGAAGTAGCGAGATATTAATGTACCACAAAAATTTCTGCATTTACAGTTGTGTGTAGAGCATGCACATGTAAAGAAAATGGCGCCAGAGGGCAGCATATTGTTTCAGTCTTTTACCAGTCGAGGATGAGTTCCGAGTTTACTTGGGCAAATGTCTTTGGAAAATGTTTGTAGTATAATCAGCCCGTCCTTAACAGGTTAAAGGCAATTTCAGCACAAAGCTCAATGTTTGTCGACAATCTTGTGTAGAGTGTGAATGTACAAATGCTGGAGATTTGTCAGACCGAGGATTAAACTGAATGACAGATGTTACTTGTGTGCATTGGGAATAAAATTGCCTGTTGTAAGCAAACTCGTGCTTTCCATGTACATGTAGTTCCACTTCTGTGGATTTCTTCTGTGCAAACGGGGGAGGAGTCGTGATGGGGGGGGGGGGATGGTAAGGATGACACATATTATGTTTATAGAGGGCAGCAGACTACATGTACCAATCGTAAGCACTGGCCTCGTCCTTGCAATGGGTTGGGAAGAATGGAAATAAGCATCTCTGCTTGCTTATGCACACATAAAGATCAAGATAAAGGAATTGGGTAATCTCTGCTCATCGACAATTAGCTTATTCCAGATGTTTGCGGCAATCGGGGAAGAAGTCGTAGTAAGGATCAATGTGATACTTCTTCATATGGCGTAGGATATCTGAGTCTATTGTTAATGATGAGATGTAACACTCCATTTTCTGCATAGGTCTTTAGAGGGTGTGAATAGCTTTTGTAGCCAGACGGCACAATTAATGACAATGCAATTTTACGTAGAAGAGTAGCTAGATTTGCTGTAAATGTTTTAAGCCAGTATTATTTGTTTTCACTTCTCGAAGAGAATGAAGATCTTCTCATAGCTCCCGTGTCATATATTTTTTGTTATTTTGCAGAGTGGTGGAGTTGCATGAAGACAACAAGATGAACGTAGAGAACATGGGCATTGTTTTTGGCCCGACGCTCATGCGACCTCCGTCCAACCAGCCAGCCATCGATGACCTCTACATGTTACACTTCCAGAGGAAGAGTGTGGAGATCATGATAGAAAACTACGACACCTTGTTTTGCCAGTGATTCGCCAGTCAGTCGGTCGTCATGGCGACAAGGATGAATGATGATGATGATTATGATAATTGTGATGATGACACTTACAATGACGATCTTTACACTGGGGAAATGTGATCATGTTTTTTTGTTTCCTTCTCATGTTCTCTACTTAAATCACAAGAGTGTGGATGTCTTGTTGTTAAGTCCCCTGCTTTGGTGGTTATCCGAGTTTTTGTTGAAGAGTCTCCGCGTGTGTTGTCACGTCTTTGTCAAAAGTTCTCATCAAAAGCACGAGTTTCAAAATAGTTGCACATAATAGCAGAAACAGGGTGCTTTGTTAGCCTCTAGGATACAACGAATGATGAGCAGGATGAACTTAATTGTTGCATGTTCCAGATTTCAGATTGGTTTCTCAAAATGTGAAGAATAAAACATGTCTTGTGGAGGATGTAAGGTAATGTGATGTGGAAGAAATCTATCCTATGTGTGTCATATCATAAAACTATTTTGCCGGCACAGCTTGAAACATTTTATCCCCACCTGTGAGTTTTAAACTACCCTGTATTTGTATGGTGTGTGCCGTGCTCTTTGTGCAGACATGTTGAATAGGAGTCCCTCCATTGCAGATGAAAGGGTGGCCAGAATTTTGTCTTGGTGAGGGAAATTCATTGCATACTATGCAAACAGTGCTGCAATTAACATGTATCAGATACGGTCATGCATTACACTTGGTGCTTCCTCATATTAAACAAAATGTGGACATTATGTCAGAACTTCAGATGGTAGAGTTAAAGGTCAACAGAAAACATTGTAATGAATATGTAATCAGAACCCATCATGTGACTAAATAGATTGTTGAAGTAGCATACAGTTTTCCACTGATCCAGATCCTGTATTTAGAGTGAAGTTGACAGAAATAAGTTTCACATAGTGCTCTTCAAAAAGAAGATTGTTTGCATGAAATACTCAAGGAGTCTTGTCCAGTTGACTATTACAGCATTGATTTATTCTTGGTATACCAGATTTAACCCTTTTGATTTGCTTTGCGTGCCAATTGGCGCAGAAAACCCCGTAGCATTGTACACACTGTCCAAAGTTTTTGGCACTGAAAGGGTTAATAAGTGTTATTTGGGGATAGTGCATGATGCAATGGGTTTAGTGTTGCCGCAGTAAAACTTCAAGACTACTTAACACATTAAAGAACCCTTCAAATGGATGAACAGATACTGAAATATCTCTCAGGCGCAGTGACATAATATACCAGTCAGATTCATTTTCAGTATCTGTTATGTGTTTTCTTCTCGATTATACAAGTAAGAAATGCCCCTTTTCCTTTTGTATGTGTGGTGTGCTCTTCATTGGAAACATGTGGTATCCCCCCTCATCAACTGAAAGACAGACTTCATTGGTAAAGCTTTTATTTTGCAAATACTTTTGTTGTATACCTCTGAAGATGTGTAAAGCCAATGCAGCCTTCTAAACATGTAACACTTTTTATTTCCGTCATTATCCATCTCAGTGTTTCTCTTTGTCATTGCTATATTTCCAGATTTATATTGAAGATGTGAGGTGAAAGGTTTTTATGATGAAAATAATCCATTATTTTTGTCAGAATGTAGCATGATAAGGAACCAATCATGGGAGGTTGTTCTGTCCGTGTTTCCATCTTCCTCGACCCATAATTCCATCCATCCAATTATATAGATTTATTGCAGTCTGATGGAGATGTGGGAGTGTGTTAATCAGTAGTGAGAATATGACAGGTGTATAGACTTTTACAAAAGTCTTCTCTTCTTCTTGTTGACGTATGAGGCAAAATCAGGTGAGGGTGTTAATATGAGCGTATGATAATATTGCAGAGTTCGATTGCAAAACAAGATAATTCCATTCTTGTGAACTTGCGATATTTTTTATTAAAGGTAATAAAAAACAAAGATAATTATAAGAAAAATATGGAATTTTTTTTTTATCATAACTACAAGAATATTCCTTGTTATGAAACAAGTGAGTTATCACTGGAGAGGTTTTATTTTGCTCGACTTGATGGTGGACTTACTTTAAAAAGTTTGAAAATGACACTTAAACCGTTTTGTGATCAAACTCTTCATATATATATATATATATATATATATATATATATATATATATATATATATATATATATATATATATATTTATATTTATATTTATATATATATATATATATATATAGATATGTATCAGGTCCCAACATTAACTTTTTCCTGTGTTGGCCCATTAATGATAGGGCCGCTAAAATCTTTGAATATGAAATTTTTGTGGCCCTGAAAAGAAATGTAATGGTCCAAAAATAAGGGGAAATACAAGAATTCAATTTGAATTGTAGCTGCCCAATTGAGCCACTAAAAGATAACCTGTTTGGAAATTTTGTGGCCATAACTCAATTTTTCAATGGCCCTGGGCCTCTGGGCCATCATTAATATCAGGCTCTGAATATAAACAACGAGAGAGAGATGGAGGCCAACCAACAGTCAGACTGACAAACAGACATTGCATGGACTGACAGAGGTCAAGAATACACAGTATTCTTCAAATGACCCAAAAGTGAATGAACTTGTACAACTCGTAGTAATTTTTCATCTGCATGTTACTGTGATACCCTCTGGGAAAATCGTGCAAGAATTTACCATCATAGTTTAATGAGAAGACAAATGATCATCCCTCCCCATTGGTCTGAGAGTGTCCTCGAGGTCCAGTTGGATTTTGGGGCAAAAAAGGCAGTATTGCATTGATTGGACAGCACTTTGGTTGATCGATGTATGAGTCGAGTTTCGCTTGTAATTTTGATCCTTTTTTAGTTTGGTTCATGACAAAACGCATGAGTCATGACTTAATGTATCTCTATTTGCTTTTTTGATGACTAAATGTAGACATTCCAGTTCCATTAGTATCCATGAATTCTATTTTTACTTCCTTTTTGCATAAATGTGGAAAAAACACTCCAGTCATCATTTCCCTCCTGTACGGCATGATTTTCTAACGAAGGCAAACTTCACACAACCTCACTCCCCCATTCCTATAGATTTGCGTTTTCTTGCTGTTTTGTAGATTCGCTATCAAAACAAAGTTGTTTTGTTAATATGGTGTCGTGGTCTGCTGAAGGAAATATCAGTTGCCTTTGAATTGTGACGAAAATGTAAGCTCAGGAAAATAAGAAAAGAAATGTTTGAGGATAAGAATACTTTCTAGCCTGTCATCATAAAAAATGTTTTCTTTTTGACATGTTTACTTCTTAAGGGATGAGGGGGCATAGTACACTCTACATCACTTATGAGCAGCCAAGTATCATCGCATATTAAGATTAGAGACAAGTGTATGCACTAAGCCTCCATTTGGATTAAATGCCTGTTGTCATGGCGATGACTGCATCACCATAGAAAATCAAAGAAGGAGTCTCAACTTGTCAGCTGCTGCATCATTTTTCTCTCCTTTTTGAAGAAATCATTTATTTAAATGTATGTATTCTTTAGGTGATAATCCTCTGCTATGAAACTACAGTATGTGATGCAAAAGTTACCCCGCCCCCCCCCCCAAAAAAAAAAATAATAATTTCTTACAAATAACAATATTCATTAAAACAATGAACATGACCAACCCCTCCCCAACACACACAACACACACACACACATTTATGGTGCTGAGAAGTAAGACTGTTCTTTATAATTGCACACATTTTTTTAAAGCAGCTTCCATTGACCTTCAGGTGGTGGTGTTGACTTAAAGCCATATTATTATTAACAATTTCAAAGCCATATATTCATTATCTTAATTCAATAAATGTATTGCACTACTCCAAAACTATCTAGCCATGATTCTGATATAGACACACTCACATCCTAACATGGTTATCAGATTACCATTACAGTATATACTACAATTAGTTCCCTAAATCCTCATCATGGAATTTGGTACTGCAAAGACTGTTTTTTTTTTTTTTTTTTTTTTAATCAAGTAGATACAAATTCTTGTTAGTATTTTACCCTTCTCTTTTAACTGAACAGACTTTGAAATGGTGATGGGGAATTATGAAATAGATAAATGCTTTGCTTCCAATGGCTTTGCAGACTTTCTTGCATTTGTGTGCCTAGCTTCTTTTCTTTTTTTTTAGCAAGAAGACAAAACAATTTGACCACCTTTTTTTTTACATTTTCAGTTATTTTTGTCACAGTTTCCAGTAGTATTATCTTAAGAGGACAGACTCATGCATAATATCATGTGTAATATTTGCAAAACCAAAACTAAAGGGAATTGGTACATCTTGGATTCTTTGTTATAAATATGAATGTGTTTGTACAATTGTTATTTTGGTATATAATATATGAATATAAATGAAAATATATAAATATATCTATATATTTAGAAAGGACTGCTTGAACACTGGCAGTATATAAAGGAGAAAAGTAAGTGAATTTTTTTACCCTAGTGTATGATTGCTTAGTTTTGAAATATGTCTGCAAATGATTACGGTTTGTTGTCTTGTACAGTTAGTAATATATTTCTGTTGATTATTTTTCTGTCTTTTTTTTATGAAAGGAACACAGTGCAAGCATCTGTCACGACAATCCAGTGTCATCAGAAGGAAATCTTCTGATATTTGTTGTAAAATGTATGTTATACTGTTGTATGTATTTTTATCATTCTAATTATTCTTAGTTATGTCTTTTGTTGATGTTCACCTGTTCATAATGATGTGGTAAATCTTGCCAGTGTGTTATATGCAACGTCATGTATGTTACCACCGTACTTACACATACACGTGCTTAAGGGATTGCAAGGAAATAAAATTGTTGAGTTTGGGAAAAACAGTTCATGAAAGTTATGTTTGGCTTATTTCTCTTGGTCTGACTATCCCTTTAACACTTATCAGGAATATCTGTATTGTTATATATAGAGAAACAGTGCTATTATTAACATGTCGGAAAAGAAGAACAAAATACTGAAGTTGATTATTCAGAGGTATTTCTCACTTTAGGTATTTAATGTAAACATGGATGATTCAATTAAAGAGTAGATTCTTAAATGTACAATATGTACCAGCAATTACAGATTAAAAAAAAATAAACTCTTAGGCCAACAAAATGTGCATGAAAACACAACAATGAAAAATACTTTTTTTTTTTTTTGGGGGGGGGGGTCCTAATAGCAAGAATTACAGAGGGCTACTTGTCCAACACGGCAGAAACGGGTAACTGTTTATTTTTTAGATGTCGACTCTTGCTCAGCAAACAATTTCTTTGACATTGCAGAGGGCATTTCCATCCACAAAAGTAAGAAAGAGACTTATGAGATTAAGTTTCATTAGATTAACACCTTGCATTGATATGAAATATGTTAGAGGTCGAGAATTAAATGTTGGTAATGCACATTTAATAGTGAGCAGCTCACAGAGAAACAGAAGGTTTTTCTTTTTCATTTTTTTTTTCCATATAATTGTGCGAGGCCAGCATTCCAAGCATGAATGGTAGGAACTAACTTTCCTTCTTTTTTTTTTCTTTCTTTTTTTTACTTCTCAACTAGAGATCCCTCGATAATTTTGTCCTGTGCCTGCATCTTAAACCACTGTTTACCATTGGGAGCAGTGATTAAAAAAAAAAAAAAATATTCGAGATATCGCATTTGAAGCATATTATTAAAAGTTCAGTTGTATCTCGAAACATCCTACCTTATAAAATTTGCGAAAAAGCCATGATCATAGGTGATGATCATAGGTGATATCACTAATTCTCTCAATAAACCATAACTGTAGACGAGTTATTTCAGAAACGATTTTAATAGAATATTGTTCATATTTTGTATATTTAACGATACTCTTAACATTGATTATACTGATTAACATTTTTATATTGGTTGTTTCCATCCCTAACTCACGTTATTTTATAACTATTTTGAAGCACTAAAGCTGTTTTTGTTGTTTTGGGGTGGGTTTTTTTTTTTCATCTATAAATGGTAAATAGTGCATGCCTTTAAGTTGACTCCCGGAGAGACTCCCATCTTCCTATCGTACTCTGGTAGGAGGTTTCTTTATTTTGTGTTTTTGTGGCTTGATTCTCTCTCTCTTCTGGGTACTCCAAATGGTAGGGAAAATGGTCCTCGGATTCACCCCCCCCCCCCCCCTCCAACCGCCCCTTCCCTGAGATCTTGTACTTGAGACTAATTATCCTGCTCTGAAGTTTAAATATGAAATATTACTGCGCATTGAGGGTGCGATATGTTACTGGAAAAGCTGTTATTTTCGCATACAGATATTTTCGTGAATGAGGACGTGGATGTTTTCGCGAGATGTTTTCGCGATTTGACACCGAGACTATCGTAAGTGCATTGATGCCTGTTCCCTCGCAATCGCGCCCCAAAAGTAATTCGCGAAAATACCATCTTTTACAGCATCTGAATCATGTAAAATCGTATAGCGAAGGTTCAGTTATTTTACCAGGGCAGTTCAGGGTGTGTGTGTCAGGTCATACAACTATTGAAGGTATACGTTATGATGTGGTAAAATTAAAGGGAAAATCATATTGTTACCGAGTCTGTGATCTCTCCAAATTGAGGTTACCTAAATTCACTCTGAAACTCTGAAATCATCCTAAAACTTTTTATAGGGCAAACCAAGTTTCAGCAGTATATGCTGTCTCGGGTGATGTTCGTTTTTCCGAAGGTTCGATAATCGAAAACGAAAAGAGGGTGTGTACTAACCACTGATCTCTACCCTCTACCTATATTCTCTCTCGGGTAGAGATGAGCGGGCTAATGAACCTTCGGAATAACGAACCTCTTTTTCATTTTCGGATTTACGAACAATATCGGAATAACGAACCTTATTCATTATTTCGGATTAACGAACCTCTGGAGTAACGCACCTTATTTCATTTCAGATTTAACGAACCTTCGGAATGGACCCCACCCTTTTCGGATTAACGAACCTGCGGAATAACGAATCTTATTTCATTTCCGGATCAACGACCCTTCGGAATAACGCACCTTGTTTCGCTTTTGGATTGACAGACCTTCGGAATAACGAACCTTATTTCATTTCGGATTTAACGACCCTTCGAAAATTAACTTTTTTTTTTTTTTCTTTTTCGGATTAACGAACCTGCGGAATAACGAACCGTATTTCATTTTCGGATCAACAAACCTTCAGAATAACGAACTATTACCGCTATTTCGACCATTCCCTCCTAAAGTAAGCCAAGACATGTACAAAGAATGAGTGTCATTCCAATATCGTCTAATTGTCCATGTGAGCAAGTAGAAAACATTGTTTGCATTTCGTGGTCAGTTTTGTGTTCTTGATTAATTTTTCAACAGTTTTCTTTTCAGCATTAGCCTTTGAAGACTCACGTTACAACAACTTACCTCATTTTGTAAGCATGCAAGAAATGACTTTTTTAATTGATGTAACATTGGCTATATTTGCGGCTGACACTATACATGAAACAGTGCCGAACAGTCACCTTTTTGAGTGTCCCTTTTTTTTTCTCAACCCCAGAATGTTGTTAAATACCTGTATTACACAGAAAACTAGAGATTTGTCACAAGCTTGTAATGTTGGTTATTATGTCTGGTGAGAACAATGCAGGACATTTCGCTGCGACAATCTGAATATGAAAGAATGTAGGATTTTCTTAAGAAGGAATTCAGCATGTGGGCGTTTTTCAAATAAAGATTGCAATTGATTGTGTATACGTAGCATGATGCTGAAGTGATTTCGTTGTACTAGTGTTTCTGCACCCTTCTTGTTGTTTTTTTACGAAACAAGATTGGTCACCACCGTTTGCTTCGTGGTATGCACATTAGCCTGAACATAGAGCTTAAATATTTGTCGAATGAAGTCCAAACGATTGATACATCAGTAGCATTAATTCTTTTCATTGCCATGGCAACCTGTTTTGTGCACACTGTGGGTGACCTTTTGAAAAAGGTGGTCGCGAGAGGGTTTGTACAGAACAGAATAGAGATCTTTGTAAAAGATGTTATTGTTTGTACATTTGGACTTAATGTGGTGTAAGCAATGCTTCAATTTGTTCAAATAAATACAAACACACACACACAAAAGGGGAAAAAGTCTTATGTCAGTATGTACACTTAGGTCTGTGATGGTTTGCCGAGAGAAATTATTAGCGATAATGTTATAGTGAAAGCTGAGCTGTCAGTACCGGTAATATGTGTGGAGACTCTTATGGGTGATTGAACGAAGCTTTGTCGGCGGTGTTATGTGTATACACGTGCTCATCCTCATTCCCCCCCCCCCAACTCTCTCTCCCTCTATCTATCTATCTATCTATCTATCTATCTATCTATCTATCTATCTATCTATCTATCTATCTATCTATCTATCTATGTATCCATCTACCTATCTATTTATCTATCTATCCATCTACCTATCTATCCATCTATCTATCTATCTATCTACCTATCTATCTATCTATCTATCTATCTATCTATCTATCTATCTATCTATCTATCTATCTATTTATCTATGTATCCATCTACCTATCTATTTATCTATCTATCCATCTACCTATCTATCTATCTATCTATCTATCTACCTACCTACCTGTCTATCCATCTATCTGTTTATCTACCTATCTATCCAGCCATCTATCTGTCTATTCATCTATCTATTTATCTGTTTATCTATATCTGTCTGTCTATCTATCTATCTATCTATCTATCTATCTATTTCAACGTTCTTTTTCTTTGTCTATCTATCTCTCTCCCATAGACAGACCTGTTCTCTCTCTCTTACACGAACACACAGACACAGAAGATTTTAAGATTCTTTATTGTCTGATAAACACAACCTTCATTCCTCTCATAGTTATTACAATGATGATGATGATGGTGGTGGTGGTGGTGATGGAGGTGGTGGTGATGATGGTGATGGTGATGGTGATGATGATGATGATGGTGGTGGTGGTGATGATGGTGGTGATGATGATGATGGTGGTGGCGATGATGATGATGGTGGTGGTGATGATGATGGTGGTGGTGGTGATGATGATGATGATGATGATGATGATGATGATGAAAATAATGACAGTAATCATCTCCACCATCATTATTCTCATTATCTTTGATTCAAGATTTTAAGATTCTTTATTGTCTGATAAAACACAACCTTCATTCCTCTCATAGTTATTACAATGATGATGATGATGGTGGTGGTGGTGGTGTTGGTGGTGGTGTTGATGGTGATGGTGATGGTGATGATTATGATGGTGGTGGTGGTGATTGTGATAATAGTGATGATGATGATGGTGGTGGTGATGATGATGGTGGTGGTGGTGGTGGTGGTGGTGGTGATGATGATTGTTGTGGTGGTGATGAAGATGATGATGATGATGATGATGATGATGATGATGATGATGATGATGATGATGATGATGATGATAATGGTGATGATGATGATGATGATGATGATAATGGTGATGATGATGATGATGATGAAAGTAATGACAGCAATCATCATACACGTTATGGTGATAGGGCCTTTTCAGTTATTTCCCCACTTCTTTGGAATGAACTCCCTTTTTATATTCGTAACGCTGAAAATGTTGATAGGTTTAAGTCATTGTTGAAAACTCATCTGTTTACACAACCTTAATTTTGCTGTTGTTGTTGTTGCTGTCGTTATCATAATATGTACATAATGCTGTATTTTGTTTTATCGTTATATATATTATTTTTTCCCCGATTTGATGCGCTTAGAAACATCAGTATTAAGCGCTATATAAATGTTATTCATTATCATTATCATTAATCATCTCCACCATTATTATTCTCATTATCTTTGATTCAAGATTTTAAGATTCAAAATTCTCTCAAGATGTCTGATAAAACCGAAATTCGCCCTCAACTGGCAGAAAAAAAGAACTAAACATAAAAAGGTACCATGCACACTGACAAAAACATTGTAGATGTTCAAATAAAACTAATGCTGGTCACATATACCTAAAATATGATAGTACAAAAAAAAAATATCTCTATACAACATTCCTATAAACGCCTATAGACAGAATAATTAAAATCTCATTATATTTGAATCTAATACATACATTTCGTTGCTTATATGCCAAATTATCGAGTTGTCAACTCATGCGCCGCCCCCCTCCCCCCCCCCCCCCCCACCACCACATTTCTTCCCAGAGAACAAGAGAAGCAGATGAAAGGGAGAATACTAGTATGTGAAAATAAGAAAGGGAGGAGGGAAAAGAAGAAACAACCGAAGGTGTGACGGCGGGGGAGAGAACAGCGAAAAGCGTCTGACAGCTAATAATGTTGCATCTACATTTAACATTTTAATAGATGGCCAATAAATAGGGCTGATGTGACTAACGTTATCTCAGGATATCTTCTCTTTGTTTGGTTATGTTGGTTATACGCTACCAGTACAGTACAGTACAGTACAGGAGGAGGGGGTAATGTCATGAGGGAGAGGGTCTGTGCAATATGAGACAAGTTGTCAGGTGCACGACGAACCAACTCGTGGGTGCAAAAGACATTGCAGAGTGATAGAGCGAACATGCACGAGACTTACCCAGAAGAATTCACAAGAAAAATCATTATCAAATTCGTGATGACGTAGACCCTACATGTATAATGTGCATGCAAGAGACCAGCGGAAGGACACACAGACAGTCCCCTCCCCCTGAAATAATAATAATAATAATAATAATAATAATAATAATAATAATAATAATAATAATAATAATAATAATAATAATAATAATAATAATAATAATAATATTAATAATAATAATAATAATAATGATAACAATAATAATGATATTAATAATAATAAAAATGATAATAATTATAACAATAATAATACTAATACTAATAATAATGATAATAATTATAATAATAATAATAATAATAATAATAATGATAATAATAAAAATAATAATAATAATAATGGAGTAAAAAATAAAATGGTACACAGAGGAAATAGATTGATATGAGAAGGGGAGGGAAGGGGAGATGAAAAGAGATGGAACAATGGAACGAGGTTGCATTATTATTTAATTTTACTATCATTTCAGACTAAAGAAAAAAATACATTGTACTTAAAATACAAAGTATAAACAGAGAAAGAAAAAAAAACAGTAACGATGCCTGTCAAGAAGTGAAGATGACGCTGGCAATTTAGTAAGTGAAATAATGACGTTTGACTTCCAATTATCTCGTTTTCGTCAACAAATCGACAGGCGTTGACATCTAATCAATGGATAGCTTCCGGCTGGGTTCAAGCTGGTTGCCGTGCGAATTTCAATGACAGTTATAGTGTAGCTCTCTTCGCAGACCCAATTACGCTGCACCCGTCAGCTTGAAAGTCTGCATTCCAACGTGAAAAAAGTAGACCACAATTAATTTAACGTTACAAAAATGCATAATATTGAAATGACAGAACATGCAAAAATGCGTGGCTTAATACCTCTGCCGTACTTACACTTAGCGCGTGTGCCTTTCAGGTAGTCAAACAAAAGCATCTTCTTTTCGAGATAACTGCAATGGGTACTCGTATATCAAAACTTCTTTACCAGTTAATGCCGAATGAGTGGTGAGTTTGCACCTAAACTGACTACTGGCTTCGTTGTCTAGTATGTGTAGGTAGAAACTGCCAGATCTATTACTGCACCAGCGTGTAGGTATGAAAAAGAACTTATCATAATTATAAAGTGCCTATATAATCATTAGCATACTGTAAGTACGCCGAAGCAGAAGTAGTGATGTAGCGCCATCAACGATGAAAGGTGGCTATAGAATAGACTCTTCGGTTGACGAAGTAACTTGTAAAATTGTCACCATGACAGGGGCAAGTGTTTTTGAACGCGCACGGTCAAACACACAGACACACAAATCCATACAAACACACCCACACACATAAACACACACACACACGCGCGCAAACACACACACACACACAAACAAACAATACATACATAAAATGACCGTAATTCAAGTGTGGAGTATGCTGCGACTAAACTAAGTCTTTTTCGATCTGTTTACCGAGCAGTGATTTTTAAAAAAATCGAAATATCACATTTGATGCATTATTATATGAAGGCCAGTTGACGTGAATGTATCACAAAACATCTTATTATGTAAAAAGTTTACTATAAAGCCTAAAATATAAGCAGACATCATTTTCTTTTTCACTGAGTTATATGTGTAGAAGGTTTAGTTTATTTTTCTCTATTAGAACTATTGTTCACATTTTGTATATATATATTTCATTTCATTTCATTTCATTTATTTCCACATCCTGATAAAAAACATACAAGTAATACTAGAACAAACACATACACAGTAGAACATTGGAACAATACAGAAAAATGTTCAACAATTCCACACCATACAAACACAACATAAAAGCAATTCGTTCAGTTTGTGGGGGGATCAACATAGACCGTTTGGTCTTTCTATGGCTGATCCCAAGTATTACAAATAAGATATTTACATTGATGGAATACGAACAAGAAAACTATACTACCGAAAAAACACATACATTTAAGAAGGCAAGAGTCTCCATAGTGGCATGCTTATACACTGAATAAAACTTGAGACTTATAGCATATCTTTATGAACAAGAAAAAATTTATAACTTCTTTTGAATATTGACAGTCTATTAGACAACTTTATTACATTTGGCAAATCATTCCATAAGACAGGTCCCGTATATTTAAAAGTATATCTTGAAACACAGTATTTAAAATTTGGGATATGCAATCTATTCATCTGTCTAGTATTGTAATAATTCTTATTTTGGATGAAGGAAGTATCAAGAAACTTTGGCAAAATGTTGTTCATATATGTGTACATGAAAACAGCGAGAAAGAATTTGTGCATATCAAAAATCGTCAATAAGTTATGCTGTTTAAATAAAGGACCTGTGTGGCTAAAGAATGATCGATTACTAATCATACGAATTGCACGCTTTTGTAAAATAAAAATGCGCTCTAAGTGTTAAGTATATAACAATACTTAACACTAATTATACTGATTGAAATCTTTACATTGATTGTGTCTATCTCTAACTCACGGTATCGAATATTTTGAAGCACTAAAGCTGGGTTTTTGTCATCTACAAATGGTAAATAATGCCTTTTGGATACGCCATGGTGGATAACTAACAACAACAACAACGGAAAAAAAAGTAGAAAATATTTATTACTGCGGAGATCGAGGAAAAATAGTGATTGCTTTGGAGGTGTAAAGGATAAGCTAAGCTAAAACAGACAAAGCAAACAAAACGAAACAAAATGGAACAGAACAAAACAAAACAAAATGAGACTAAACTAAACTAAGCAAAAGTAAAGTAGACTGTATTAAACCGAACTTGACTAAAAAGTATACTAAAATAAACTAAACTTTACCAGAATTGACAAACATCAAATAAACTACATTGAATTAAAAAAAAAAAATCAAACTGAAAATAAAAGAAAACCGCGTGGGAATTTCGAAAAGAAGTGAATCCCCTATTTCATATCCTAATAATTAACAAGCATCGGGACTAAACTAACACTTTGAAGGAAACGCCAGGCCAAAGAGAAGACCATTATCGATCAAAACAGCAAAGCAAAAAATAACAACTCCGAAATGGCCACTGGGAGAGCAATAAATGTTTATGTGCACTCAAAAACGGGATACATGGCTTGACGTCCCTGAGAGTCACTAGACAATGACAATACAGTGTCCTTTTTTTTTAAGAGAAACTAAACAGTTCAGGGCTTATGTGTGTTTGCTTGCTTATTTGTGTATAATAATATGTGCATTGTGTGTGTGTGTATGTGTGTGTTTGTGTGTGTGTGGGTTTTTTTGTGTGTTTTTTTTTTGTGTGTGTGTGTGTTCAGCAAAGATGAGCAAGAACCATCAAGAGTCTTTCAAAGTCACGTGATAAAAACGACAAATTGAAACTGACGCTGGAATAGATGTGTATATCTTGCGTATAACTACAACCGCTTTGACAAGTAAATAACAATATTATTATTATCATTATCAGAAGGTACTGGGTAAAAAGCATAAATGATAAACGTTAGGTGTTCAGGGATTTCACCAGCTGGAAAGAGCCTGTCCGTTTCGTCCAGTATTGTGCATAATTTGCAAGTTTTGTTCTTTCATTTTGTTTTACATTGCAGCAGGAGACGTTCATTTTCCCTGTACAATGTCTGATAGTTTACTCACAAGCAAACATCAGCCTATCCCATCCCCACTACGTATTTGTGAACTAGATCAACTTTTTTTTTTACGCATGCGTGATGATTTCTGATGATACTATACTGCCCTACTTTGGCAAAAGGAAGCAAAAGACATACCATCCGAATTTGAGTTATTGATGTTTTCATAATTCACATAATGAGCTCTTCTTCCAGGCCAAATTTCATGCAGAAACACTCATCCTACTAAGAGATATGTTAGATAAGACATCACGATAGTCCATTGATGTCAGTGTAAATGACAGACACATTTTACTCTTTTACGAGAAATGTCACGTTTGTCACTTACTTCCTTTTGCCAAAGTAGGGCAGTATAGATAGGCCTACTATAAAATATGTATTATGATACACTGTTCTGAATAATTCTATATGGGACCGTAGGAATAAAATTAGTGGCGATATAATATTGACTCACTCCGCTGAAAGCTAAACCAAGAGTGGATAGAACGTATAAGATATGATATTCAAGTATCAATAAACGTCGAGGATGGTAAGCTATCCTACCAGGGAGGGGCTTCCCACCTCCCTGATTCTACTGATCCATTGGCGATAGGTTTCGTGGGGAATGAATATCATACTGAGTGCGTGTCTAAAACCTGAGACTACCACTCTCCGGAACGAGTCAGGCACGCGTACCACTGCATTCTGACCGCGGCAGTAACAATAGGAAGCTATTGGGCGTCAGGCCGCAGAAGGACAGTTAGTCTATAAAATAAACTGTTGTAAATATCATCAAAGAAAGAAACGGCAACAACATCGTTTTTGTTTCAGATCTTCTGGGGCAAGATAGCTCAATGCGATATCAAATGCTGATTATGATCTGTGCAGAAAATAGAGGGAAAAAGTCTCGATGGAATGCAACTCTTATGAAGATCATAGCGTCAGTTCTCTGTGAGAGGAAAAAAAATCGATAGCTGTGGAATTATAAAGCACTGGGGAAAAAGACTGAGAAAAGAACCATGAATTAGAGCGTTTTCTCCCATCTCCCACAAGGCAAGGCACACGCCGCGTTATTACAAAGCCGAGTGGGGGAGCGTGGGTGGCTGGCGAGTGTGCGATCGAAACCAAGACACGCTGTCTTTCCCCTCCAGACGCTGCGAAGCAATTCATTTTCGGTTGCGCTAGTGGCTTGGAGCAGACGGTACGCGATTTCCGTTTGATCGCAGTCGATTTATCCAACACATACACTCGGGTCTTTGTCGGGGGCCCATGTCTTTTTCCAACTTGCGTACGGACAGCTCGTACGCACAAGCCGTAGGAGACCGTCTGCTATAGCTTGAGCTATCCCCGACGACGACACTGGCCTCAAAATCATCGACAGCCTGTCAAAAGTCAGCAAGGAGGAAAGAAATCCGTCGATTGATTTACTTTTCGCATTGGCAATTATTTTGCACCAGAGATTGTGCGATTTGCCCGCTCGCACTATCTGCTCATTAGCAAGGCGACGGATTTTGCTCCCTTTTGGTGTCACTGTTCGTTCGGATCTTAAAAGTATATCGAAATCACATTTCAGCAAGTGCAACATTTGCTGATCACTGCATCTTATCTTGCAATCAACTGTCTGGTATATACTCAACTTGTGGAGGTAAATACCGAAAGTTCTTGGATTTTTCTACGCTGCTCCTTGTCATGGCAACGTACGAGAGACACTTGACGAGTCGGAGACTAAGGTAACCTTTCATTTGCTCTCGCTCCGAGTTGTAACAATAAGTCTAGAGCTATACTCTTCACTCTCATGTACTGGACGTAGAAGTATGATAAGTGACAGGTGTTTATTGATGGTCAATATCCAGTCTGTATTCGTTCTTCTTTCTTTGTCTGTTCCTCTGATATTAAAGCTGCATGCATCTGATGGTTCATGGTCAGCTTTAATAAATCTTTGCATATTAGTATTTATTCTCGTCTTTCACTCTCAAAGTAACGGGACATAGGGTCATTATGTCCGTCTAGCCCGCCAGCAAACATGGGGATTTTGATAGATGAATCGGTTATCTTCGTTTTTCTGGTACTGAATTACTGAATAATGTTTATTATCTGCTGAATTACATTTGACTGAGAACTGCATCTCGGAAGAGACGAAGGCAATTAGCCAATATAGTATAGATGTATCGTAAACCACAGATGATATCCGAGCTTTAGCGGAGAAATGACAAGTTTGTGCTAGGTATTCCATGCAAAGTACCCGGTCATTCACTACACAAAAGGTTCGGTCACAAAGACTTTTATCGTTTTAGGAGCGACTGTTTCACTCACTCTACACCGCTTCATTGTTTGGTGCCACAGGGCCTAAATAAAAGGGTAGGCTCCTGGGTCCCCGCAAAATTTAATGAAAGGTGTAGAAAGCTCAAATCAAGACTGTATTTCGACTCCATTTACAGCCAGGTATTTTTTCGACCACTGATGTTGCACACTCGGCACATGATATGGTCTCTCACTCGGTATAATATCAGAACTTCAGAAGTCGCTGTAACTATACTTTGTAACGTTATGGTTCATTTACGTTTACGGTGTTCGAGTTGCTAATACTGTACTAGTAATTGTAAAGGACATTGTGTATGCATGTCACTATAGGAAGGGCTGCATCTAATTCTGTGTAGACTTCACACCTTCCTGTGAACGTCTCCCATGCATGATACTCACGTGAGTTGATCTGGCCTTAATAGACGGTGTCGACGGCGTCTAATGTCATCACCACCTGTCCCGAGATTATCAAAATGAGTGTTCGATCAAACGTTCAAATCAGTAGGAGTTAACGACAATTCATTAGCACGTGTCGCTGCTCTTAATGTTCTGCTTACATCCTTCTATCAATTCTGCATGGACACCCTCTTGTATCAGTTTGTTTTCTTCTTTATTTACTTTTTACATTGGTAAAAGAACTCTGCCTTTTACACCTTTTTAAAAGTTTTTTTATTGGGATTTTTTTATGGCTGTGTTGGCTTTTGAGATGACACTTTTTCACAACTTTATGCTTTTATTCTAGGCTTCTGCTGTTATTCAATAAGAATACTCCCTCGGGAGAAAATATGGCGATACAATTATTAGATAAAATAAGGTATAGAGCCTTTGAATTCAGCGTCTGTTATATAAAACAATTTCTTACACAAGTGTGTACGGACTGCTGTTTGCATTCAGATAACAGAAGTATGCGACAGAAAATATTACAAATTCATCTTAGAAACACACGCAAGGTATCAGTGAAAAAGATGCCAAGAATCTTTGGAGATAGAGTTGAATCCTTGTGGGCGTATTTTGTCGGAATAATGAAATCCTGCCCTTACAACAGGTTAACAGCGCTGGAGTAGGAACGACACGTGGAAAATCTTTTTCGTTGTCTATATAATAGGAGAAAATGATTACCACGGTAATGAGCATCGAGAAAAAAAGTGACATGTATACCGGGGAGGGAGGTGTGTATGTACTGTTTGTATGTAATTTATGGACATCTCTTCACAAATTGCTCTTAGCAACCTACGTGTGCGTCGGGATGAAATTTTCTGTGAATAATACCTGACGTCACACGTGGATGCACGCAAGCGAAGCAGGAAAATCTTGGGTGAACAATCGTGCATTGCTGTAAGTGAGTCCAGGTTGAAAGATATGCATAGATCAATAATGATCATAAGAGTAAAAGCCCTTTGTTACGCACGCAGTATTCCGTCGAACCGTAAGGACGCTGAAATATTCAACCTCTGACGCACAAAGGGAAATGATTCTACGAACATTCTTCCCATGTCGATTGCAAAGTGATTGATCTTCCCCTCCCCCATTTCTTTATCTGCCCCCCCACCTTTCTCTCTCTGTCTACAAAATACGTTGTACTAAACTTGTAGGCTTACATTGTACAACCGGAAAGATGTTGCCATTCTGGTAGACGCACGGAAGATGAAACACACGTCAATTAGGATTTTTAATGGATCTCTGTCATCTTGAGCAGAATGCCCATCCCAATTATATCGTTAACCTTCGATGTACCTACTTAAATTTCACCCTCATCAGGGATTTATAAGCAAGCGAAGGGAGATTATATTCATGTTAACTCTCCGTTACAAGGTCTGTCGGTATCAGATACCAATACTGGTGCATCGCGAGAATAAAACTGGCTGTTAACAATTACCAGAGCACATTATGCTATTGTTCTTATGTCGAGATAAGGGCAGAAAAGTATTAGAAAATGGAAGAGCAAAACCAGTGGTGGTGTCGCTGTAGATTAGATAGGACCTACACTGTGCAAGGTTCCAGGGCAACTTTCCTTTTCACATGTTACTATGTATAGGGGGCTACGCATCGTTGTCGTGTGCGGGATTTAGTTTCATGTTTCGATTTCAGTGTGCGGTAACAGGTTTTGGGCCCGTAAATGGTGTACCTTCTTTGTTTAACTCGGTTTTTTTCCCTTTTCTCTCGTTAAGACCAGGGAGGTGAGCTCACCTCCCTGTTAAGACACATGCATATTATATATCCCGTAGGTCATCTCGGTATTGCAGTATTCCGTGACTCATCGGCGTTTCAAACTCGACATTTCGTCGGTCGCATTACGAACCGGCGAATGTTCGAATTTGGGTCGATTTTTCAAAATTCACTTTTTTCCATTTTTTGAATGTCCATACCAAACTCTATCTATCCCCAAAATATCAAATCGCAAAATTCACGAAAACACCTATTTTTGGTAATGACGAATTTTCAAAATGTCCAAATG
Organism: Diadema setosum; assembly: GCA_033980235.1. NCBI lineage: Eukaryota > Metazoa > Echinodermata > Echinoidea > Diadematoida > Diadematidae > Diadema > Diadema setosum. The sequence goes on along the minus strand of CM067076.1, from coordinate 4,452,704 downwards.
CCGCAATTTGTGACATTACGAACCGGCGAATGTTCGTATACGCCGGTTCGTAAAATCCCTGCTCAGACGGTAACACACGTGAGGTATGTGGGGCGAATCGAGGAGCTTGCGAGGCCGCGAGCGAGGGCTCGTCATCACCATCAGTCCCATGCACTCGGAATTGTGCTGGTATGTAACTACTAGGTGCATTTTGTTGCTCATTTGTTATTTAATCTTCTGTTTAAAAACAAAAGTAATGATAATCGGGGCAGGTTAATGTGTAATCATAAAATATTACATCAGAGAAGTAGAATTGCTCGACAATATCATGTAAAAGTAGCTTGCCTGTGTATTTCATTTCCTTTTAGATCCTACACCTAGCCACCACTACCAGAGGGGTCCTTAATTGATTATTCTTGGTCAGAGATAAAGCAATCCTCCCATACAACCCTGATGCATTTTTTTTTTAACTAAAGCATAGTAGAATCTATACACTGAAAAAAAAAATCGTGTAGCAATTGCAAATACCCAGGCAGAACTGTAAATAGGCCCTAGGGAATAAATGATTATCATTGTTTTCAGTAAAGACTCATATTGTCGCATTAAAAAATAAAAATAGTATTTAGGCCCTAAGTAAGAATGAGATTGCATGATGAGACTGTTTAGTGTTTAACAGTGTTAAGTGTTATAGTTACATAGCTTCCTTAAGCATGCAAGAAAAGCTACTCTGGCCTTTACTGTCTAACTATAGATCCATAAAATCATAAACAGTAAATTTATAGGCTCTACTGGCCTCTAGATCGAGGTTGTATTCACCGGTACGGTACTGGTACTTATTTTGATTACCGGTACAGATATCAATGAACTTCCAGAAAGATTAAACGAAGTTGATTACCGGTACCGTACTCACAGTTTTTTTTTAACACTCATGTACAAGTATAAGCCTATATGCAAGGATTTTTATTCTATGTAAGTTATCCTATTTGTGCCCTGATAACACAGACATGATTTTCCTTATTTATATCTTGGGGATATTTCTAGGAGCAGCAAGCCACTACAAGCAGGAGCCAAGTCCCCACAAACAAAGGCAGCACCGCTATCATTACAACTGTAGCAGCTAGCATCCAAGGAACATCAGCAGCACCTCTCGGCGCAGCAGCAGCATTAGCAGAGCCTGTAAAGTGCAACTGTAGCAGCTGAACTTCTCCATACAATTGTAGTCGCGAAGCCTCTACATACTACAGTAAGCCTATCGACAGTACTATTGCAACAGAGCGTCTACGTATGCTACTGTAAAACTCTACATTTGTAGCAGCATGATCCTAACTTACAACCGTAGCAGCTGAGCCTTTCAGACTGTAGCAGCAGAGCCTCTACGTACAGCCACAGAGAGTAGTGGTGATGAGGATGTTTTTCCTTCGGCCTATAATAATGGTAAGTTTGATTCATAACAAGTGATTATGGTACCGGTACTTGTGGACCATAAAGTGTACCGGGAGCCAGGTATTCACAAACATTTCTCAGTTTACATAATATGTAGGTGAATGGAATAGGTCATTTATTACTTTCAGAGGAACAGATGATTGGACAATACCATGTCATTTGACAGAAATCACCGTTTTGATATCTGGAATGTAATGTACCTTTACTGTAATGTTGATCTTATCTAACTCTACTGTCAAGTATCTTATGTAGATATTAACCTGGTGAGGACAGGCTGATGTTGATATTACAAGCTCTTCCCTAGACACCTGCTTGAGCATACTTTGGGCAAGTTTCTAATGGCCTTATTGTAATTATTTCATACATGTATATCAATGTTGACTGCTACTCAATGTAGTAAAAGAGAAAAAAAAAAAACAAGCACTTCTGTGTATAAGATTGTTAGGTTTTTATGTGAAAGACATCACATTTCTAATCAAAGAATGTGTAGCAGTTATCATTATTTACCTTTGCCAACCCCAAGGTGTAAAAGCTCGACCAATAGCACCTGAATTACTATGCCCTTCAGAGATCAGCAGACTTTGATGACAATTTGCATTTCAAATAGGTATGCTGGCTGTAGCTATTTTCATTTTGTCTCACAATATGTCGTAGTTGATTGCCTGTAAAGAATTTCCTTTTGTTATTTGTTTTTTCTTCTGAAATTGTGCTTTAGCTCTAGGAAATACTCTTCTTCACATTTTTCAAACTTGCAGGTATCGGTACTTGTAATGTTTTATCACATAGTGTATGAAACAACTGTCAAATTTCTCACTGAAATTGTCCATACAATTTTTTGTGTGTTTTTGAACCACCGTAGGCATAGATGTTCTTGTCAAGTGGAAGAGGGATGGTTCTATGAATCCTGTCAGCTCAAGTGACCTCTATCATGCTCAACGGACCAAACCGAAGCAAGGTTTCTGCGTACATATGAGAAGTGAAAATGGCTGGTGGAAAGGGAGGGTGCTTCAAGTCTTCAACATGCCAATGGATGGACGTAGGATGTCAGATGACGAGGGCATTCCTCTTTCTGCCTGAGGTAATTTGAATACATAGTTACTGATTTGTTCTACATCAATAAGTTTATCAAGATATATTATGTCTTTTTTCATTTTAAAATATGTAGAGATTTTTATGCATAGTATCATGTAGGTACAATGTACTTTCATTGCATTGCCATTTCAATATAAATGTTCAATTCTGTGTAATGAATAAAACGAATGTTGTGATTATATTGCAGTTTGTAATGACTGTAGGATGCTGAAGACTGTTACCTTTCTTTAAAAGTCTGATATTGATTATTACTTACAATGTATTATGTCAACGTCTCTTCTCAGTCCCAAAACAAAATCAATTACTGATAATTTGCTTTATGTGCATGTAATACACTGTAGATTCTAGTGTCCATGATAGACGTTTGCAAGTACATGTATATCTAGTATAAATCTTGTTGATTCTACCCTCAGGATTGTAACATAATTTATTCATTGATGATTGCGTAAAACTTCCCCAGCAGTATCGTTACTTGCGACAGCAGTAGCAGAGCCTCAACATCGATTTGTAACAGCTGAATCCCCAGAAACATCAGCAGCACCGCTTGAAGCAGCAGCAGCAGCAGCGGAGCCTATACATACAGCCCTAGCAGCTGAGCCTCTAAGTACGACAGCAGTGGTAGAGCCTCTACTTACAACTGTAGCAACTGAGCCTCTACTTACCACTGTAGCAGCAGAGCCTCTATTTGCAACTTTAGCATCTGTACTTCCAGGAACATCAGCAACACTGCTAGAAGCAGCAGCAGCAACAGAAGCAGAGCCTCTACAAACAACTGTGGTGTCCGCATTCTAAGAAACAACGCAGCAATGTTACCTTTGAAACTGAAGGTAATTCAACTGGAGTTGAGAAGTTCAGGGCATTGTATAACTGCTGTTTGTATTTCTTGCATTATCTGTCTGTGTGGTGTAAATTCCTAAGAAAGCAATTATGAGCCAAAACTTAAGTTTCCAATAACAAATGTAAAATAATCTAAACATGTGATAAATACTTTGATTATCTTTTTTTTTCTTTTATCCTTCACTCTTGTAAAAAAAAGTTTGTGGCAGGTAACCTGTAAAATTTAAAGAAAATAGTTTGTCTTCTGCAAACAATAGTTTAAAAAAACCAGTAAATGAAGTAACAATTATTCAACCAGACTTGGCAGTTTCATCAAATTATGTATTTGTTTTCCTTGCATTAGGTGTACCTGATTTCAATTTGAAAGCAGACTAAGTCCTCCACTCCTTTAATTTTCTTGTATTAGATTACAAAGAATACTGAACCTTGCTGGATGATGGAAACTGTTAAATCTCGAGAAAGCAATGTCCCTGTCAGACATTGAAGAACCAATTTTGATGGTAACCGGACACAGTCCAAAGCAATAGAAAAATTTTTGTGAAGTGTAATGGAAGTACAGCATATTCATATGCCGTATGTATTTTACACTGCCCTCTATCTAGTCTTGTGGGTATACATCTGGTTGTATTTACATTATTATATCTAGTGCACTAACTGTTGACCAGCTTTCCTAAAATAAAGACCATTTAGGCAATCTACATGTTTCTTGTAAGGAAAGGAAAGGGAATTATTGGTGAATTTCTTGCTCATAATGCCTTGTACAAATATAAACTTGTTGCATGATCAAGTTTGTAATACTTTCAGGTAATTGTTTTATCTTCAGTGTTACATATTTTCTACATGCTTTCAATAATTTCAACACAGTTTCACATAAAATGACCAATTTTGATCACTTTGGGAGGACCTTATTCAAATATACAAGAAACAATAGAAATAAAGTGTAGTGTTCCAGTATGTATTCCATTTATTGTCTCTTCATTGCAAATTTGGAAACTACTGTCATTCAGGCTTTTGAGGGAGTGGAAGATAGATGTCAGTGCAAAGCCAGACAATTTTCATGTGGAAGAATCTGTAGGTACTGATATCAGTTCTATTCCTGATAGATCTTCAGTTGTCATGAAAAAATTCATGGAATCTAAAACAGAATTGTCAAAGAAAAGCTGAACAGTGGGGAAGCCTACAAAAAGTCAGAAATATTTGTAGATGGTAGAACACATTTTAACTATCAAAGATGTGATTCAACACGTAACCATAAATCTTTCGGCTATGATTGCCTCAGTGAAAATGACAGAATGTCTATCAGACAATATCATCATGCCTTGAAAATTCTGGTCCTAGAAAGAGAATGGCTAGCCAGACATGTGATTAACACTTTGTCTTGTTGTCCTTCATCCTAAGGACAGCAAAAAGAGACAAATGACGTACACTACTCTCCTCCCATCAGTCCAGTAGTTGGCAGACTGTTAAAGTTTGTAGACTCGTGTTTATAAACACATTGGGTATCACTTTCATTAATTCAACCCTAGGCAAAATTACCTTGTGAAGTGTGAGGAGAATGGTACACTTGATCATGTTATTGCACTATTTGTGACTAACATGCGTACTACTGTAATACATTTGTGAAGTCGAAGAAATGCAGAACTTCTCACCAATTTACAGGTCAGATTACCTCGTGAAGTGTTGGGAGAATTTTGTATTTTGTATGTTATTGCACCACTTTTATAGTGGTCAGAACACAATTCTGAAATGCAACAAATGCCTAACTTCTCATCAATTTCCAAGTGAGATTACATTGTGAAGTATCATGGAGAATGTCACATTCATTTTGTATTAATTGTAATATAATATATTGTAATAATAGTGTACAATGTAATTATTGTGAGCTGTCGAAAATGCAAAAAAAAAAAAAATCACTAATTTACAGGTTATATCTGGAAGTTTGAGGAGAATGCTTTTTTTTTGTAGTTACTGTATGTAATTATGAACACACATGTGGTATGGTGCATTTTGAATTAATAAAATGCAGAATTTTTCACAAACTTGGGGACTGGTGAATAGAAAACAAACAAAAGAAAAGAACAAGAGAATAGAAAAAAGAGGAGTTAGAGAGACACAGATACCTAGAATTGGGAGAACGAGGTGATTATGACTGCTTTGTAAGAGGGTATGTGTGTGTGTGTGTTCGAGTGTGTGTACTGGTATGTGCGTGTATAGTGTGTGTTTGTGTGTGTTTGTGTTTACATGGGTGTAATTATATTCTCTCAATATTGATAATGAATTTACACTTTTTTACAGTACCGTACTCATCCAGTACCGGTAATCAATAAAAACCCATTGCACAGTTTGATAACATTACTGGCATCAACAATTAATGTGTAAAGAAAGTAGGTTGTGTGTGTGGGTTCGAGTGTGTTTACTGGTTTTGGTATGTGCATGTATAGTCTGTGTTTGTGTATGTTTGTGTTTGTATCACAGTATGGGTGTAATTATATTCTCTCAGTACTGATACTGGTAATGAATTTAACACTTTATAGATAGTGACAGGGCTGCCAACATCTGAAACTAGTTGAGAGTGAGACCCCCATTGGCCAATGCTATGATTTAGGAGGCAAAATGAGTGAGATCAATAGAAATGCATGCAAATTATTAAAATAAAGTTTTAGAGTGAGAAAGGACCAAAATGAGTGAGTCTCACTGTCAATGAGTGAGAGTTGGCAGCCCTGCAGTGACTACCAGGCACACTTTAGAACGGTACTCATCCAATCAATAACCCATTGCACAGTTTGATAACATTACTCGCATCAACAATTTATGTGTAAAAGTACAGGTAGGTTGTATAGTTTGAAAAAATAACTGTGGTGTTTGTTACACTTTCCTAATATCCATGATTATGATACAATTAACATGAATGGACATGAATGAACATGAATGAATCACAATCCCACTACCTAGAGCGGCGAATGTATACATTACACTGTGCGCGTACCACCTAAGCGTGTGGAATATGTTATGATACGCGCCATTTTATGTTACATTTGCCGGTTCGTAATGCGCACTCGCTGCGTCCACACGTGTTGAGCATGGGTTTTACGAACCGGCAAATGTAAACATTTGCCGGTTCGTAATGTCCGCTCTTTAGTACACGATATACGTAAAACGCTGAAATGGGGGGTTTTACGAACCGGCAAATGCACTTTGCATCACTACCACAGAGCCCCAGGTGCGGCTACAAAGTAATATTTAGTATCAAACAAAGCAGAAAATTCCGCTTTCATCACTCTCGTAATATTATCATCAATGTGTGGTTATAAGACACGTTTTTATACGTTTAAAGAAGTCCCGATTCTTTAAACGCGATTATCTCGTAATCGTGTTTCCGCGCAAATTCGAACATTCGCCGGTTCGTAATGCGACCGACGATTTGCTCACTTACCTGAGGCACAAATTGCATGTGGTATTCTTTCCCCCTTTGTTTTGTTGCGCAGTCCGCTGTATCGGAGTTGCTTTTCATCATGTTCATTGTAATTGTTGGCTTTATTTGAGATAGCGAGTGGAAGGATCGAGTGCCTTTGGTTTGCATTTAGGCAAGGTTATCAGTTTCATCAATCGCCTAATATGCCATGTGTACCCCTGCGCATACTCGCATCACCTTGAAGCTATGCTCGGGCGGCTCGTAATTTCAGCGAGCGACGGTGTCCTTAGTCTTTGTCTCACGCCGGTTTGATTTTCCGTGAACCTATCCTGGACACACCATTTACATCAAACCAGGAATCAATACTCAATAATCAGATATGTACACTGTAATTATTGGTACTGGTTACATTCATATAAAAACCTATGATGCGCCGCTACATTCTCGGAAGAATGTGTAAATCATGTCATTACCAAATTGAAAAAGGTCTTGGCGGTATAGACTAATTCTACCCATTTCATCTGAAATATTTAACAGAACTTGGGCATGAAAGGGAATCGACTTGCACAAAATTGATAATGTGCGTTGGACCAAAATGTAAATGGCTAGAAGTATCCAAATTACTGATGTATATTACTGATGAGTGTGTGTATGAGGTATACGTATATTGAAGCCATCAAATTGCGTGTTGAAGAAAAATAATGTAGGCCTACTGATTTACATCATGCAGTTTCTCATAATTTTTTCTTTTACATTAAACAACCAAAATCGGACCGCAGTTCAAAATATGAAAATTGACATTTTGAAGGCTTATGATATCTACGGATAATTTAGTCAGATCGAAGTCTGGAAGTCATAATGCAAACTATCAATCAATCATTTAGAATTGTAAATACATGCACCTCCACATGCATAAGCACACACACACACACACACACACACACACACACACACACACACACACACACACACACACACACACACACACACCGTGTCAAAGTTTACTGTTCCTCCATTGTGCAATAATTGTCACATTCTTCACTGAGTAACATCATGATAACGGATCACCCACACGGCGTGAAGTGTACTCGACTGCGGGAAAGCAGGGTGACGAAACGTGAGTACAGTGGGTTGTACACTGGAGCAATAAACAGTACTTTCTATTGAGAACTGTACCGCCCGCGAAAAGATTTGCTGGTTCATCATGTATGCACATTATACATGTACCAGCATAGTTGAAATCTCTTTTATTGGCATGGGAAAAATCTTCTGCTCGTTTCAGTATACAATATACGTAAGGCCCAGACAGTATCTGGAGAATTGTTTGCGTCCGTCGGTCTCTAGGACAACGATCTAAGTGTGAAATAAAAACAGGCGCTTTGACAACGAGAAAAATATTTGCTGGAGACATCTGATACGTTTTACGCAGACTTTGATTTGTCTGCTATGAGTTTGTGCATATTACCGACGTCCATACACGTAGGTTTAATGTCCCGAAATCTTTAATAACAACATCAGTTCAAACTTTGATAGTGCGATAATAGGTCCTACTCCTTGTGGCACGAACGGCGACATGCCAAAACTGAGCTCGGTGTCTTCAAGCTTCCTGTTATGTTGTTAGCGCTATTGTGGTTATCATTTGCCCCCAACATCCGGCTATTTATCACATTAATTATCCCTTCCCCGGCAATCTCGCTGAGATAGCCTACGCAAACAAACCTTCATGCCCACGGACAGAAGGTACATTTTACTGTATTTCTATCTTCCACAGCGAATGACTGTATTCTGCAGTAAAAGCTGGGTTGGCTCTCAATATCATTCTGCTCCGTTGGAGCAAATTAATGTAGGAATAGGATGCATAACTATATCTTGGATCAAGGACGTATCTGATCACCGCAAGCAAGAAAAACGTTAACAGTCTTGCGGTCAATCATAAACTGCAAGACAGCATCACTTCACAGTCATGTGTTATTTCGCTACGCCAAAAGTTTCCATGCTTTCGTGCACATGGTGCATTATGTGTCAGGTGTTTGTAGAGAACTTACAAGTTGCTGCCAGGGTTTGGTTAGGGTTGTCTGTTGTATGGGATTATCATCTATGCCGATACTTCTGTGATTACCATGATAACTTCGTCCCCAGAACAAGTTATTCCGAAGTTTGCCCAGGAGGAGAGGGGAGGGGAGGGGAGGGGAGGGGAGGGGAAGATGAAGGGGGGGGGGGATGCTGTCGCAAAACTTAATATTTCCCCCAGTAGTCTATGTAACAGACACTATCATTTTGCCCAGCACTGCAGTGTATAGACTGGTAGTTATTTTAGCAGGGAGGTGGAAGAGAAATGCTCTCTTATACCACATCCCTGGTTCAAGCAGCTTTTCCATACCGCAAACGATGTCACCCTCCCCCCCCCCCCCCCAACAAAAAGTAAATGATTACATCAATCAATATACATATCGCGAAGATTGGTAGGTGAGAGATTGAATCCGCGCAAGACCTAAAACAACTCTAACAAACACACTTGAAGAGACCAAGAAAACGTGGTTGTTTTTTGCCCCATACATGTATAAGAATATCAGATTATCTTCAAAGTGTTAACTCAGCGAGCCAGCTATACAGGACCAACTTTTCCTTTGAAGTTATCAGACACAAATCAGCCAATATAAGGAGGTACGTATAGGACTGGCTGTGTCGCAAAAGCTGACTTTAGACATCAGAAAAGTGCATTCACTGCATGTGTGCGTCATGGTTCGTAGACCACTGACCAAGGCCCATTTGTGACACGATGATTATAATGACGGATGATTTAATTGCACTTTATAGCTCTACTCATTTACGCTAATTAATTGTACTTTGCAGTGTCGGCAAGTCGTATATAGCGGGTGAGGGAACTCTGATTAACAAGTGCAGGGAGGAGCGCGCGGGAATTTGATCTCTGTACACGCTATTACTTAAAGAACACTTTAAGCCGTCTCTGGCAGCGATGATTACACATGTAAATGGTTGCTATGGTAATGCATCTTTGACGATCTCTCTGACTCCCTCCCACTCTTTCTCACTCCATTTTTTTTTTTTTTTTTTTTTTTGGCCTTCTGTGAGTGCTCTCTTGCCAATTTGATGTGGCATTATAATGTGATCGATTAGACAATCCTATTGGTAGTTTATACGGGGTAAAAGTTTCATGAGACCTTTGAATAAAACCTGACATCATTATTTTCTGTTGCTATGAATGAGTTGAATGTGCAATGGTGATTTTCATCCCCTTTTTCTCATCCACATTCCTTTAGGTCCATGTCTCCATTTATGATACTTTTCGTGACGTAATTGTGCTCACATTTTATCACCTTTTTTGTCAGCACATACTGGTCTGAAAAGCAAAGACATTCTATTGCGCAGGAATTAACTCTAAAATCTTTAAAGATATATCTCCTACAGATCTGCAGCAGACCGAAACACGTTTCATCTACAAAATGTCTGCAGAAAAACATATTTTTTTCTGTTTTCTAGAGAAGCCTTTACGTCGCCTGTATAGGTTTTGATGAATGTTGTTTCTTTCAAACAGTTCATACGGCATGTATGGTGTCTTTGCAAGCTACTGAGGGAATTCCCCATCAGTATCCCTTTGACTTATTGTGGGTTTTTACACTTTCATTAAATCGTATTTCTCAAATTTCATCGATAAACCTGGAAACACTCTCTGCCAATTACATCAGCTATCGGAAATCCTTCTGCAATGTTATATATCCACCTGTTTGTATTATTCAAAGAGTGTGGACAGTTTTGGTTGAGGTGAGGATTTAGCTTTTAAAGATACAATATTCAGAAACCACTCTATGAGATGTCACAGAGCATGCACTTCTAAGTGGTATCAATAGTTTATTTGATGAAAATCGGTTTTGAAATGGCTGAAATATCCAAAAATAAAGTGAAACAAAGAGATCCTAATAAAAGGCGTGGCCTGTCGCCTTTTATTGTTATCACTTTTTTTGATATCTCGGCCATTTGAAAACCAATTTTCATCAAATAAACGTTTAATCCTTCTTAGAATTACATGCTCTTTCATATTTCATAAGAGGTTTCTCATTATCTCACCTAGGAATGTTCAAAACATGAATCCCCACCTCAACCAGAACTGTACAGTCCCTTTAAAGTCCAATCTAAACTTTCATTTCTACATCCTAAAATCTAATGTCAGTTTATCCGGGGTATAGTTGAACGCAGAATGATTTTTCAATATGATTTGCATCCAAACTCGTTCATGGTTCGCTGCTTTGAACCCGACAAATCATCCAAGACAATAACGTCCCCCAATATGTCCCAGCTTCAGAGCTACAGTTCTATTAGGGTGCGGGTATTGTCCCATGTATACACACATAGTGGAACAGTTGTAATCACGCCAAATATTCTTAGGGTCAGTTTGCTGACTTGTCGCGCATGTAAGTGTATTAAAGCCCCCCACCCCATCCCCCACCCCCCCCCCCCCCACCCCACACACACACACACACACAAAGTTTATAGCATATTCTGTCGGGAGTGAGCAGATATTCACATAAAAATGTTGCACTTTCTTCTCTTCACAGAAGTGGCTGCGTGCCGGTGGCAAAGGACTTAATGCCTTCAAAGGGAGACAGTCGCCGGTCGGTGTGTCGGTCAGCGAGAAAAGTCAAGGTACAGGTGATTCCGCAGATTTCGCAATATTTCCGTATTTTAATGTTTTTCATCTTTGATCCACTTTAATCTGTAAGCATATCAATGAAAAAATAGGGAGAAAAAGAAGAAAGAGAATTGTCTATAACTGTATCGCACAATGGTCTGTCGTCATTTTTCGGTTCTTTTAGCTCACCTGAGCCAAAGGCTCAAGTGAGCTATTGCGATCGCCCTTCGTCCGGCGTCCGTCGTCCGTCGTCCGTCGTCCGTCGTCCGTCGTCCGTCGTGCGTAAACTTTTTACATTTTCATCTTTTTCTTGAAAACCCCAAGACCGATTTTCATCAAACTTGGCAGGTAGCATCCCTAGGGGGTTAGGAACTCAATTTGTTAAAATGGGCACCATGCCCCACCCAGGGGGCCCCCAGGGGGGCCCAAACCCCCAAAATTAAGGAATCTATAAAAAATCTCCTTCTCTAGAACCAGAAGTGATAGAGCTAAGTTAATACTATGAGTTAGTACATTGATGACTGTAGTTTCAAATTTGTTCATGGCAGAATCAGGGGTGCCCCCCTTGGGACCCAGGGGAGGGGGGTGGGGAGGGGTCCTAATGGGGCCTAAATTATACATTTTCATCTTCTTCTTGAGAACCCCATGACCAATTTTCACCAAACTTGGCAGGTAGCATCCCTAGGGGGTTAGGATTTCAATTTGTTAAAATGGGCACCATGCCCCACCCAGGGGCCCCAGGGGGGGGGGGGGGGGCCCAAACCCCCAAAAGTAAGGAATCTGTAAATATCTTTTTCTCTAGAACCAGAAGTGATAGAGCTAAGTTGATACTATGAGTTAGTACATTGATGACTGTAGTTTCAAGTTTGTTCATGGCAGAATCAGGGGTGCCCCCCTTAGGACCCAGGGGAGGGGGGGGGAGGGGTCCTAATGGGGCCTAAATTATACATTTTCATCTTCTTTTTGAGAACCCCATGACGAATTTTCACCAAACTTGGCAGGTAGCATCCCTAGGGGGTTAGGATGTCAATTTGTTAAAATGGGCACCATGCCCCACCCAGGGGCCCCAGGGGGGGGGGGGGGGGGCAAACCCCCCAAAATGAAGGCATCTTTAAAAATCTTCTCTAGACTCAGAAGTTATAGAGCTAAGATAATACTATGAGTGAGTACATTAATGACTGTAGTTTCAAGTTTGTTCATAGCAAATCCAGGGGTGCCCCTCTTGGGGGCAGGGGGGGGGGGGGGTGGAAGGTCCAAATGGGGGCTTGAATTGTACATTTTCATCTTCTTCCTGAAAACCTCAGTGATGATGGATTTTCGTCAAACTTGGCAGGTAGCATCCCTAGGGGGTCAGGATCTCAATTTATCAAAATGGGCACCATGCCCCACCCAGAGGGCCCCAGGGGCCCCCAATCCCCCCCCCCCCCAATTAAGGAATCTTAAAAAATTGGGCCCTTATTGTACATTTTCATCTTCGACTTGAGAATGCCTGGTCAAATTTTAGTAGAGCTGTGAATAATTTAGATTAGTGACTGCGTGAAAGGTGAACTTGCGATACTCAGGTGAGCGCTATACCCGCGGGTCTCTTGTTTTTAAATCTTCTTCAATTTTGTCACTTGTTTACTCGCCGTCTTCGTACAGTCTGTTTATCTACTGATCTATTCCTATCTATCTATCTGAGACCATCTAATTTTTTTTTTGTATTGTGTATATGCACTGGATTGCCCTCTTTATGTTGTTTTTGTAAGCTTTTAGTGTATATCATGTAAATTAGATAATTGATCCTCCATTCCGACTCTGTATTCACCTGTCTTTCAATCAATCACTTCATTCATTCATTAGTCAACCATCTATCCATCCATCTATCCATCCATCCATCCATCCATCCACCCATCCACCCATCGAATCTGAAGTATTTGATCTCACAATTTTGCCTCTAGATGCAGACGTATATAATGATTAATCCTCCTGTAGAGTCACGCTTCGATAATCAACTTTGTTTCCAACGTAGGTTGACACAGTCCATCAAATCACAGCGTTCAGATTTGTTACATTCATCTAATGATATCTAGATATTATGTTCCTGTTTCGAAATCCTTCTTGATCAGAAGTCACGTTATTCTTGGCACTATATGCACAGATATATTTCCTGCTTTCTCACACTTCCTCTGCATCACACAGCAGTTTAAAAGGGATGGTATAGTTTTGGTTGAGATGGGGCTCAAGGAACACGAATTCAAGGTGTGATAAAGATTGGTTTTGAAATGGCCGAGATATCCAAAAGCAAAGAGGTCCTATCAAGATGGAACCCACCTTTTATCAGGATCACGTTGTTTACTTTATTTTTTGATATTTCAGCCGTTTCAACACCGATTTTCATCAAATAAATCTTGAATTCCTCCTATAGAATTGTATGCTCTTTAATATTTCAGAAGTGGTTTCTGATTATCTCGCAAAAAAAGTTAAAATCTTCATCGCCAATCTCAACCAAAACTATGCCATCCCTTTAATCATATGCGATTCCTTATCTTTCTCCATTCCCTTAGTCGGAGTTTACCCCAAACAAGAAAGATGCCTTCATACCTGTTTAAGATGCACACTGGACGATTCTATACATACTTCACCAGTTTCCCATGATTGCGTTTGAACTTGAGTACCAGTAAATCTGATAAATTGCTACACGGGGATGAAGTGGCATATAAAGCAGGCGATTTTATGCAGCATGCCCGTTTTGTTTGCACTCAATACACTTTTCTTCCTTTTTTTTTTTCTTAATCCGCTAAACCCAGGTCCTCCATTCGCGGAGATTTCGTGTCGATTGTCCGGTGCGTGTGTGTGTGTGTGTGAACATAAACTCCCGAATATCGCACATTATGCGCGGAGCCCGTGTAATTTGATACTTAGCGCTCAGCCAGTGTAAATTATTCCAGGTGAGTCTGAATGCGCGGGTGTTCATAGGTCGCAGGTAAAAGCACTGCGCTGAATATTCCATTTGCGACACTTACTCCGCTTGCTATCTGCGTTTGCAGAGCACCTGTCAGTATGCCTGCGTATTTCTAGCTCGAACAATCAGCGGCTGAGCAGCGCTCTATGGATGAAATCTATCGCTGCATGTAACCTGCATGAATGACATCGTGTAATATATACCATAGATATTTTGACAAAAGTTACTTGTATCATGGATGTTTTCTACCTCCATGCTTGTATCATGTTGGGTGTTTCATTGAATATGATGTGTTGTTTAAACTCCTCGACTTGGCATAAAGCAGAAAGCAAATAAAACGATACAATTATTGGTCATGTCTCGTCAATCAAATCAGCTTACATCTCCAGAACTTCTCTCATCCATCACTGGCGACAAGTAAACTTTACTCCTAGTCCTACTTAAAGGGAACACAAACCTTAAGAGCAATGTGGATTGAGTGAAAGCAGTAACATTAGTAGAAGACATTAGTGAAAATTTGAGGAACATCGGGCAATCGATGCAAAAGTTATGAATTTTTAAGGTTTTGGTGTTGGAACTGCTGGGTCAGGAGACTACTAGAGGTTATGACGTATGAGTGGACTACAACATAAAGAAAATATAAAGGGAATTTGATAAAAATTCATTTTTCATGAAAATTACACATTCCATCAACTTGATAACGACATAATATGTTAGGGGTAGTATTCTTCCCCCTGCTTTCTGAAAGCGGTTAGTGAAGTACTCTTTCATTTTGCTAGAAAAGTGTTTGTTTTTTTGTTTGTAGAATTCCTTTTATATTTTCTTAATTTGTAGTCCACTCATACGTCATAACCTCTAGTAGTCTCCTCATCCAGCGGTTCCAACACCAAAACTTTAAAAATTCAGAACTTTTGCATCGATTGTCCGATTTTCCTCAAACTTTCATTGATGTGTTCTACTAATGTTAATGCTTTTACTCAATCCACATTAATCTTTGGGTTTATGTTCCCTTTAAGTTATGACATGAACGCTGTCATCATGAGGTTTCAATGTTTTGATTTGAAAGTATTCGTTCTTATGTGTACGTCTGAGTAAATTTTGATACCTCTTTTAATGAAAAATCCAAAGACGACCAAGGTATTTTGTTTTTCGATGTCTCTAGGTAGAAAACTTTCGTATCGTACAGTATGTTGTATTTACTCTCTGCTTAGAAACGGTTAGCGATGACAAATTGTAAAACGGGTTTCTTGATATTAGCCTTGTTTATGATAAACCATGTGCACGACGCAAGGGGAAACGCATGATGCAATGTTTTACTGTAGCAGCATCTCGAGGGTTTAGAACGTAGACTAAGTACACTGCCATCCACTGTATAATCGCTTCCTCCTGACTGGGAGAAAGAGGCAGAATTCATTCATAAAACAGGTGGTGAGATGGGCTTGAATGTGAGGGGGAGGGGGGGGGGGGGCGTGTAGGAGTGGCTGTGGAGTAGGGGTCGCGCGTGGGTCAGGGGATTCAAAAGAGGGGTGTGAGGCGTTTGGTATAGCTCCTTGGTAGAGGGGTACACCTTGGGGAGGGGTAAAGGGTGGGGTGGGATTCCATTGGTGTTGCAAGTCCGTACATGCTCGTCCTGAAAATGCGCGCAAAGATAAATGGACAGCCTGTTTTGGGTAAGCAAGCTCTATAAATGTTGGTAGCCAATAGTTTGATTTTGACAGCACGTGGTTGTGCATCTACATTTTGTACATTCTTGGTGAGACAGTGCGGTGGAACGCACGAATTTCTGGAGTGAAACAGTTCTCAAACCGGATTAAAAAACGTTGATTAGAACTTGATTTTGCGATCAACTTTTAACTGGAGCTAAAAGTTTTGGAGTGTCGTCGTGGTTCCGTCGTCAAAAGTTTATGATAGCAGGTAAGATCATGGTGGTCGATCATAATGGAACTTTTCAACACTTTGGTACGTAGCACCTCATACAAAAGATAGATAGCCCGACAATTAGCAAAATCTACTGCAGTTTTCCAGTTTGCTTTTATATGCGATATATAGAGTAGTTGTTATCTTATTCTTGCGCTGTTGTGTGCGTCTTGGCTCGACCCAGTCACTGAGCGTGCAACATTGCATGGCATCCGTGCGGGATGTGTTTGATATTCATAGATTAAATGTCGTAATTATTGCTGGACATGTTCTGTCAGCGTCATCTTGGTCCGAAAATAACAAGTAGGCCTACATATTGGTCAATACATAAGTCTATTGCCTCCACTCCGGTTAAAGGGATGGTACAGTTTCGGTTTAGATGAGGCTTCAGGTTGCCAACTTTTTTTGATGATGAAAAAACAGATTTATTTGCCCTCGTGTGCTCATGATCCGTGATCGCTTCTCGTTTGTCTCTAGACATTCAATTGCTAGACCTATTCGGTCGTAAGTTCGTATTATATGCGTTGGTAAATTTACTCAAATACGTACCCTGTTACCTGTATTTAAACGACGATGCGTGCCCTTGTTTTTTCTTTGATTTACATAATGCTATCAGATGAGTTTTATAACTTTGACTATGACTATGTTTTGTGTGCCTTGTATCATGTGTATGGTGGGGGGGGGGGAGGGGGCATTTGCATGTTTTGTTTTTGTGAGGTTTGCAACTTCAAAAGAAATCGACGGTGCATAGCCTAGATCCTCCAGAGAAAATGCGTCAGTCAAATTGTTCGAAATTGTTTCTTTCATTTTTCTGCACGGATTGCTGTGGCCTGTGGTGTATACACATTTGCTTATTGAAATCTTGGGTATTCTTTTTTCCCCTTGATGGACCCTTCCACAAATTATGAGTGCTGCGAATATCTTTTTTTTTTCTATCATTTTTGTCTTTACATCTTGTTTTCTTTCCTCGTTGTACAGTGTCAACTCGTTTATTTGAATGTTTATTATGTGCCGATAAATATGGTTTTGAACATGCTTTGTTTTGCTGGATTAAGTCTTGTTGGCCTTGTGTCACGTTCAACTTCAAGGCAGTGCCGATGGCCAATAAACTGTAGTAGGCCCTACTGAAAGGCTGCCAACTTGAAAATCCAGGGGACATGGTATGTTTGTCCGAAAGGACTGTCCACAGCGACAATATCACCCCACCTCATCAAAACAGAGACAATTGAATAGACTGGTGATCTTTAAAAATGGATAAAAAGTGGAAATGTTCCTAACACGGCGAAAGACACCTGCAGCAAGGCTTCCCGTGGTCGATCAAAGCTCTTTGTACATCAAGAAAGAAAGAAGTGGCTCTGAAACGGGTCGGCAGTTACAGTCTCCCTGGTTGAAACAAGGAGTTATCAGTTCCCACCTCCTCCCTGGTTGAAATCAGGGAGGTATACTCTCACCTCCCTGGTTGAAATTGAACAAAAATCCCGTCCGGACGGCCTCAAGGGAGTCACAAGGGAGAACTCTGTTGTTATTGTCCTCTTGATGTCTGGACTCAGAAGACGGTCAAGTAAGGTCACGACGTTGATGACCTCTGTGACCTCCGTCTTTTTTTTTTATCTTCGCGGCGAGGAATGTGACACAGATATTGTACGGAATAGAAACTCGGTCTTATGATGGAGTGATTGCACTGCCTTTCCAGCATCGTAAGACAAAAAAAGTGTTTGACCCTTTTGGACATGTGCACGATTTCATATTACCTTTGCTATCTTGTCGATATATTGAAATCTCTTCGGTTTATGTATGTATGTTCACCTACCTGTTTCATTTCGCAACGTGTTCGATACACATCTACTGATGCCAGTGGGATATAATTTCCTCGATTGCGCAATAGTTTCACTTACGAAGTTAGGACTGTTCAGCAATCAAATCCGGAAATTTTTGACCTTTCATGTTTTCTTCTACATCTCTTCTCTCTCAATTCAGACCATGAGAGCGCACCACCAACCAACACCTGCTAGTTGTGTTACCACAAGTTCTGGGAAAATGGAACGCATCGATAGAAGTCTGCGAGAGCTGGCCCAACTTCTAGGATTACAAGTAAGTCTTCAATAACTTTACCATGCAATTCTGTTTGGGTGTAGTTGTAAAGAATTGATACGATTGTTAACCTTATTATACAAGATGACACATTTGAGAAGACCATTGTAGACTGAATATATAGAATCCTTAATTAGGGAGGAGAGAGATAGAGTGTCATTAATTGAGAGGGGCTGGTACTGACAAGGGGCATTTTTCGATGGTAACCGGGTTTATTTTCTTTCTTTTTAAAGCGAATGCCAGTCACCAAGAGTCTTGTCTCGTTTGTTTGTTTTACATTTTTGAGGTCATATCATCGTTCGTTATTTTCGTTCGTGCTCTTTCAATGGCTTGTTAAATGCATAAAATACTAAAACGAAATTTCCAATGAAACAACTTTATGGAAGCACCAGCCTGTAAATGAATGAGTAGATCACGCAGTCACAAAATAATTTTTTCCGAGGTTCCCTCGTACTTCCTGAAGTAATTCACTCATGAACATTCAGAACATTGGGCCGAATGCATAAAACAAGCAATTGCTTGTAAGCAATTGCTTCAAGCAAAAGCACAAGCTCGTCTAGTAAAAGGTGTAGCTCAAGCAATTGCTTAGATACATATGCATAATCTTTTGCTTGTGCACATACCTTTTGCTTGCATTCAGCAAGCAATTGCTTAGGGTTCGAACAATAGCGTCACGCCTGTGCGAACACAAGAACAAAGGCGAGTGTGGCAGCATGCATTTGAAAGGGCATGTGTGTGCGGAAACATTTCCTGACATAGCAGACGAGCTATGAAATGACACTCATAAATGCACACACAGACGCACACACACACAACTATACACACACTCGTATTACTGGCTGATTCCCACCTCTGCTCTTACAATAGCCCGCATCTGCCAGATCGCACATGGAGAGACGTCTCCTTGCTCTCCACCGAAGTGAGACATCCTACCTGTTTTTCATCAAATTTTGCGTGCTAACCACTGGACATTCCCGTTGTTGAAATGAAAAATTTCTTACTCTACTTAAGAGTAATTTCTTGTAGATTTATACCACTCCTTCACAATTGTTGTCTTTCTTCCATGAATATGAAAATGATACTTAAAAGGGAACGTCCCAGATAAGCAAAAGCTCAAGCTCATTTTACAGAGCTTGGAAAACCGTAAGCAATTGCTAGCAAGAACTAGCAAAAGGTATGTTTTATACATACGTTTTTAAGCAAATGCTTGGTATCTAAGCAATTGCTTGCGGACAGCAAGCAATTGCTTGTACTTGCTAGCAAGAGCTTCTGCTCGCGAGCAATTGCTTGTTGTTATGCATACGGATTCGAGTAAAAGGCTAGCACAAGCAATTGCTAGCGTTTATGCATCCGGCCCATTGTGTCTGTTATACATTCCGCTGTAGGGGCGGATCCAGGAATTCCGCAAAGAAGGGGGGGGGGGGGGGTACAAAATTTCCTTCATTTTTTTCTTTTTATTTCTTTTGTTAAAAAAAAGGGGCGTCCCCTCCTGGATCCTCTTGGATTTAACTTTATCCCTTTGATTAAAATTTTGTCCTCTTACTTGTGAATCTCGAAAGTACAATTCGACCGATTTCAGGAAAGTTCCTTGTGAGGTGATGCTTTGACTGACTCATGAAAATCGTAAAGTTATATAGTAGGTTATTTATACAACTTTAACTAAACCGTATAATAAGTAACTCGACACTCCCGATTCAGGAGGGGCTCTCTGTTCGTAGACTTAAAAGGTAAGGCGTAATTCGCGCCAGAAATGTAGGAAGTTGAGCTTAGAAGTCGAACATTGCAAGTATTTTTGCTGATAGTTCACCGTTGCTTGAGGCACCCAGAGAAACGAAATGTGCGGTATATAGTCATGACTTTGTCGTCTGCTCCAATCAGTTTCCGCCATGCTGTTTCGATAGAATGCTGCATTAATTTTTATATCTGCCCGCGGTTTGAGCGATCGTGTGGAGGCGATAACACCTTATCAGAACACTTGAAAATACCTCGTATATGCATTTTCACTTTCTGCGCATCATGTGCGTGGTTGGGGGCTATGCCCATATATGGACCACGGACAACCTGTTAGACGCTCTGGTATCTAGACGAGATGAGAGTCCACCCTTGTGTTGGTACACGCATGTTATAGAAGGAGTGAAAAAAACAACAGCAACAGAAATAGTCGAACAAAAAATAAAAACACAACCGAACGACTGATACATATTTATGATATCTTTACATGAAGGCGGGAGATAAGGCGATCGAATGGATTCAATTGATATCGCTTGTTATATGAACTGACAAGCAAGGAAATCTGGTCTTTAGTTGCCCGGCGGTGACTACGGGCTAAAAAGAAGAAGTCTCTAAAGATTTTTCTTTGATTTTTTACTTTATGGGGAAAAAGGGGGGGGGGGGTTGATGGGGGAGAGAATGTTGATCTTGGACTTGTGGATTCTTCATTTGGTTTCTGGGTACAAAATAAACTATGGTATTCATCAGAATTCACAGGAAATTGTCACGACAACACTATTGACACCAGAAAATACTTTTCGATACCCAATCCACTGTCTGAAGGCCAGTCTCTTCAAAGATTTGTGGCAGATCAGATTCTTTATCAATGTTATCTTTTTATACTTGTAGGCTTTATGATTATGATGCACAACTTTTTTTCTTTCACTGATCAATACTTTATTCATTTTCAGAACAAAAAGACCTCCTGCCTACTGCAAGCACGCCAATTTTGAATATTTTTTATCGTATATAATCAGAATTTGAGACTATTTGTTTCCTTGTATATTGTATAATACAAATTATATTCAAGCAAATAAAGAGACAAAAAATGGACAGATCAAAAACATCAATATTATCATATTGTTCACTGAGAAAGGTACGCTATAATGCATGTGGCCTTTTACTGTTTCTGGCTGTATTTTACGAGCCAAATTCCCTTCCTATATGGTTGTTTCAGTTTCATATGACTGCTTGGTGTGTATTTGTTAGAATTCTTGGTTGGTTGTCTAGGTATACTCTCATTATGTACAGGCGAATGAAGGTCATTGCTGTGAGTGGGATCCTTTCTGTAACAGTTTACTAAACTCGTAGGGAGTTTCTTATTTATAGTATAACGATGACAACTCGGCTTAATGAGCTGGATGTTTTATTTTATTGTATGTCTTTATTCACTAAAGTACAAAGGTTGTAACTAGAGAATACCCACACATAAGCGATAGTAGTTAGTACATTGTAATATGACGACTGAACAGATCTTATTAAAAAAAAAAGAATGATAATGGTAGTAATATGCTCGTATTTATGTGCTAAGTCAACATAATTGCTGATTTCTTTAACTGAATTCAGTTCCTTAACACAGTTTGTGAATGAAGTATTCCTTTTTTAAGGAATGTTGGCAACCATTATAGTTAGCATTAGTGACGAAATGAATGGTCAGAATTTATGAATTCGCTTGATTTGATGAAAGATTAGAAAAATTAATGTACGTACTTCAGACCACACGTGCTCGACATTCTCAATGATTTTGAGTGAAAGTCGGTTTTTTGAGAGCTCTTTCAATTTACTGAATGGAAATATATTTCTTTTGCATACCGAGTCTAGAGATATGCCTTCTCCCCCCTCCCCCCCCCCCCCCCCCGACAGAGATATTACTTTTATGACTTATCTTTAGAAACCTAACAGGAGCCTGCTCATGTGAAGTGGCGTGAAAGTCCCGTTTGTAAGAAATGCACTCACTAGTATGCTTCCGTATTGCGGATCCTCCTCCGTTTGCAAATTGATTAGATCCTATGACAAATGAGTTGAACCTGATGTGTATCCGGTGTGATATATTATGACACGAATATATTGCATTCAAGCATCCGTAATGCAATCCTGGATAGACAGCTCTTAATATACATTCCCATTTGCAGAAGAAACAAACCCAGCATTAGTGCTTTAAAATAGTTCCAAATTGTGAGTTTTAGATAGAAACAACCACTGTAAAAAAGTTGAATCCGTATAATCAATGTTAAGTATTGTTAAATAGACAAAATGTGAACAATAGTTAAAATAAAAATGTTACCAGACTAAACCGTCTACACTATGGTTTAATGAGAAAAATACCGATATCTCCTTTTATTTTAGGCCTTAGTGCGAAAATTTTATATGGTATAAGGATGTTTTGTGATACAACAGTCTTACACATATGCATTAAATGTGATATCTTGAACATTTTTTAAATCACTGTTCCCAAAGGTAAACAAGACCTGGAACAGGACTAACTTGATGATGAGAATCAACGAAAGTAGTCCTTCTCACTTTTTTACATGTTATCTTTTTCGTAGATTTTACCAGAAAGGAGAGCGATCATGTGATTTTTTTTTCCTTCGTTCATTTGTAGCCAGACTTCGTTGTAACCTAATTTACATGGTAGATATCACTCGGATTTTTTGCTGTATCAAATACATTTTTGAATTTTGTACATATCAAACATAAATTTGCCCTCTTTTGATGGAAAACGTGTAAATGTTCCTATCAAGAACTTGTCCGGAATAGCAACTGCTTGTATGATAACATTCAACATGCATGACATTCAACTTCAGACGTAAATAAATCCCAAGATATCCAAGATATTTGCTTGGTATAAGGCCCTATCCCCCCCCCCCCCAAAAAAAAATATATATATATATATAAATAAATAAATAAATAAATAAAATAAATAAAAATAAATAGATAAAATAAAATAAAATAAAAAAATAAATAAATGAATTTAAAAAAAGCCCCAAACAATCAATCATAACACATGTACACACAAAACAATTAAGGTTACATAGACATAGAACGAATAATTAAAGTAAATCAGTTGGTTTTGTTTTGTTTTGTTTTTTAATCTTGAATTAGTTTGGCCACTGGTATGTAGATACAGCAGGGAGGATGCCACAGTCAGAAGTTTTGAAACAATTTTTTGGCATTCTGCATTTGGGATTGGCATGATTGGTGTTCGCGATATTTTGTGGTCCATCGCAGCCGCGGTGTGGTGGATATCGTGCGTGAGCGCGATGTTTGTCATGTTTGTAGCATGAAAGAGAAACGATGAGCAGTTTTTGCGTGTCCCTGGCTCCCCTGAGCATTAGTAGCTTTGAGTTGGCCCCACTATTGTGGTGATCCACATGACACCGGCTTGATGGTTCCCCCCATTCATACGGAACCCATCCGCCACAGACCCTGCACCTGCTCCAAGCTCTTGGGTCGAGTGGCGTAACAAAGGGCAGACATCATCATGTGTCAGTGCCGAAGACGACAGAATGACTGAAATAAAAATTTAATTTTCACTTTTCAAACCGCAGAGTAGACGTAGTAGAACATGCATGCGAGCAGTATTTTTGCAAGAAGCAGCTTTCTCTCTCTCTCTGTCTTTACTTTTAGATGCATCGATATTTCCTCTTCGCCGATGCAGATGGAAAAGTCTGTGACGCAAGTGAAACGAAATCCGGAGATATTCTACCACAGCTGCGTGTAATACCATACTGCTTGTGACTCCGGACTTTACCGTTGTCGAACTTCACTGTACAATTTGCTCGTTTGTAGAATGAAAGGTGGGTGGGAGAGATGGGCGGGGGGGGGGGGGGGACAAGCAAAGGTAAAGGCGCACGAAATGTGTGACACGTGCGATTGACTGTGTGTCTATTATCCTAGCGGTCAAAGGTCATGATCTTTGTGATTTACAGTTGGAGCAAGGGTTTGGGTAAGCAAACATACGGCATCACCGTTCGACATTTCGCATTTTGGTCGCCGCTGACTCCACGGAGGGAGATCGGAGCTTTTGCAGGTAAACGGAGTGACGCGATGTATTATGCCTTCTACCACCTGCTCAGCGATCTTTCGTAATTGGCAATATTTCCGAGAATCCTAATCTAAACTTCCTGAGAAACTCCTCGTCACGTCTCTCGATTCTTTTGGTCTGCATCTTTACCAGGTTACTACAAGCAAGGAAGTATACTAGTAGTAGTACCTCCTTGCAACAAGATGTCCAAGTGGCGGTAATGTCCCATTAGGTTTTATTACATCACGCCCGTTTCTAGTCACGGTCATCACGGTTCTACCATCATGGTTCTACCAACGAGGTACAGCCTCCTTGGTTCTACTACAGTTGTAGTATGATGCGGGGGGTCTTGGTATGCTTTCTAAAATGTTTATCATCGATGATGCGTCACCACTCGAGCGGGAATGTCCCGTAATGTTACGAGGATGTAGGCCTATCAGAATGATCATCCGCACTCATGCTGTCTCGCCACTCACTTCTCTACCTGTTTAACGTCAGAATCACATTTCACACTGTTTACATTGCCGTTGGTATTTTTTTTAACTGTCTTTTCTGATTACCGAGTTCATCCTCATCGATCCTCGAGAGCCAAGGGTTGTTGCTGTTGTTGTTGTCGTTGTTGTTTTGTCGTCGTTGTTGTTGTTTGTAACTTCTCTATGTTGAGTTCTCGGTCTCCTTTGAAACACAGAATAAGAAATTCGGTTGCTATATTGAAAGAGGAAGAAGTCGGGTCCTGAAGAGTTCTGAGAGATTGAAGGCACGCGGGAAAAAAAAATGCGGAGAATGCGAATGTCGAAAAAAAAAAAACAACAACAACAACAAAGAAGCAAACTTCAACATTGGTGTTTAGGTTGCAAAAGATCGCCAAACCAGCGCGAGGGTTGGGAAGCGTTGTCAGTTGCTCGCGGGCGTCGTTTTTCATTTGGTGAGAAATGAAACAAAATGAAAGGAAATATCTTGCAAACGTTTCCAGTATTTCAATGCTCGTGATTTGTTCTTGAAAGTGTATAAAAAGCTTCGTCTTATGCCTACGACTGGCTCAAGATGTGGGCGATGTTCGCAAAATCTTCGTGAAACTCCAAACAGATCCAGACTTTTTGGAAAATGTCTCACATATTTTGTCTCTTGAAAGATGTGAAGTTCGTCCGATCATTTCTCGACCTATCCGCAAAGTAGATTTTGCATACTCTTTTGAGACATTCTCAGGAAAATGTGATGCACTATGTTTGGGGGCAAATCGGCAACACGAGACAACTCAACTTACGTAGAGCTCATGACGAAGTTGTCTGGCTTCCAACTCTCTTCATTAAGAGAAAAACAAATCTCGAATGTTGGACTTTGCCATATTTTCAACATTCGCATCCTTTTTTTTTTTTCTCCATCCATCCCAAATCATTCGCGTGCCCCGTGGAAGGCAAGTTATATCGCTACGAATCCAATATCAAGGCGAGTCCGTGAGCAAGCGTGAATGAGATACGCTGCCCTGTTGTTGTGCATGCCTGTAGACCGGTAAAATAGTGGCGTGTGGACAAGACGCGAGCAAGCGCGCGTGACCCCCGTACCGTGCAACACCCCTGGCTCGTGGCAGCTTGTTAGCGAGTCTTCTATGGCGAAGAGCTCCCGTGAGAGTAGTAACATGGTAAAGGAAAGAGTGTGGATTATGTTTCTGTATGGTAAAGCGTGTGTATGTGATTGTGTGTTGTTTGTGTGTGTGTGTGTGGGGGGGGGGGGAGGGGGGGGGGGGGTAAAGGGATGTGTAGGGTGCATCGTCTGTGCAAGTTGTGCGTAGATAACTACCATACAGGACAGAAGGGCGTGGTCCCTTGGCTTGTCTAACAATGAGAGGGAAAGGGTGTCTCGTCATGTGGTCTCGCATTGAACAAAGCCATTTACACATGAAAATAGCGAGGTGTGAATGCAGGGAAACAGGTAGAACTCAGCATCTTATACCAAAGATCAGCAGAAGCTTTTGCAAATCCGGCTTCAGCTATTGAAATGTTTCAAACAAACTTTCGTAAGTTTTGAATACGGCTGTCAATGCTAGGGGAAGCTGATGGGTAAAGGCCATAGAACTTATAGTCCATACTGAATGGAACTGCAGTTGGTGCAGGAAAAAAAAAGTGCGTGTAGCTTCGTTAAGTGTTGTCGAAGAGAAACAGCAGTAAACCACACACACACACACACACACACACACACACACACACACACACGCACACACACGTACACACACGTACAAATGAAGGCTAGTCATGTCAACACCAAAGCCACAAGCGAAACAAACATCGCTGAGCACAAAACGTAGAAAGAGCTTGTACACACAAATATGACAAAATGTATCATTGGTAATAGAAAAGAATGGCAAACCCAGCAAGGAAATCTTATTGTCTAGAATTTTTGCTATTTAACTTTTTTTTTTAATTTGTCAGAGTTGATAACTTTCTATTGAAGATTTGGTTTCGAAGGGATTGTTAATAAATAAACAGCAGCATGCAGCATAAAATAATAAGAAAGGTAGCAAAAGATGAATCTCAAAAGAGGATAATGCATAATATTCTTTTTGTTTCCTGATCACAATTATGAGAGACTCTACGACGTGATGTAATAACAGGTATCAGCGCAAAATTCAAGAGCGCTTTTTCATTCTAACTGGCACGGTTTATTTGGACTAAAAATTTGTACCATTTTTTTTTATATATACCAATATCTGAGTTGGTACATTGTTGAGCGTGCATGGTATCAAACAAAATGTTCGAAGATTCCTTTTTGATTTTTCTTCTTCACTCTCTTTAAAAGACTGATTTGGGATTTGAATCACGGAGATGCGGGGAGACTGAAACAGGTGGTGGATGTGCGTGGAGGCACTCCCTTGCTTGGAGAGTGGGATGCAGCTTTAGTTTAAGAGATTCTCAAGCTGATTAAAAGTGGAAGCCCTTCCGTATAAGCGATCAACATTTAGTCTTCTTTCTAGCCCTGTATATTTATCTCTATCTCATGATGGAGTCGACGTGTTGAAACTCAAAGCATCCCCTCCCAATTAACAAACCCTAACCAGACAAGTTGAAAGGTGGGAGAGCTCAACAATTGCTACCAGGATAAAGCGCCTGGGATAAAGGGGCAGCTGAACGCGACAATGAAATGTCTGATAGAGGTCAGAATGCCTCGTAGTCGTAGCCACAAATTTCTACCAGATGAACTTATAATGTCTTCTTTATCCAGGGTAGCTACCTCTTCAGTGTTGCTAGTGCTCTACCAGAGGGTCCTGCCATTATTATTACCCTAGCGTTGCCAGGTAGCCATTTATACACCTGGTTCGAGGGGGACGTTGTAGCTAAAAAAAAACTGAGCGGGAATCGAACTCAGGTCCTCCGATTGGTAGTCGGGAGTCTTATCCACTATGCCACAGCGTCCCCACTGAATGAATAACATCATTATTATAGCAGGAAAATGGATCTTGAAAGAGGTGCACACAATCAGAGTGTGTGCTCTTCTCTCTTCGTGGAAATTAATAAATGACATCACCTGGACTTGATTGTTACTTCTCGAATTTGACAAAATACGCACTGCGAAAAACAATTGAGGATCTTTGGCGATGAAGCGACTGAGTCCCATTCTGACCCTGCCTCCCCCCCCCCCCTCCATTTTGTTTGAATATCGAAATCCAATATCCCAATGTCCTG
Source organism: Diadema setosum (assembly GCA_033980235.1). Classification (NCBI taxonomy): domain Eukaryota; kingdom Metazoa; phylum Echinodermata; class Echinoidea; order Diadematoida; family Diadematidae; genus Diadema; species Diadema setosum. Next base: position 4,424,870 of record CM067076.1, on the reverse strand, counting down.
CAGTGGAAGAATCGAAACAAACCAATCCTCTCGCCTTCACTCGTGTTTACAGGGACGGCGTGTTATGCAATAGCTGACAAAGGAGATCTTCCCACGCGCAGAAGCTAATCCCCATGTCTGTCCACTTCACCATTATGTTGAGCACGGGACTAACAAATAGTCCATCCAAATTCTCAACCCACGCGCCACAGGTTGAGTGTGTACCTCATTAAAGGGAATTAATCAGCTACGCTTTCCTGCTGGCGCAACCAACGCAAAGCACAAAACAGCTGCTATATACAAAGAGTATTCAAAATTGACACAAGTAGTTCTTTCTCTCATATCACCACACAATGCACGGTTATGACTTTACGTAAGCATACGTATACAGAATGTGTGAATATAATGTGCAATGTGTGAATATAATGTGCAATATTGATTCTTTATTCCTTAGGCCTATTCCTTTGTTTCATATTTTTTTGTTGTTCAGTCATTTTCTTTGCTTCTTCGTTTTCTTTGTTTTTCAAGGAGTGTTCAACTCCGCAGCCAGTGACGGTTCTGAAAATGTTTCATCCGATAATTACTTGAGTACGATATGCAATGTCTTTTTAGGATCTGATGTATGTCTCCTTAGCCGATTATATTAAGCATGTTTAATGAAATTCGAATCACAGCCAATACGATAACTTATATGTTAGTCTATGATTACCTCTCGGAATGATATAAAACGTAGAAAAAATGAATTTGACAAATATGAATGATTATTACAGTGGAGAAAAACTTATTGGAACGTCTATAAAGAAGTACTTATAAACGACGGTTTTGGCAAGACATATCGCCTTTTATCCCAGTTACAATTTTTTTAAGCTCCACTCTATACTAATTAACCTCGTCGATTTTTGTGAAACTTACATGACAGGGTTAAAATGTTCCCAATTCCACGAGACGGTACTGATGTGGGATAGATATTGTCAGAACAATCACCCTATAAAGTCTTGTATTTCCACAAGTCTTGAACAAGGCATCCTCACGCTATTTGAGTGTGGGTGTAAGAGAAATCTGCGTCATCTGCTAGCGAGACAAACCCGTCCCTTTAACTTGCGTAAATATTGGACATAGCCGTATTTACCCTTTAGTTGAGGAAAGGAAGCCCAACGAAGACACGCATACACTTATCTTACTTACGCACTTCATATTGCACTAAACTGGTAACTGCGTAAGATGCAAGCACACTAATGACGTAGGACACAAACCGATAGTGCAGTGTTGGTGTTGATAAGGAAATACAGTAAATTTTTAATCTCAGTCGTCGAGATAATTAGCTTTTAAGTTCACAATAGGTCAAATGAAGAAGCTTGTAGAAGTAATCAATTAAAAGCATCGCTTTTACTGCACTGTCACAAAAGGAAACATGAAAGCAAGTTCGTGTAGGGCTGATTCAAAGCGAAATTTCGATATGAGGTTAGCAAAATGCATAAATTATGTTTCGCTACACAGCAGAAGCTGAAAGTTATTGCGATATCCATCAGAGCTAATCTCTTCGACCCTTCAACCAATGCAGAATAGATGAGGCAAAGCCTACAACCACCTATCAGCGCAAATGGGAAATAAGCTTCATTTGTTAACTTATATAAGTTTGCTCTGAAGTTATGGATCTAAGAAAATATGATTTTAATAACGCAGTTAATGTGATATTTATACAAATAACACTGAAATGCATTGTACTGTAGTATTCAGCGTTGAATTGGGAAACTTTCTCAACAATATCGGTCGTGAAGGAACCTTCATGTTCCGTGGAGTAACAAGGTCTAGCTGGATAGTCATCCCCTCAAAAGCCAACAGACATGTCAATGAAGTTGAGACACTATCTACTTAACACCAAGACCTATCAAGTAGTAGCAACGAGCTACTCCTTCCTACGTTTAATTGTCCGTTGTCGTAATTGTGTCTTCATCACAAAATAATAATTGTCCAGAAACTAGTCGTCTTCATACATTTATATTGTTATGGTACGACAACGGGGTGTCAACTAAGAGAAGAAAAAAGTTTGAGGGAAAAATGGCAAAGATAATCGCAAACGTGAGACTTTTTGAAGTGAAAGTGAGCTTTCAGGCTTTTCAAAGTCATTGATGTATCGTAATAGCTATGAGGTAATGTAATGTGGGGCTGTTAGTGTTGGGGAGGAAGGATGAGCGAAAAGTCGTGTTTACACATAGTTTGACGTTTTATCCTTCTTAGTGCTACATGTTGTCAAAACTGAAAGCTCCGTGTTTCCAAACTGCCTTCCAATAATCGATTGTGGCACAAATCCCTGCCTGTTTCGTCTGATCGATATCCGGGGTCTTGTCAATCGATTCCCGGCTCGGTTCAGGAGTGTGTGATCACAAAAGAAACGGTGCCTTTAATATCCCATCGTGTTCGCTCCCTCCCATGCTACACGACTTCATCGATTTTCCGTTTTAACCTAAGACGGGACCGATCGACTTCACAAATTGATTGTATAATCTCAGAATGTAATGTTATTTTCCTCTCGTCTATTATGTATAAAACGAACTGTCGTCATGCAAGTCTGGCAGCTCGTAGCCTTCGTAAAAGACCCTCCCGCTGAAGTGAGGCAAGCAGAAGGGGAAGGGGTCTCGAAGAAAAATTAATGTATTCTATGGACAAAGCAAGAGTTAATGCTGTAACGATCTTGAAGTGTAGCACCGTTTACAACGATACGTTTAGTGGACAACGGAGATCGAGAGCCCAAACTTGCACATACTATACCCGCTTTGTTAGATGGGATTGTGTCTATATTGTGTGGCGTAGCGAGCCAGTAGAGAGGCTCCCATGCAGTCGCAATCACTTTATAACAGTGATTGGAGAGCTGGACCCTGTTTTGAGTCTTTACACCAAAGCTCGTGCTGCGGCCGAGCCGCGTCGCAGCCACGGTCCAAGCTTGCTGTATACAGTGCGAGGCCAAGCCGCGGCCCAAATTGGACCAGTCGTCTTGAGGTGATCTCGGCATTGGCTAGGCCGAGGCCATATCGCATATGTCTTTTTCTTTTCTTTCTGTATTTTCCCTTTTACGTTGATTGCGTCTTCTGTATAATGGACTCTTTATGTCATTTTCGTGCAATACTCTATCGCGTGCGTGCGAAACTGTGTATTGTTTGGTAAATAATGCCAGCTCTTAGTCTTGTAGGCCTACGTAAGCTAGCTACCTTATTTCCAAACGCAACAGAATACGAAGGGAAAGTGAGGAGCATCGACCGTCCTCATTACTCTAGGGCATATCCTTTGAAAAGTTCTTGTGGGATATTCTTTGATGCTCTTCTGGTTACCTGTCGTTTTAGATTTGATCTATATCTATCCAGACCTTTGCCAACTGTAGCCCATTCCACACACAAAAAAAAGTGCCCCCTCCGCGGGGACGAAGTCTCAACCTGCTACTTCTTTCATCGTTAGAGGGCGCTAATATTCTGGGAAGCAAAATAGTACTATAAGATGGTCTGGAAGTCAGGCTAGCTTTTGGTGTAAATGGCGCAGTCAAAAGCCATAGCGGATCGTGTCAGCACGAGGTCATTTAGAGATCTGCGATTTGTGATTATTATTCTTTACCTGGAGAAAGCCTTGCCCGTGTAGAAAGTTTTTCTTACTCACTTTGTCACTTCGACTAAATGAGATTTGCTTGATTCGGCCATCGGGCCTTCGTTACGATATAGATGTATGCATGGACGTCTTCGGAGGGCGCTGTCCTGGTTGGTTGTGGATATTTGCTACCAAACTCTACATAGTAGAAGAATTTGGTATTTCTATGGCGTGAATTGAAGAAATTTGGACAGATATTTAGAGACCCCTAGCTGGGTTTTGCTTCTCAATGGTGGCTTGAGTAGTCTCGCGTAACGACCCTCTGCTTGCTCCCCTTGTAATATTAGGGCCTACTAGAGCGGGACGGTCTTCGACAAAGGTTAGTAGAAAGGCAGCATGCACGTCCGTTCTACTGATAGCCTTTTGTCAAGGCCCTCTCGCTGTAATGGGCGAGCGAAGCGAGCCCAGCCGAGCGTAGTTTGCAGGCACAAACCCTTGTTGGTCGTAAAGGAGTCTGCGCCAAGACTACTACATGCACCACTTTGGCACTGTCCCATAGGCCCTGTGTTGAAGCTTCTCCCAACAAGGGTTTGTACAACCTTTGGGTCCATAAACACCTTTTCATGTTTATTGGGCGGAGCTTCACTCTGAGAGGATTGTCATGGTAACCGTGATTGACTTGCCCTATAGGGGGCTGTCTGGCTGACCGCTCCACCTGTGACCACTGAGATAAAGGTCAACCTGAGTAGAAAACCAGATGGTGGTTTGAACTGTTATGTAAGACTTGGGATGTACTTTCTAGAGGAAGAATGCTCCCCTCTGCAATGAGTGACCACCTCCTTATGAGGAACCAAGGAACATATCCCAGCCATTCCCTTTCTGCATGGAGGTGGGAATCTCTTCCCACCTCCCTGCTTTCGGTTTGTTTCTTCTTTTTCGAGTCTCTTTTCAAGCTCTCAGTAGATCTTATTCTTTCTTTTTTTCTGTCTACTCTTCATAATTACCGAATCATAGCAAGACCAACATGATTTTCCCTCTATTTTCACCTTTCTCTCAATAAATCTCTTTGTGAAAGAAATACTAAATAAATCATTCTCTGTTTTTGTACATTGAAAATGCATTCCCCATTTGTATGAAATATCTGAGCAAGTTTGTAGTTTTTTTTTTTTTTTTATATATCAGTCTACCTAACCTGTATATTTTTTTGGCCTCTTGCGTACATACTTATGTACAATTGTAATGTGTCATGTTTAAACTCCTTCTTTCATATTTCTATTATTTCATGAAGAGCTATAAACATACCTATCATAAGTCTTAATCAAGATTATACCAAACTATATGTCTTTACGAGCCTAACCTTTATCTGTTTAAAAAGAAATAAGTAGCTTTGTATGTGACATTCTGATTTAATGCGAGTCTACATAAAATCTTCATTCACCTATTTTAGATATGCATAGTGCCTGCTTATCATGCATTTCGTCAAATTTGCCTACTCGAACTTTGATAATAAATGTACCAAGGTTTCTTTGAATATTCATCTACAGTAATAGATTACTATACTTTATGATTTGGTGACCTTTCCCTTCAGGCCTACGTAATTTCTTGCTCGTGCTATTGCTAATGTGAGGTACATGTACCAACATATACGCGATTTCAAGTTTTCAAATTCTCAACTACTTGCCAATAGGCCCATAGGAGCTGAGATATAAAATTAGCTAACCTGGATCAATCCATTCAAGTAAAAATCTGACACCAAAGTCAAATTTGTAACTGTCATGCATTCAAACTGCTTCTTACAAATATTGTGGATAAAGAGCTTAATAACAAAGTTATGAATTTTTAAAGTTATAACTTTCTCTTTATCTAACTTTCCCCAAACTGTCACTGATATGTTCTAATCGCTGAATTCTCTCAATCCACATGCGATTGTATTTCAATGTGAATTTGTCTTTTACCGATATCATCAAAATATTTCTTGCGATTGTTTGATATTTCTATAAAACAGTGTTGCATTGTCATAAAGCCATGAACGCATAACTGAAGTAATGTTGTAATGCTTTCGGGGAGTAGATAAAAGAAAAGAGATGATATATATTTTGATGATATCGTAAAAGTGATATGTACTGTGCAAGTTCACGTTGAAATACATGTGGATTGAGAGAGTTCAGCAACATTATTAGAACATATCAGTGACAGTTTGAGGAAAATTAGATAAAGAAAAAGTTATGAGTTTTTGAAGTTTCTATAACCAGGTCAAAATATCAAGCTCCCACACATAATATGGGCTTCATTACCAAGGAATATATGCCCATTTTTTAAAAGAGAAATGGTTACAGTTTCAGAGACTTCAACCCCAAGTACCTTCTGATCTGGAGATTCTCCCGCCTGAAACCCCTGGTAAACGAGAGACTCCAACTTGATGTTCGCGAAGCGCATATCACGAGCGCGAATTTCCCTGCGGCCAGGGTCCAGGGCCCGCTTGAGCTCTGGAAGCTCTAATAATTAGAGTTCTTAATGTTCTCTTGTGCTATCTAAGACTTATTTTTCAACATACGAACACACAATGTGAGAAATCATTTTAAGTGGGAGACACAGAGCCAGGGCGGGAGAAATCAAATCTCAAGCGGGAGAACGGGAGATTTGGCAAAAACGGGCTTTCGGCGGGAGATCTCCAGTTGAAAGCGGGAGAGATGGAGTCTCTGCAGTTTAAAGAACAATAGCCTACCTACATTTCTTTAAAAAAACAAACAGAAGTTCATTTAAACAAACAAGCAAAAATGTGTTGCTCAGAAAATAAAGAGAATGTACCACTGGCGAGGACTGGCAGCAACAATACATGCAATCCAGACCAGAACTATCACTAAATGTGATTAATACCCCATAGACCTCAACCTGAGTGAGTTAGCTCAGTACACAATGTTTTTGTGTGCTTTTTATCAGGTTGCTACCGTGGCAATGCATTATTCAACATTGACAAAAATGTGTTTTTCAATATAAATGCATATATATCAATAATGGTCCCCAAAAATGTACCGAATCTATTAAAAGCTATAACAACATTCTAAAAACTGAGGAAAATAGCATAAGCCATAATGTTTGTGTATTATTTATTTTTATTCAAAAAGTTCATAATTTTTGTGGCAAATACTGTCCGTCCATGACGAAAGAAGTGAATATTTTTTAATGAAAAATGCCTATAAAATGGCAACACAGAATTGCCATACTCCAAAGACAGAGTTTAAGCATCAACATGCTATATAGTGGTCACATGTACCAAATATCACGTCAAATGTTCGAAGACTGAGGGAGTAAGCTCTACATTATCAATCCACAATATTTGTTTATCAAAAAAAAATGTTGCCATGGGAATGCATTGTTCAACATTGAGGAAAGAAATGCTTTGAGCAATTGAAATGTGTATTGGTCATATGTGTCAAATCTCAATCAAATCCTATACTTAAACTGCTGGATTTAGCTAAATCAATTAGTAATTTGTATGTTATCACGTAAATACATTGGTCAGCAATGACAAGAGATGAAGTTTGGATATCTTCACTTTACATTTTAGCAGCCAAAATATATGCGAAATTTCAATTCTATATAATGCTCAATAACTGATGGAGTTACAGTTGATCAATCCACATATGTAAGAAAATATTCATGTCATGGCAACAGACAGACTGAAAACCACACCTACACAAACAAATGTCTTGCTAAATGACATAGGCCCTACATGTAAGTAAGAGTGATCACCAGTCTCTAAAACTGCAAATCAAATGTTCAAAAAGTGGGCAGTTTGTTCCACAAATGTTTTTGATAGAAATGCTGTTAATGGCAAACACTGTCGACAATGACGAAAGATATACAGTATAGGCCTACAATGGTGGTCACATGTGCCAAATTTCAAGTCTATTGCTCAAAAAGCAAGGGAGTTAGGTCAATTCATGTGACTTTGTATTTATCCATAAAAATACTAATGTTCCATGGAAAGAGGCATATTGAAAATTCTATAATGTATTATTTAAGTGTTGTGCAAAATAGCATTACTATAGAGTGGTCATGATTCCCAAATTGCAACTCAAATGGTTTAAAAAAAAACAGAAAAAGTTTGATCCACAAAATTGTAAATGATTTTAAAAATATGAATAATGTTGTTATCATGGCAAAACATTGGTCAACAGTGACAAATATTACGCTGTTGCCAGCAGACTGCAGGTTCATTTCCAAACAGCACTTAATTAGATTATTACAGCTACGACACAGCAGATTCAACTCATTTTGAGTGAATACATGACAAGAAAGTATTAGCTCTTTCAGTGTTATGCAATTAATAAAGATGGAAAACAATTGATTGCAACCAGCAACTGATTTTTACTAGTATAGAATAGAGAATTATAATCAATTGCAAGTTATGATTCAGCATCCAGGAGATTTTACATTGATATCTATCACAAGTTTTAAAAGATGTATGTATAAATTCACTCAGGAAATGCATTGTTTTATCAGACCAATACATAGAGAGGAATTGACAGTGAATTTGAAACACTGTCGGAACTTGCAATAGGAGAGAGATCAAACTAGGGAGAGAAGTTACTAGTATACAGAAGACCATCTCTGACTCTACTTATTAAAGATTACTCTTAGAAGTAGAAAACCTCTTAGAAGTAATGTTTTTCTGGGTTTGGTTCATGCATAGGCATGCACCAGAACTGTTCTTTGCTTTTCAACCTTGATCTTCTCAAAGTTTAGGTTTTATTCAGAACCTATACATAATGAAATTCAAGGGTATTAATTTTAAATTATCACATAGGTTGGTACACTTACAATGAACCTAGGTTTGTGTTTAATTAGTGGGCCCATGACTACACAGTATACCAGCGAGTAAAAGAAAAAAAAAAGGCGTTTAAGGGATGGTAGTTTTGGTTGAGAAGGTGATTCAACTTATAACTTTTTGCATGATAGAAACTACTTGACATATTAAAGAGTAGTTACAATTTTATTTGATGAAAGTCGGATTTGGAAATATCCAAAAACAAAGTAAAGCAAAGTGGTCCATAAGAGAAAGTTCCCACATTTCATTAGGACCAATTGTTTGGCGATATCTCAACCATCTCAAATTTGATTTTTATCAAACGAAATTTTAATAGAATAGTTTAGGGGCCAATGCTCTTTTGATAGTCATTTAAGTGGATTCTCGTGAAATGTTGGTAAAACATGCCTTGAAATCTTGTTCAGAAAAGCAGATGATGCCCTAAAAAATATCTCATTACATTTTAGTCATTTCATGGTTTACACCATGAATCCACATAGCTTAGGTCTGCATGCTGCTCCATGGTTTACAGAAGAGTCAGATTTAGAGGGGAAAAGATGACTGTACTGTGTAAGGGAGGAACGGTCACCCCTTGGAATCTGGTGTACTGGTATCAATGGGGGAAGGGTTGTCTGACCAGTGTTGTTTTTATTTCACCCATGGACTGGTGATATCTGTCTTCCTAATTATCCAGTTATTGGGTGCTGCCAGCGAAGTCCCCAGAGATGGTGATGGACATTGGAAAGCAACCAATCACATGGGTAGAGGGTGGAGTTTGATTTTCACCGTGAGAAACTGTTTTTAGAAGTCTGTACAAACCCTTGTTGGGAGAGGATGCAGTGTAGTGGTGCGTGTATTAGTCTTGGCGCATGCAGACTCCTATACGACCAACAAGGGTTTGTGCCTGCAAACTAAGCCGAGCGCGCCAGCGCGAGGGCCTTTTGAGATCTGCTTCACACATTATTATTCATGACACGTGAACCCTTCTGAATACTCATTTTAATGGCTTCCAGTCAACCAATGGAATGGCGCGCTCCCCGCATCCTCAGCCTTGGTGGTCATGCCTGTTCGCATGCATCACTGACCACCCAAGGAGGTCTGCCACGGAACTCTACACACACTCTGTGTGTAGAATTCTGTGAGAGTGTGTAGAGTTCTGTGAGGTCTGCGGCAGCGGCGTGCATTCGCTCTATTCAAATCGGGTTCGAGCAGACAGACACGCTGATTGGACCCCGACTTTTGCTCCCGAAATCGGGGAGCAAAAGTCGGTAATTCAAAGGGCTAACAAAAGGATGCGAAGCAGATCTCAAAAGGCCCTCGCGCAACCCCACTCAGCTGGGCTCTCTTCACCATACAGCGAGAGGGCCTTGACAAAAGGCTATTCTACTGAAGGCTTTCTGTGCAGCTTCATGCTAGTAAGATTTCTAGCAACGCGCAATTAAACGTCAAAAGATGTCTTGCACTTTTCTACATGACATTTCAATTTAAAAAGGAAATGTTATGCATAGTTTAGATACGTACACTTCGCTTGGCCGTTGAAAACTTCCGTTTCGGCAAAATGATCGCATGTTGGAGTCATCAAGGAAATAAATTTACCCGAGCACTGCGGACGTACTACACTCGAGGAAAGGAATTGACTAGTTATAAACGAAAGAGAAATCAAATGCTATGATACACAGCGGAAATGAGAACTAAGTTGAGATTGAATCACTGAGCTCTGCTGCCATCACATTTTATTGGACGTGGAGAGCATTTTGCACGTGAAGATGTTAAAGAGATCCACAAGGATCATCTTCCTGTAAATAAACCAGAGAACGCTTTGTGTGTATGTATGTGTGTGTGTGTGTGTCAAATTTGAAATCAATATCGGAACGAGAAGGGATTACGAGTGGTATCATTCAAAATAATGGTAAGGACAACGCTGATCACAGTAAACATGTTTCAGATAGGGCACATAATAATGATAGTAGTTGTCCTGCATGTTCTAAAGATAAAACAGTAAATTTCAATTGACAGGACCTACATTTAGATTCAGAACAGTTGTTACTGACTAGAATTTTGCAAAAATGTATTGAAAAGAGAGAAAAGACCATGCTTAAATATTTCTTCCCTGCCAAATAATGTACAACTGTACCGTGGTATAGTAAGTTGGAAGTCTGTTATCATACGTGTTTTTTGCCTTAGTTCAAAATTATCAGTCATCACATTGTTTCAGCAGAGTGGTTAGTCACTTTGGTTGAAACAAAAAGAGTACCCTGTGTTGGAGCATGGACCTACAACGGTCCATGGTTGGAGTATCCTGCTTGAAGGTATGATCTAATGCCTCATTATTCTGTTTTTAAAAAGATCGAAATTATGTCAGACATCAGGACATAAGAAAACGAAACTGACGAAGAGTAAGTACGCCCACGTTAGCATCAGCGTATAGTGGGATTGTTAATTGTGTGATCTGTATCAGATCAATCGATTGTAACAATATTATGACACCATGGCATTCACAGATAAAACTGATGAGATTGACAGGCTGATAATCGGTTATATTGCTGGGAGGGTGTACGAAACAAGCTGCTGCACTCTCCGTGCTGAAATTCCTCCATAAAACCTCCTTTGTTTCCCCTGTCAAACTGACGAACGGGAGAGCACGTCTGTGGCAATGGGGTGCAAAACCACAAAGTAGAACTCTCGATTCTGTTAGTATGAAGATGCTTGTTCCACGGAGATCATTTTCAGCCCCTCGTGTAGTCCAGATACTGGACGATTTTTATCATCCGCAGACCCCACACACTCGGCACCCACCCGATGCGCCCAACCGCTGATTGCGACACTCCACCAATTGGTACTCCCGAAGGAGGGGTGAATTGTGTAATACAGTGTACATATACAGACACCATCAACGTACGTCCGTACACACGCGGGCACACTACGAATACAGTCCAGGAAGTGGACTACCCCTCGTGATGATCGAAGAAACAACAGAAATTGTCAAATCCCTTGATAGTGTAGTCCTCCTAATTGCATTAGCGCGTCATTCGCTCGATGCCATTCTGTTAATTAATTTTGGCGTTTCGGTGGAGTTAAGTGACGTCCCGCGCCAGGAATAAAGGAAGAACGAAAGAAAGTGAAAGCTATTATTATTATTATCCTTTACGTTTTATCTTCGCGCAAGTTTTTCCTTAAAGGCAGCAGCCATTTTGGCTCGTCCTCCATTTATCAACAGTTTTCAACTGTGGGGTGATTTAAACACCCCTTGAATTTATTCGTGTTTTCTGTATAACACCTTAGAAGTTTTTGATCGCATCGAAGCAATGTTAACATTATATATACCGCACTGACCAACTCGGGAAAGTTGTCATGTGTTAACCAAATTTAGCTTTTCATTATTTGACATGTATTTTTTTTTCTAAGCTGATGAATTATTGGTTATATCAGTCATCATTGGTTATATCATTATGGCAAAACGCATTGTATATCTCTGCTGTAATTTGCTGATATGTATAGGCTTTAAAATCGATTATTAGAACAATAATATCGCCAACAGAGGGTGCTATGATAGATAAAGAAATGTTTCGCTATGGATAAGCATGATGTATGTCGATAATTACCTTGGTAATAAGGCAATTTATATATATAATCAAGAGTGTCATTAGACAACATCGCAATATTCCAAGGCCCAAGTTTTGATAGTCGTTTAAGTTCAAGATGAAGGCAGTATGGCACACATAGGGGAGGATATAATACTCAGATATCCCTAAAAGTGACGGGCGATCGTTATTGTGGTAATTTGTTTAAATTTGACCTCCTGCAGGGGACATAAATATTAGGAGCGGGTAAAAGGCACTGTAAAAGTACCAAAAAAAAAAATACTTTCAGTGATGAAAACAGAACAATGAGAAGTAAGTTTGTGCCCAGGCGTCTGTTTCATGAAAGTCTTATGAGAGACTTTTTGCTCACAAGACACACTTATGACATTGTATGAGAGACTTCATGAAATGGATTTGAAAGTAACTATCATACATACGACTTTGGCGACTTTGGTATGTAAAGACTTTTATGTGATGACGTCATAAAACGGAGTCCGTGGTTATCCAGGTACAAAACTGAAGCAAAATAAAGGAAGGCAGAAAGATGGAAAGAAAGAGAGTGAAGGCATTGGAAGGAGAGAAGTCACTCACAGGGGCGGATCCAGGAATTCCGTAAAGAGGGGGCGTGTTTACAAAATTAAAGGGGGGCGCACGCACCCCTCCCCCATTTTTTCTTTTTATTTCTGTTGTTTCAACAAAAAATAAAGGGGGGGGGGCGTGCGCCGGTTGCGGTCCTCCCTGGATCCGCCCCTGACTCAAAATGACAGTTCATACTCAGCATTGATCAAGCATCCTGGTTAGGTCCGCAAACTTTGAGAAGATGATTGGGGTGTGAAAGATGTCGGCAAATGACACCGTACTTAATAAGACAAAATTGGAATACAAGAGACAGAAAGGGAGCATGACGTCTCAATGGGCGGTATATCTATAGTGCCTTTAAAGAACGCTTCGTGTGAATCATCTCCAATCGCCACAGTAACGCGTTTAACGAGTGCAGGAAAAATTACTCTATCTCTAATTACTCTATAAATTTGCTTTGAAGCTGATGTACGTATTACTTTCAACTCACTTCTCTAGTGTAATTCCTCTTTTCTGTTGGTTTACTCCAATCAACTTGATCGAAGGTTTAATAAGGTAAAATCATTCTGAAATACAAGCACATGCACTGTAATACATTCAAGTGATATGAGTACACATTTTGTGCAGATATAAAAAATGATGCTGTGTTCGCTATGTTCTACTACTAGTAAGTGATTTACATTCACGAGCATAATTTAATAGTTATTATCTTGCTTTGCATTCGCGCTGTTGATGGTGCATGAAATGTGCATAGCATAGATGTCACTGTTTCGCGAAAGTACGTAATTTTAAACACTCGACGATTACTCACTTAAGTATGATTTTCTAACTGAATATTTAAATATACCTTTTATGCTTGATATCATTTTTTGTCAAAGTCAACATGAAATTGAGCCTATATACCTTTAACTAAAAATCGAAATAATCAACCTGATTTCTTGGTGCACATAGTGGCAGGCATTTAAGGAGAACAAGTAAGACTGTAAAAATCTGAAGAGAAATGCTACTGTAGGTCAAATTTCATTTTCTCCTCGTTTCTGCCGATTTGTTCCTTTCAATTCTCGGCTCGACAACCACTTACAGTAATCACACCTCACTTCGCTTCGAGAGGAGAAATGAAGCGGTTAAAAGAAAAAAAATCGTGAAAAAGACGACAACGGCAAAACTGTCCGAGGCAGGGGGAAAAAAAGTATGGCGGGAAACGCATTGAGGTGTTACGGGAGCGTTGAAAATTGGGTATCTCTTCTTTTGTTCTGGGCACGTTCGATGTCATCTTCTGCTTGTTTTTTGTCATTTACGCACGATTGGGTCTAGAGGCAGAAGTGCATTGTATATCAAAGAGAGGGACACACAACATCTATAGGTGTAGGCTCCGCTCTAATATTTGTCCATGATATCGATTGTACTCTCGTTCGTTTTCTCCTTTTTTTTTTTCTGTTGTCCATTTGTACATTTTTGTTCTCTGTTATTATGTGCACGTGTGTACTTGCACCACGGTGCAGTCGCATGATCGTCGTGTTAATGCTCGATGTGGTCTTGCTCCACCAAATTCAAAGGATGGTCCGCATTTGTTATCGAAGTAAATAAGACAGCTTTATAGCAGTGGGAAGAATATGTTTTCATTGTAGCAGCGGTATAGGCAGTAATAGAAATAGTAGGAGTAGTATAGTACTATAGTAGTAGCATGGGGTTGTTGTAGCTCCATATAGTAGTGGTACACTATAATTATAGTAGTACAGTAAATAGTAGTTGTATAGTAGTAGTAGGCCTAGTAGTAGTAGTAGTAGTAGTAGTAGTAGTAGTAGCAGTAGTAGTAGTAGTAGTAGTAGTAGTAGTAGTAGTAGTACTAGTAGTACTAGTAGTAGTAGCAGCAGCAGCAGAAGAAGAATATAGTAGCAGTAAGAGTAGTAGTGGTATATTTACAGGCAGCAGTAATAGTGAATAATCACCTTTACACCTTCCCCTTTAGCCCTAAGTTAAAGATAGTGTGTGCATATACATGTATGTGGTAGTTTGATCCTTGCTCACTGAAAGTACACGTATGTTCTTTTTTTTTTTGGGGGGGGGGATGCTGTTCTGTACCCCTTCCTCTTGTCGTCTTTTAATTTATTTATTATATTCTTAAATCTACAGACATTTTCTGTTATAATTTACCAGCAGTTACTTGTTTCCCGCTCATGTCTTTTTTTTTATCATGACACATGAATGAATGAATCGAATAGATAAAATGAAGTACATAAAAAGATTCAATCCCCTAGAGATAATGTTGGTCTCAAGAAACAAACTATTTTTTCTCTCGATAAAACGTTCATTGCATTTGATGCCTGCAGGAGAAGTTTGATTTTAACCTGTTTTGACCTGTTCTTCTTCATCAACCCTTAAAAAAAAGCAACAAAAAAAAAACAAACAAACAAACAAACAAACGATGCATTGCCTCTCAACCACCCACTACTGTAAGATGAAGTATCTCACTATTGCTCGTTTGATATCAAATATATTTCTTTTTATAATTTTGCTCCATGGGCCCCGTATTTACACGTATACCACAGATGTATAGCATGGCAGAACAATTAGTGCAGTGCCCCAATTTATGATCATCTCGCTCAAGCAAACGCTTTGTGTTTATGACTAAAAGTCTACAGCGCTGAGAACATGTACAGATGTATAGAGACGAAGGGAGAAATAAAAAGCCATGTTTGATAATGTTGCCAGCATTGGTAATCTCTTTTTAGGCTGTCTCTGTTAAAGGTACTGTTTACCATTGGGAGCAGTGCTTTAATAATTGTTCGAGATATCACATTTGATGCATATCTGAGACTCGGTTGTATCACAAAACATCCTACCATATAAACAAAAATCGCAATAAAGCCTAAAATATAAGGAGATATGACTATTTTTTTTTTAATGAACCGTAGCTGAAGACGGTTTAGTTTAGAAACATTTTCATCATAACTGTTGTTCACATTTTGTATATTTAACAATATTTAACATTGATTATACTGATTATACTGATTCAAATTTTTACATTGGTCGTTTCTATCCCTAACTCACATTTTAGAACTATTTTGAATCACTTTGTCTAGAGCTGGGTTTTTGTTTCATAGCAGATGGTAGATAATGTCTTTAAGCTGAAACCATCGCTACGTTTCCATTAAATCATTTATTACACAAAATTCAGACAAGCACGTCTACACGACATGCTTCGGGCACTTTGTGCGCCATTCACATCTCGTTTCTGAATGCGCTTAATTTCCGTCATGAATGCACTGTAATCAATCTGTCTTGCACAGCGAATAGAATTGAGGGAGGTGGAAAGACGTAGGCCACACGCTGATCTGAGTGGGTTGAAATTTCAACTAAAAGTAGAAATTCCCCAAAGATGGAAACATATCTGAATACCACAATATGGATGCTTGAGAGGGATTTTGAGGGGGGAGTGAGTAATCATAATCGTACATTTACTGAGAGATCTCATCAATAGAACAATATGACAATAAACAATTAGGTAATTATCTACACATTAACCATCTCATGTGAAAGGGGAAAATATCATAATACTTGCATTAAACACGTAATTTCGCTCATAGGGCTTATATACAACATTGCCGTGCAGACTTGGCCGCATAATGAACGAACGATTGCTAAGAATGAGTACAAATCATATAGAAGACTCCGTCCGTCTATCGTTTCCAAGGGAAGTCACGTTTTATTTGGTCTTATATCAAGGCAGCAAGTCGTAAAAATCTCGCCTGCACAGAGGCGTAGGTGTACGTGACGTTCCACAGAAGGAAGTGGCATGCACGGTTTAAATAGCTCCACCTACGACTCCATCGCAACTTGTGTCACCTGATAACATTGATCGAAATAACTATACCTTCTGATAGACCTATCAACTGCTGTATTCTGATTCTTAACCTAGAATCTCATACTTCACCAAGATAGTTCTCGCTATTCCTCAGAGCTTTCACGAGATTCTTCTGAGGTCTATGTCGGACGAGCAGCAGTAGCTAAATTTACGCAAAATTAATCTTACCAACAGAATAAGCCAGTTCGCAGTTCCACTTTGCGCATGAGTAACAAGGTCATTCAGACCAACAGGCATGTTGGTTTTTAAATTTGCTGGGATAAGCATCTGTAATGTAATGATTATTCATGAAATACTTATAAATGCTGCTTGCCAGCATATTCACCTGACAGGAAAAGTAGTATTTGGCAATATCAATAGAAAGAGATTGTCAATACATTCAATGCAAAATAATGAAATGGAAGCTTTCCCAAGTGTAAATTGACGGATCGTTCTGCTCATCTGGTCTACGTAACTCATCCTTTGTTTGAACAGGATTGATGAATCCCATGATTGTTACGTAAAGCTTATGCATTATATCGCTCTGAAAACGAGTAAAGTGCCCCTATAACCGACTGTGAAAAGAGAAAGGTCATTCGGACCAATGCACACATGAGCTAACTCCGAACTGGCTTATTAGTGGCGAAAGAAAGGAACGTGAAGAATAGATATCTTTCCCACAATCGGCATATCATTCATTCATTTATTTCTATATCTAGGCATAATAAGTAACATTTACAAAAGTCCAAATGGAATTGTCATGGCATACGTCTTGAATGGTGGAATCATAAGAAGCACATAGGAAGATTATTGGAAACGATCCCTTTGGTATTGTAGCAGTAGTAAATCTGATTTGCTTGAAAATCGCAAACATTAATTGTCGAGATAACATAGTGATTAAGATTATTACAGGATTTCGTCTTGAAGCATGATAAAGATGGACAAAATGTCATGATTCTTCACAAAGTAATGTCTGCCCATCAGACACCGAATCCCAATTAAGATTTTTAATGTGAAGTGGTCAACGCTGCGCGTCTCGTATCGTGTTCACCATTACTCGCGTGCAAAATGTATGACTCAGTGTGAGCAATGGGTAGAAGCCTCGACAGCGCCACTCTCGCGTAACCATGAACCTCGCATACTATACAAAAGCCCCTTGATTACACTCGATGGAATTGATTCTGGACAAAGAGACGTGAATTTGTGCTCTCTGCGTGTCGAGAGGAGGTATAGCTTTTTTCATCAAGAGAGGAGAAACGGCCTTAACTTGTGAAGCGATGAAATGAAAGGTGCCGTATTCACGGTACGGGCGATTTGCTCACGCTATTCTTCAGATCGAGTGCAGCGGGCGTTGCCACAATGATGGAACGTTTGGTTGAATACAGCTCGAAACCCACCCGCGTGTACCACTGTTATCATTACAAGGTTTATTCATCTCCCCCACCATTTCTTCCATCTTTCCATTCATTAACGAATAACAGAAATCGATCAGTATTATGGCGAGTTTCATGACAATGCATTTTTCCCCCGTAGGCTCGGATTCGAATAAAGAAAGCATAACGATGTGTTATCATGTAGGATTTTCAAAGTTTCCAGACTCCAGAGTTTCTGCTTTGTGGCTCTGTATTTCATGTAAGGTGTCTATTAATTACTATAGAGTGAAGTATCATACAGCGAGTAATCCATCATATAACATGAATTGGGCTTTTAAGAGAAGACAGGCACGTTGAAACCATGTACTTTGCTGTTAATTGGTAGGCTATACGTTCACATTACGACGTGGAATAAATTGGTTAGTCAAGATTAAATTAGTGCGCGGAGGCGAGGGGGGGGGGGGGCTAGGGCTAGAAGGCACGATTTATTGCGGAAGATTGATATTTGCAATCGCCCATCGCAAAAGTGGTCTCAATAAGCCCTTCCTTCCATGCCCTTTCTTCCATACAAGGGTAAAAACAATATGATGATAATGATAATAATAATAACAACAACAACGGCAGCAGCAACAGCAGCAGCAATAATAATAATAATAATAATAATAATAATAATAATAATAATAATAATAATAATAATAATAATAATGATAAAATAATAATAATAATAATAATAATAATAATAATAATAATAATAATAATAATAATAATAATAATAATGATAATAATAATAACATGCAAATAATGATAATAAATAAGGTCTTCTTCATCCAGGGTAGCCTCTTCAGTGTTGCCACTGCTCTACCAGAAGGCCCTGCCATTATTATCACCCTAGCGTTGCTAGGCACCCATTTATACACCTGGGTCGAGAGGGACGTGGTGGCTAAAAACATCTCGAGTAGCACTGGGCTGGAATCAAACTGTGGTCCTCCGATGAGAAGTCGGGAGTCTTATCCGCTTTGCCACAGTCACGACTACACGACTACACTGAAATTGATGATAGTAATAACGATAATGACGATGAAGAGGGTGACGATGAGAATAATGGATGCAATGATGAAGACGTGGTTGGATGAGACGATGCAAGGGGGGGGGGTGGTGAAGAAAAAGCAGAAAAAGAGAGAATAACGAGATGGAGGGACGGGAGAGCAAGAAGAGTCGTAAATAGTGAAAAACTCGTTATCGGCCCTTTCTGCATTTGAAATTATAGTAAATGTACTTCTCGATACTCATTCCTTAATTCTGTTGTGTGGATTGTGAAACATGTTGTTTACATATTTGATAAAGCATGCCGATAAAATCCTGAGTGCAAGAATGTCGTAGGATCCTCTTTCACGAGATTTACCAAAGATATTTCTTTTCTTTCAACCCCAATCAAGACTGTCGGTGTTGATGAGGCGAGTCTCTTGGAGACAACAGTGGCTTTCTTCAGGTCAGCACAAGACGAACCTGGAGGTGGGCCCGGCTCTCAACGTAGAGGGCGACGTCATGCATTCGGTAAGAGTCTCAGTTTGGAAGGAGTTCCTGCAATAACACTGAATTTGGAATGCACAGAAAACCACATAGCGTTGCACACACTGTTCAAAGTCTCTAGTCCAGGACGGCGTATTAAAATAGACTCAGAGACTCCAACCCCAAGCACCTTCTGATCTGGAGATTCTCCCGCCCGAAACCCCTGGAAAACGGGAGACTCCAAGTTGATGTGTGCGAAGAGAGAAGTTCCTAGGGTTCTAGATGCTCTCTGGTGCTATCTAAGGTTTATTTTTTCAACATACGATAGCAATAAATAAGAAATCCTTTCCAACGGGAGACACAGAACCAGGGCGGGAGAAATTAAATCTCAAGCGGCAGAACGGGAGATTTTGCAAAAATAGGTTTTCGGCGGGAGATCTCCAGTCGAAAACGGGAGAGTTGGAGTCTCTGTAGACTCTTTACTGACTGTACTACCAAAAGGTACCTTGGAGCAAGCCAATGACGGCTATAATAGAATGCAACGTAAATCATAATCATTGTTAATTTGATAACGTCAGTCATGTCAGTAAGGTAAGTTCAAATTTAATCCATTTGCATGTTTGAAGCCATTTGAACACTTAACTGTTTGTGCATCAAAACGTCACAACACACACACACACACACAAACAAACACAGATATATATTTTTGAAAGGTTTTTGATAAACCCTATACTAAAGATAAATCCTCTTAAAATACCAGGGTAAATATGAGATGAAATTATCTACATGTATGTGGATATCAAACGTGAAACTCTCTGAATGTGTCGTATAACCATTTCACCCCGCCCCACCCCCCCCCCCAAAAAAAAAATGGCGTAAGAGATTACATGTATTTTATGTATGTCAATTATTTTATAGTCATCTGCCAGTTATATGTTTCTCTGATGTTTTTAAGTTTTTAAAATCTTATCGCCTCCATTGTGCTGTATACCTTCGTTCTTGGTCTTTGTGGCTTTCGAATGTCTCATGGGTAGTACCTGAAATCAATTTTTATCCTTATTTGCTGCTTTACGTGTTGACGAGTGCATCATATGCCATTTCCCCTCACCAATTGCTCTAGTGGAATCGAAGGGGGCAAATCCTTCATTTCGACAAATTGTGCGAGGAGTATTTCCCTCCTCAGTCTGTGGACACGAATCCTCATCTTGAATAGGCAAACATCATCTCTTTGCCCATCGATGGATGGCGAGGGTTCCCGGGGTTCCTGCCGCTCTATTGACACACTATTCTCTCCCGTTTCCTCCGGCGAGCGTCGTGTGTTTGACAAGGAGGCTGGAGCAAGCACGGCAGACAGGCAGAACGAGTCATGATCGATAACTCTGGATGGCCAAAGGGGCAGTTTTAGCGCCGTCTTCAGCTTCAAGATTCCGTTGTGCACTGCCGGCGGGGGACTCTTTCATTTTCTTCCCAGACTGATTTCACGAGCTCTCTCCTTGCGCTTACCAACCTTGTAAACGATGCATAATGGGGGGAAAGCTCCACAAGAACGGCCACTCGATTGTCGCTTAGTAACCCCTGATAAACAAAGAAAGTAGAAGGACCTGCGCTAGCAAGCAGCAATCAATAATTGTGACATACACGACGTGGTTTCTTTGTATATTGAACATCTTAGACCCAATGTACTCGATTATTTTCCCACATTGTCAAGCCGACATAGGCCGGTTATGTAGGAGTTAGGTTGTAAGTTCGTTTCGATAGATCCGGCCAAAAGCAGCCCCTGATTTCCTTTCTAATCAATCCCTAGGCTGTGGAGATGCTCCAAGCATTTGATTGCATATGCCTTTGAAGAAGAAAAATTAAACAAACCAAAGTGTAGCTACTCATCTTTTGGGGAAAAAAAGCAATAAGCAAAAAACAAACAAACAAACAAACAAAAATCAGGAACTCTAGCTTGATGATTACCGAGAAAGCAGTGCGTCCCATGTGCGTCCTCTGTTATTATAGCAAGGTGCTTGTTTTTTGTCTTCAAGAAGTTCAAATTCAATTTATCATGTTGTTGCTGTGTCAAATGCTATTACTCTTTCAAGCAACTTCACGAGAGTGGGAGGATAAATCAATCCTCGAACATTTTCAGGAGATACTATATATTATATCAGCATGAATATCTAGCCTTGTATTGATTTTGAGCCTTTGAGTATTGAGCCTTTAAAGGGATGTTCTCAACAAGCATGAAGACGCTTCCGCGACATCGCGCCCTCTATTGATAGAAATTCAAACAGCTTGTGACGCAGAGAACTCTGATTTCAATGTAGACCTGCAACAGTAGGTCTATGATTTCTAGAATGGATCTTTGCATAGGCTAAGTGGTGTCATTGTGACCTACAGAGCTCATTGAGTGAAGTCTCACAACTACAACAGAAAATACCGTTTGCCGATTATTGCTAGTCGCCTGGGGTAACCACCAGGGATCGGCATCATTCGCCCGTTACGAAGGAGAAGAATGAGCAAGCCATTATTCTAGCATCCTTGCTATCTGTATGGTGACAGTGTGTATCTTCAGTAACATGGAGAAGCGGGAATAGGCCTATGTCGAAAGATGAGCGTAGTTGAAGTCTTCGTATGTATGATCATAATGCGTGACTGAATGCAATAATTCTCCATCCTTTGATACAAGTCATAACATGGGTTGTTGCTATTGCAACCAAAATAGTTAATAAATTACAACGTCCATTTTTGCTTTGTTATTTCCAGGCTCGCCTCCCGACATGGACCAGACCAGCAGGCCACCTGAATCGTCTGAAGACGGCTCACCTACCGATGCCATTCTCGCTGGATTTCAGGATTGCATGGAAGAGACGATTAGGTACCTAGTTGACGTCGAAGGGTTTTCCCCGGACGACGAAGTTGTGGTCGGTCTCACTGCGCACCTGCTGCAGGTCAGGGCTACGCTTGACATCAACAATGATTCGACAGCTGCTGCTTCGTGGTCGGGTCGCTCCAGAGACGGTGAGGGTCCGACGGAATGCGAGGCGACCACCAGTACGCAGACATCCCCGCAGGAGAGTAACACTCTTTCCCTTGCCTTGGCCTCGGAGAGCAGACAACCATCGGCTGTGACAAGTGCCGCCAGAACATTACAGGGCGGAATACTAGCGCGCGGCCTTCCGCCCGCCCACTACATGACACCACTGACTGTAGATACTAACCAATATTACGCCTTGCCCTCCCCGCTGAACCGCACGGCTATGGCCTGCGCCATGAAACCCTCCGAACCCCTCCTCACTGTGGCACAAACCAGGCCGACACACCCGACCCCGACCTATAGTACTGCCGCTGTAGCGTCCTCCTTGAGCGGCCAGGCCGTCACGGCCACCACGTCGTCAGCATTTCCCCGACGCTCGGGAGCGGTGACCAGCGTTCAGCAGCAGTACCAGTCCGTCTTGCCGTCCAATGGATGTTTGATCCCTTGTGTCCCCGCGTCCGCCTCGACGCAGAGACCGTATGGATTCAACCTTAACTATGTCGCCCCCTACGTCGTGGCGTGGGTGAGACCAGTCCAGGAATAGGATATGCAATGCCACCGTGAGGTTCTTTTTTCTTTTGAAGCGGACTCACAAAAACAAACTAACTCAAACATGTGAAATAGAAACACAAGAAGAAGGAGCTGACATTTCCATTGCATACATTTTGTAACTTGGGGAAGTAGATCACCTTGATACAGTATTTCCAGAACTGTTAATTAGGGCTATGTGCCAAATAATTATGTTTTGACAGTACGCATATCCTTGATGTCCGCCTTGTGTTATTCTCTAGAATAAAAGGCGTTCTTTGTTAATGGTCGTGCCTGCTTATTTCTGGACTTCCTCATTATTTTTCAATGAGAATTATTCACAAAGTCTGGAGACAGCAGATATCCTCCAGCTCATCAAATCCAGCACAATATTATCTGTTTGTGAGCGCTGTGCAACATACTGATTAGTGCCAATTAATCAGCCTCTCTAAAGGTTCTGCAAGGTTCCCCAGATTTTGTTCTTGTTTATGTTATTAATTCACTCGAAATGAAAGTACTGACGTCATGATACAGATCTCAGAATCATTCGTGACGGCAAATGTCTGGAAGCATTTTAGCTTCACGTACTCAAAAAGGAGGTCACATTTTCAGGCTACCGTGAGCTGGTGACTTAGGAGACAATTTTATCGGTGCTGCTCCTGAATATGGACTGGCTTGTATTTCCAAAGATGTGAAATGGTTGATGAGTAAATCAATTATGACATCATAATGACCTCGGATTATCCATGTTTCATCCAACTACAGCTGATATCCACGATCTATTTCAACATCGATATAGTTCACAGTGGCCATGTAATATCTACCTGATAGATAAGATCCTCCTTATCGATGGAAGTCAGCAGATACCTTAAGAAATAACGAAAGGAAAAATGAGAGAATACCTAGGGTACCCATAGGTATCCAACTCAGTTTCAGTGTTTCTTCAAACGACATGGTCAATAGAATTTAAGGTCACATGTAAGGCATCTGTTGTTTTCAAGGCTGGAGTGATACTTTGCATATTTCATGTCGATCTGCAGAGCATTCATTCTGCAGGTTGGTGTCGTTTTTTCAGACACTAAGCGTTGTGTGACATCGGTACAGAAGTTCATAAGATACCGAAAGTTAATCTACATTTGCATTTTACATTTTATATGCGTTACGATTCCTCGATACCATGACGGTAACTCCCGTGGTATATTCCTTTCCTTGGGAGGGACGATTTTTGTTTCTTTGACTGAATTTTTTTCCGAAACGCCTGAAGAGTTCTCCTACTTTTTCAGTGCATCGTCGAATATGACGCAAATGATATGATAAAAGTAGTGTTTATTTCATATTCACGTTTTAAATATTTTCTGGAATATGTAATTATTTTCTTAAAGTTCCCGATCTATATAACAACATTTTCTCGATGCCAAGTTTAGCTCTAAGCAAAATGTACTCCTTGCAGCAATTACGCCCTTCTTTAGCCTTACGTGTTCTTAATCATATGAGTGACATCATCACAAGCGTCATCGTATTGACAGTGCTATTGAAATCAAACGTTAAGCTCTAAAAGATATAATCACACGTTAACTGACGTGAAATAATCTTCTCCTTGTTGAGACCCGGTCAAAAATAGTATCTATGACGACATACCGGTACACGTAACTGCGAACTTTGCAAACCAAACAGATTTTTTTTTTTTTTTTTCGTGTGTATATGTTTAAAGATGCATATGAGACGGTGCGTAAGAAAGAGATCAAGATTTTGACGTCAACTTACCCATTCAATATTTGGGTACCAAAATTGAACTTTGTTAGCATGTGGAGTTAACGTCTTGACAAAAGTTTCTGTAATAACACAGCAGAAGAGTGTATTTGAAGAAGATAAATATTCGTCATACCCCACACTATCACTAAAAAACCTTTTCCCGCAGAAGCAGCCATTATGTAAAATTCTTACGGAAACAAGCTGAGGGCTTTCTAAAACAGATCACGATGTAGACCTACTAAATGCCACGGAACGTATGCAAATGAAGTGATTAAGCGACGCTTTTTTTTTCAATTGATTAATTGCCCGATTGCGATGTCAGGATGTCTGGATAGAAATAATTAGTACTGATTACATGTTACTGCACTTGCATGTTGCTCAGATTGGATTAGAATATAACAACTGAGTCCTTTCTTTTCTTTTTTTTAAGGCACAAAATGGTAGTGATACCATTGTTGAATATGCCAATATGTCATTTCAAAGCCGTTTGTTTTGAAGTTTGCAAACTGAAACTCGGAAGTGAGTCCAAACAGAGCACTTGAATCCACTCTAAACCTTACTGAATTTCGACCATGGTATTCTGAACGCTGGGTTTTGCCTTTTTCTGTTGATCACGTTGTATATTACTGGTGAACTTTAGATTTGCGACGTACGAATAGGTTATGATGCGCGTCCTTCCGGATTGGAAGCAGTTGGACAGTGGGAGCAGTTGTTTCGCGCATGTGCAGAACATGATTTTGTTGCCTATAGCCACGTCCGAGGATTAGCGTCGCAGATCTAAAGCTCCCTATGGTTGTTAAATAAACTGTTACTGGTGTTCATGTTTTTACACGTTACATCGTTGTGAAGTTTGTACAGCATGAAGACATGCCTGACTGCATGTTTGTAAATATGTAAAAGAACCTTATTAAACATTGGGATTTGGACAACAGAAAAATGTGTGTTTGTGTAATGGTGTCAAACGTTTGGGAAACTGCTGTGGTTCAGCTATCAATGAGGAATTTCTCACAAATATGCATGTTTGTGGGTTCGGTAAATGCAGGAATTTTGTTAGAAACGTCAGTGAAGTTCGAGGAAAATCTGACAATCCGTTCAAATGTTATGAGTTCATAAAGTTAGGTTGGAGCAATGTGCATTCATCGCTGGATAATTATGAAGACTATACAAATTATCCGTGATGTCAGAGTAGGTCAACCATTTAAAGAAAATGTAACAAGAATTCCACAAATTTCGGCGTGTTTTTTTATGAAAAGAAGAAATTCCCTTTACAATGACATAATATGTACAATGTATGTCGAAGACAATATTATTCCCCTTGCCTTCTGAAAGTGGTAAGTACGATGTGCATGCACTTTCATCGTGCTCCAAATTTCATACAGCGTGATTATTGTTGCTTTTCAAAACCTTACTTCATTACGTCATGATGTCTCCTTTTATTATGATCATCAAGAGAGAGAGAGAGAGAGGGAGAGAGAGAGAGAAAGAGGAGGGAGGGGGAGAGGGAGGGAGAGAACACAAACACGCCAGATTTTGGTTCATAAAGTGAAATTTGAATGAAACAATAGTTTATATTAAATGGGTTAGTCAAATACCGGTTGGTGATTGGCTAAACACAGTCACGTGATGGAGGTACATTCGTTATGTTCGCCCACTATGGGCGAACATTCTTGTAATGTTCTCCCATTGAAAAACATTTTCACGTAACAAAATGACAGAAGGCATAACATTAGGACCGCGCGCGCACAGTGAATTTGGCTCTGCAGCTGCGCGAGCGATCGATCGAGTGCGTTTGTCGTGCTGGTGGTAGACGTTGACGTATTAGTATACCGTTGACGTATTTGACTAACCCATATAGTATAACAGATAATGACTTTTATTGTCAGGAATATGTACCAAACGTTCTACCCTCAGGGTATCGTCTCGGGACTTATAACCTCTCTCAATAGCATTTCAAACCCTAATTCGGGTGGAACATTCGGTATGTTCCCTCCACCGCCAGTCATCATCTATATAATCGTACATTTTCTCCAAGACAGGCCTTACTAGGACTCTTACTGTGATTAACTACACTGCAAAAAGTCCGGTGTTTAATATGAAACACCGAGCTGGTGTTAAATTTTCGGTGTTCATTTGTGGTGTTGTATCAACACCTCCGGGTGTCACTTCAGAATATAAAATTGTTTTTTGAATAGTTTTTAGTTACTGTTTTTCTTGTTGATTTTGAACTTCAACAAGACGATCAAGAATTTCCGATAAAGTACTTGATTTTTGAAAAAAAGGTGTGAACACATTTACACCACAGTAACGCCAGTTGGTGTGATCTCCTATTGAAGCTGGGCGGGTGTTACACCATTGACATTAACACCAGCAATATCAAATCAACACCATGCGGTGTCATTGTTGAATTAACACCAGCGCAGTGTCAAAAATATCACCAGCTGCAGTGTCAAATTAACACCATGAAGTGCCAGGTGAACACTCTTCAACACCATCACAACATACTTTCTACACCTGTGGATGTGGTCCTCTATGGACACTTGATCGGTGTTAGATTTAACACCCATGGTGTTAAATCTAACACCGATGTTTATGCAGTGTACAAGATAACACATGTCTGTATTTCACACACTGAATTTCATACAAACCAGAAACATCAGTTTTAAGTACTTTATTAAGCAGTACCATTTTTTTACAAAATTATATGTCACTACACAACACATTTCGAATTCGCGCCTATTTTACAAGCTGCTAGTGTCTAACAAGCCATACAGCAACACATTATCACCTGTCAACTCATTTAGTGCCTTGAATTGGAGTACATTCGAAACATTTTTACACACTGAATTTATATGTTACTACACAATACATTTCGAATTCGAAATGGATAACATAGTGGAAAACCCATCGTTAGGGACATTATAGACATACTATAGACTGATCAATAGATATTTATCACACAAAGATATAATGATACTTGTGATAATCTTTCACATACAGAAAATGATATTTACCATGTTTATTTAGTGTATGGACTCTCGTTATATGATGAACGAATAAAATCACCATGTCATATCCAGTGGCGTATCTAGGGAAAACGGCGCCCGGGGCAAGCACGAAAATTGCGCCCCTAATTTCTGAAAAAGTGTACAACCCCAACCCCATCCCGGTAGGGACTTTAAACAAAGTCCACATGATGCCTTTTCAAGCACTTAAAAGGGATCTTTTGAGGGTGATTTAAATGTAATGAATTTTGATAGATTTTGGCCAGCGAGCGCAGCGAGCGAGCAGAAAATTTTTGTATTTCAGCTTACAAAACATAGGATTCTTGCCATTTTTTGCTTACCAAATCTTACAATTCTAATCAAGATATAGTGACAGCCTTATAGATATCGATTTATACCAAAAAACTGAGGACTTTAAAAAATACTCTAAATTAGTGCGCGCGAGTGAGCTGAAATTTGTAAATGTCCTCGTCATCATCACGTATTGTTCTTATTTTTTATATAAATTTTGGCGAGCGAGCGAGCCGAAAATTTTTGTATTTCAGCTTACAAAACATGGAATTCTTGTCATTTTTTGCTTATTGAATCTCACAATTATAGCGACGACCTTATAGGTAACGATTTATACCAACAAACTGAGGACTTGAAAAAATACTCTAAATTATAGTACGAGCGAGTGAGCCGAAATGTGTATATTTCCGCGTCATCATTACGTTTTGTTCTTATCTTGTTTGATTTGTTGTTGTTGTTTTTTTGCGCCCCCCCCCCCGTATGTTCGAAACCGTTGACGCCCTCTTTTGATCCAATTGGCGATCGCTTCAGAACGAATGAGATTGCAGCCGCTGCTCCGTGAAACATTTTGCCTGCTAAATATAAAATGACATGTGTGAACACAATAGACACTGTCATTTTGCATCATCACGTTTTATTCTTACCTTCTTTTTTATATAAATTTTGGCGAGCGAGCGCAGCGAGCGAGCCGAAAATTTTTGTCGTTCAGCTCACAGAACATGGAATTTTTGTGTGAACACAATAAACATTGTCATTTTGTCCGCGTCATCATCATGTTTTGTTTTTATCTTGTTTGATTTGGTTTTCTGCCCCCCCCCCCCCATCACTCTCCCTCCCCCTTCCGGGCGAGTTTTCGTCTTCTTCTTCTTCTTCTTCTTTTTCTTCTTCTTCTTTTTCTTCTTCTTTTCTTTTCTTCTTCTTCTTCTTCTTCTTCTTCGTTTTTTCCTTTTTTTTCTTCTTCTTCTTCGTTTTTTTTTTTCGTTTTTTTTTTGCGCTCCCAAGGAGTGGCGCCCGGGGCACGTGCCCCCCTTGCCCCCTCTAGATACGCCACTGGTCATATCGGTCTTTAAAGAGGAAATCCAGTCTAAATATAAGTTAGTCTGATAAAAAAAAAGAGTAAAATTTTACAAGTTCAACTGTAAAAATTTGACTGAAATCGGATAAAAAAGAAGTTATGAAATTTTGAAGTTTTGATAATTTCTCCGAAACAGTTCTTGTACAGTGCAATAGGTATGAATATGCAAATAAGTGAGCTAACCATGTCATACCCTCACGATTTTGCATTGATCGTGTGCAAAAAAAAAAGAAAAAAAATGACAAAGATTCAATATTTCTGTCATTGAAGTCTGAAACATGACGTTATTCCTGATTGAATAACTTCAGAATAGTGATCAGTTAGATATAATATGAGGATTTGAACCTCGGGTATAATTGCGTTTGAATGAAAAACAGGAAACTTACAAATTCTATGTTCTATATAGGTAAGTTGTGAGGGAATGACATGCTCACTTTGCCATTTGCATATTCATATTGACTGTTCAAGAACTGTTTCCCCCGAAAATAGCGAAACTTAAAAATGTCATATTTTCTTATTTTTCATCCGATTTCGATCAAATTTATACCGTTGAACTCGTAATATAATCTTATCAGACTAACTTATATTTGGACTGGATTTCCACTTTAACGAAGATAAACACATCGAAACACATACATCGTATTAACTTCATGACACTAATACATTCGTAAATTGGTTTCTTTCTTCAGATTTTTTTTTTCGGATAATATACAGTATGTCCCCCCCCCCCCCCAAAAAAAAAAAAAAAAATACAATCAGATTGTCGCATTGATAAAACCCAATATGATCAAATTGTCTAAATGCCACTTCAGGGTCGGTAACATATTAGTTCTATTTTGCAGAAAACCCCATTCAATTTGGTTAAGCAGTCACAGAGAAATGTGGATTGTGATGTAAAGCATGTCATGAGTCTGATTCTTCCAAGTTTAGCACTTGGATGCTCATGTGTGTGAACACAATTTATAGACAGAACTTAGAGGAAAGAGATCCTGACATGCTCTACAAAACTCCTCATTTCTCTTTGACCACTGAAGCAAATCGGTGGGGTTTTCTGTAAGATGTGGGCAATGAGTTATAGTTTCGTACCCTGAAATTGTATTTGGATTGGTTCACTATTTTTAAAGTTATCATTGCGGAGGGTCCCGTTGTATTTTTTTTTTATGGGGGGGGGGGGACATACGGTATTTATGCGTATTCAGTGATAAATACATTCATAGTAACATTAATAAATCAATTAATTAATCAATACATTCATTCATTTTTATTTTGCCACCAATCCATATACAGGCGTTAGATTACGTCTATGCATCATATAAAACATATCATAAATATATAATAAAAATGTAAGTAAACAAAACACTTTTTTTTTATAATACTCTTTTCCACACCATAGATCAATATAACTTGCACATTATGTATTATTAAAATTCAATGAATTAATGATTAAACAAAGACATGATACAATGTAAGTAAACACATATTTTCGCGAAAACAGAAATATAATCCGTTTAAAAGCTATAAAACTTCATAGGGATTTTCGTTAAATTCTATGTGTCGCCCTTTCTAGATCCGAAGATTACCACAACCACAACCACATTAGGAGAACAATAGAGAAATGTGTGAAACGTCATTTCCTAGAATGAATTTTTGTATTACTTGTATATGGAAGAGCGCTTGTCTCTCCTGTACAAGCATGATGAATGACAATAACACGATACTACAGTGTATTTCAGAACCTATAGACGAGAACTTATGTATTTCATCTTATGAGTTGTTGATTAATAGCCTACAACATTGACCACTACATCATAAAAGATACAAAAGAAAAGTAGGCATGAATAAGAATTGATGGGAATCTTTCATCAATCCCCATTCCAATCTAGCCATTTATCCCCATGACAAATTTATTATCTCACAAGATAATAAATGGACGATGACTTTTTTTGGTATAATAGCACCTGCTGCTCTTTCTCTGAAAGCTACACAAGATGATGTCACGAGAGTCCTTTGAAAATTCTGTGGGATTGTAGAATTTTGTATAGAAAACAAATGATCAAGCGAAACAAACAAACAAACAAACAAACATTTACATATTTTCATCAAAATCAAACAGAACGTTTGATAACACGCACACACAAAATTGATCACATTATTAATTGGTATTGATGTCTCCACCTAACAGGTAATATGATTTTGCAATTGTTAGAAGTGTTTCTTTCTGTGGTATTTATTTAAAGGCATAATTTACCATTTGCAGATGAAACAAAAACCCATCATTAGTTCTTCAAAATAGTTCTAAGATGTGAGTTATGGATAGAAACAATCAATGTAAAAATCTGAATCAGTATAATCGATGTTAAGTATTGTTAAATATACAAAGTGTGAACAATAGTTACAATAAAAATGTTTCCAGACTAAAACCGTCTACAGTTATGGTTTATTGAGAAAAGCAGTGATACATTGTATCTCCATAATGTTTTATACTTTGTCGCATAAACATGGTCATGATGGTAGGATATTTTGTGATACAACCATGACAACTGGGGGTGTTTCATAAAGCTGATCGTAAAGTTACGAACGACTTACAAGCGACTGGTGATTAGTTCTTGTGCTGAATTATGAAAATTCTGATAAGTATAGCTCATCAGAACTGATTACCAGTCGCTCGTAAGTTGTTCGTAACTTTACGAACAGCTTTATGAAACAGGACCCTGACCTATACACATATGCATAAAATGTGATATCTTGAATATATTTGAATCACTGCTCCCAAAGGTAAACAGTACATTTGATCATTAACCCACAGGTTTTATCGCATTATTAACGATGATTAAGGAAC
Source organism: Diadema setosum (assembly GCA_033980235.1). NCBI lineage: Eukaryota > Metazoa > Echinodermata > Echinoidea > Diadematoida > Diadematidae > Diadema > Diadema setosum. The sequence goes on along the minus strand of CM067076.1, from coordinate 4,393,113 downwards.
TGACATTCAGACATTTAGCACTGGCGTTTTTGTTTTGATTGTTTTGTTTGTTTGTTTGTGTTACTGTGATATTATGTGTGTCTGCCTGCTTGTGTTTCTGCGTGCAAGTGTGCATCTGCTTTTGTGAAAGTTTATTGTCCACGCACTTCAAAAGCAAAGGAAGAATGCAAGGACTATCGTGGTAAGGACAGGCGCATTTTTAAGACTTCCAAATAACGCAGACAAAATGGATTCTTTTACAACAGATCGAATTCACTTTGAAAGGTCATAGCAACCTGTTGGCAAGATTTTTTTCCTGTTATTTGTCATCAAGGAGCGACATACATAGTATGTAGATTTATGAAGTTGAATTCTGCTGGCAGATTTACAGGCAAATATTGTTGCATATCACATACAGCGATTTCAGCTCAACAAACGATGTTAACAGTACTGTTTGCGATATCTTAATTGATGCGTTACCATGGTTACACCATTTTGAAAAAGTACCTTGTAATGGTATGTGTAAGGTGCGTGTGAATTAACGAGAAAAATGCCGAGCTCTTATTCTATTGTGCAATCGTACTATGATCCCCATAAACTCACTGTAGTCAACGCACTGTATAATTATACGAAGAAGGCATCAAGGCTACATTCTTGTGAATGAAAGTCGTTATGTGTATCTCTCTCTCTCTCATTTCATGATATTATATTATATTATATTATATCATATTATATTATATTGTATTATATTATATCACATCATATTATATTATATCATATTGTATTATATTATATCACATCATATTATATTACATCATATTGTATTGTATTATATTATATTATATTATATTATATTATATTATATTATATTATATCATATTATATTATATAATATTATATTACATTCGATATTGTATACAGTTAATGTATGTAAGATTATTTACTATATAATCATATACATAGATATACACCTACAAATATTATAATATGCGTATGTGTGTCTACAAAAAAGTGATCGTTACTTGTTTACACAACGCCTACATAGATTTAGAGACAAGGGAGCACTGGACATAGAGTATTCCTTATATTCTTTTTATTTTGTTTGAATGCACCAATTATGTACGACACTTACCAGCCAAACAGTACGTAAAACACCAGAAGTTGGACTGTACTTTACAAGAAGAAGAAGCTGAAGGAGAAGAAGAAGAAGAAAAGGAACAAAAAGAAAAAGAAAAAGAAAAAGAAGAAGAAGAAGAAGAAGAAGAAGAAGAAGGAGAAGAAGAAGAAGACAGGACAAAAACAAAATGTACAACCAGCGAGTTTTTACCTCCAGTGGGCGTGGTCTCTCATGCTGCATTCTTTTGGCACTACCCAGGTGTGACCAGGGTAGCGCCGCACACATACACGCACACTTACACATAGTGCGATGCACAATACACAATAAGACGAGGTTTGTTACACGAAAAGGGACAATAAAAGGTCTGGCAGCATCTGTGGAAATTTTCTTTTGTGCAAGGTCAATTGGTGACCCTGTTAAACGTTTACTACGCGACGGGTTTGTACACGTCGTTCTATGCAGCTGCTACTGACTGAGTCACTAGCAGTAAACATAGTTCTTGGACACCAGTTATTACGCCGGTAATGGATCACGTGCAAACTGGGTATGCCATTGACCTGTTGAACTGTCACATTATTATTTTTCATTTGTTTGACTGATCATACGGTGCTGGCTTTATGTGCACAGCGTCAATCACCTCCCCAGTATTAAACACGGCGCCTGAAATGAGCTCGCTCTTCCAGCTCCATCAGTAAAGGAAGGAGCGGTGTATTTTGACCATCGCTGTCTGGTAAGCAACGGAACACCGCAGAGTAAGGAAAGTATACGGAAGTAGTAGCGAGTATACAACGTCTAGTAATATCGTGGGGGCCTTCTGAATGTTGCTGTGACAACCTGATGTGGAGAATTACGACTCCATTAATACGAAAACATTCAATCGGATTGTGTAGCTTGTCACGGCACCACTGTCAACTGGGCGAACAGGAGAGCGTGCGTTTGCCACCATGCCAAATGCATGGCAGTAACCCCATGCCAAATGGTGGGCCTACCGTGCGGTGTGTACATGATGAACGACGGAGGGTGCACATCCCAAAACTGCGTTATCAGACTGGTCGTGATGGTGGTACAAGTATCAATATAACCTCGTCTTCGGTTTGCAGAGAAGCACCCATCAATAGAAGCTAACATGGCGTTGTCTAGAAAAGGTAGGTAGGGAAGATCAAGGAGCTCGCCTGGTACTTCCTTGCCCTGGAAAAATGATATAATATTAATACTATTATTATTACTTGTATTTTTATTATTATTATTATTATTATCATTATTATTATTATTATTATCATTATTATTATTATTATTATTATCATTATTATTATTGTTATTATTATTATTATCATTATCATTATTATTATTATTGTTATTATTATTATTATTATTATTATCATCATTATTATTATCAATATTATTATTATCATCATCATCATCATTTTATAGTTGGGCTTGGTGGAACGTTGTTAACACACCGGGTTGTTCTCCCCTCTTCCAAAATCATCTTACCACCACCGCAGGGTGGACGGTAAATTGTGCAGAGGAAGCTTATAAATACATGTAATTCCAAATGTGTCAATAGTAATGAAATAGTCAGACTGCAACTAATTAATTACTCATGAACAACATAGGCAAGAGTTCCAGACGTACCCCCTACTGTAGCTTGAATCCCAAACCCAGCCCCAGCTCTATCCGTATTATGTTAGAAGAGGTTTCACACCTCTCAATAAAGTGGAAAGATTCTAAAATAAACCTGAGAAGTTTTGCCATGCAAGCCCGTTGAAAATTAATTAGATATTGTTGATTAGGGGGAATCCATGCATAAAACACAACACATTTATAGAGGTTGGACATGCTATCGTTTATAGATTTAGGGGGACTATGAAGATTCAGGAACTCGTTCAATGTTTGATTGGTTAAATCATAGTCTATCTTTATTAAAGGACATCTGACGCCCCCCCCCCCCAAAAAAAAAAAAGAAAAGGAAAAGAGAAAAAGGCAAATGAGTAAGAAAAAATAGGATTTTGGAGAAAATGTGAAATAACTGGGTATAAGGGTATCCTACTCTAAGCGCGAAAGACACTGAATCTTTCTTGTATAATACGTTCATATATATATATATAACGTGTGTGTATGGATGATTATTTACAGTGTGAATTTCTGAAGTGTTAATATTTTCTAAATAGATTTTCGAAGTATTTTTTCATCGACATCAGATACAGTATAGGCCTACATGTATGCGATAGGAAACGATTTTATGTACGATAATCTCCGAAAATAACAATTTATGAAATGATTAAATAGTGAAATATTGTCTTTATCATCTTCACTTTATTGGAGACTACAGACCCTCCTCCATTTTTTCAGGTTTTATAAAGTTGCAGTTACTATAGTGTGATCAAGGCAGGTCGATAATTGTATTGCAGGATGTTGCACTCGGTCTAGATATAGTAAGTCTACAGATATTTAGGCTTGTAAACTCTTCGATGACATTCCGACAGTGGACCTTAATGTCAGTTTTTAGGAGCAATTTAACTTTTTCTCTGTTGATATGATGGTTGTATGACGTTTTTGAATTGGCTAAGTAGCTTTTGATTATCATTCCCGCGCTGAGATCTTGCGACACGTGAGTTTGTTCATTTTCTATATTGGACGTACAAGTGTATACAAATGTGTATCATCGCAGTTTGCACCGGCATCAAATAGGAGATACATTTTTACGTTGTAACTTCCCTTTTCCATGATTATAATTTATCATTATAATGATTATCACTGGCTTTCGTGTTCTTCATTGTAATTGGGAGGTACTGGGGAAAATAATACGCGATATATTATATCAGACAATCTCAGTTGAAGAAATCATTTTTTTTTTCATCAAAATGACAAAACAAAACGAATGCATGCATTGCTGTATTCATTTGCATTGTGATGCTTATTGATAAGAAGAGGGCTTGCGCAAAAATGTAAACGACTATTTTTACAACACGCTGTTAGCATTCTTGTTAGACCCCCGCCCCCGGTCGTAAATGCTGTGCCTTCAGTTCCTGGGGTGCAAGGGTAAACCATGGCTCCATCATAAGGATATGATTCACAACACTGCTTCACGTACAGCCACCAACGACTTGCATGGTCGTATGCTCAATGTTTACACTCGAGATTGTTTACATTCCAGCATTTAATGTCACCCTTTTGGGCTATTTTGGTACATTACAACATAACACAAATTTATGTTGTTAGTGCTAGATAATTCAGCATAGTACGAAACAAACACTTCTGTTCTTGTTGGGAGTGAGCAGTTGGAATTTCTTAATTTCAAAGTTATCAAATGCGCTCCCATCGTCGAAAACAGCAACGACAGATCACAGTCAGCATCGACGGAAATATGCGAGAGTAGGGGACACGTTACAGTGGCATACATCTGTAAAATATATTGCAGATAATATTTAGAGCTGATGATGTGATTATAGCATGTCCAACGTCGTCTGTATACCTAGGGGGAGGGTATATAGAGGTAGAATAGGTGATTCGTTCGCTGGAACTTAAAATGCTATTAAAATATTGACTCATAACTATTTACATGAGATTAATATATTCGCATCATAGAATTTCAAATTTTGGGTTACACTATTTCTTTCTCTCCCTAATCTTCATACATAATAGTTGTTTGCATAGTTAGTAGTCTTTAAAGGGGCATTCCGGATGATTTTCATAATTTCACATCATGTAGTACATAAATCAACAGGTCCATGTACAGATTCGTGGAATTTATTGTGGTCCTTGAGAAGAGAAACCAATAAATTGAAAATCTTGAACAAATTACACTGAACAGTGCTGATGACATCAGAGCCTCATATATTTCAGAAATGTAACAGTGTAATTGCATTACAATATCGCTTGCTCGACAAGTTCACCTGTGAAAAATCTACTTGTATGCATGCCTTCTTCTTTTGGTCGGCTTCCTTTGAGCCCCAACTCATGCATTCTTATGGTGAGGCTGTCATGTCATCATCCTTGTTCGTTGCATTTTGTTATAAATTTTGAAAACATTCTCATTCCTTATCCCAATCACTATAAATTCTGCAACTCTGTACTCAGTTTGATTTATATATAGTTGTTCAAATGTAAAAGTCTGAAAATCATAATCAACTAATGTATACAGTGCATAGGCATAATAAATATACTTTTTTGCAGCAGTAGCTAAGACATGTTGAGCTATTTAATGTGAAATATCTTTTAGTTATACAGTGTATCCTTATTGGCCAAGATACCATGACGGCTGTTCTAATGTACTACTAGTACATTAACTGATCCACGTACTCCTGGCTTGAGAACTCAAGTCGATGCGATCCGGTCGCATATTTTTATTTTTTTTTTACTGTGTATAATACCGGTATATTTGCTAGTATAGTTCACACTTTATCAAGGGCTTTAAACATTAATGAGGCGAGTCAGGGTCGGGTCAAGAGGTGGCGGTCGCTGTCGAGACAAATCTGACGAGTTGAGAAAGGTGAATGATTGCGAGCTCAACGGCAGCTTCCAATCCCGCACGACATAATGAAAATATTATCACGAGGGGTAGACTGAGATGTCTTTACAAAACCTGAGAAGGTGTGTGATACCTCTTTGCAATACCAAAGACAACTTCACTATGCTTAGGATATTAAAAGACATTGAGAGCATCATATACCAGTAAAGAAACAACGAACAAACAACGAACAAAACAAAGCAAAAAAAAAAATGTTGCAACGATGATTGTTGTGGTTTATTGTATCATATCCTTATGGGAAGAATATACATTCATACATAGGTGACACGACATTTGCTCCTGCGACAATTGCTGCCACAAGGACATAGGGTTATGCGGTTAGGGTTATGTTTGTTGGTAGAATTAATATGTTTGGCTCAGCTTGCAGATATTTCATAGGAGCAATTGTTGTAGGAGCAAAATGTTATGGCACCATTATTATACCATTAATAATAATAATAATAATGATAATAATAATAATAATAATGATAATAATAATAATAATAATAATAATAATGATAATAATAATAATGATAATAATAATAATAATAATAATAATAATAACAATAATAATAATAATAATGGTTATAATTATTATCAATATCTATTTTTATTTTTATTGTATGACAGTATATTCTGTATATAGGTCTTATGTAAGCTTTGATATCACATGAATACTGTGTGATATGATGTGTGAATACTATGATATGACATGATATGACACCATAATGTGAATAATTTGGTGAATTTGTCATAATATCGCCATGGAATGGATTAAGTTTCATTCAGGAATTGTCCTGATTTACAACATCCACATATTGGTCTGTTGTCATATATTGTGCTCCATCCATGTAAAGTCGATAAAAGTGAAAGTAACAAGTCTGAAATTTGAAAGAATTTCGAAAGAGTGATGACAGTAAGACATTTCCCTGATAATTAAAAACTGTGGCAGAGACATTGACATTCTCATTAGAAGATACAGCTGTATGAATGAGTATAATGATTCATAAGCAAACGGTATTAGGTGTACCGTGATGGTGACTTTACAGTAATTGATTACGAAATTGCTCCCATCCCTCTTGGCAAATTCAAGAGCAGGCCATGTTTTGTGAGTTTGATCGTTCAGTAATGTATGGAAGGCCTGTGATAATGATATAAATATTTCTGATGCGCACTTAGCGTTGTCACTCAAGGCGCTACAATGTTACATAATTACTCAACAACATTAGATTAAAACATGATACGAATATAAGCAAGTTAAGTAAATTAAGAAAACTAAAAGAACCACATATAAAAATGTAAATTATAAGATGCCTTGCACTCCTTAGTAAACAAGTGGTACTTGAGACTTGACTGCTTGGCTAATGCGAAATTGCCCAAATTTTAACCGATGAATTTTCTCTCATGTTACACTTAAAGTGTTGATCATGTTTGAGCGCTAAATATAGTCCGATACTACTGTACAGATCATCATGTTTGTGTGTGTGTTTTTTTTTTTTTTTTTTTTCATATCGAGACAGTTGTGGTTCGGTACAAAAAAAAAGAAAGAAAAGAAAATATTTCCAAATCTTGTCAAGCCTTGATGTCAAATATTCATTTCATCATTAATTTAATGACTTGTTCGTTTTTATAAGCCATATATCATATTATCTGACATTTCTTAATTTCATCCCCCCCCCCCCCAAATGCAGTGCATCATCATTTGAATGATACGCGGAAGGGTCAGAAGAGATCCGCTTGATTTATAGGCGTGAGACCTCTTCAAAATGATTTGACCGGGAAATTTGGAAAGAAGCGGCAATAACCAAGCCAAAATTTCTAGATACTTTCTTGTTTTCTGTTTCGTTTTGATATGTTATGTCATTTTGTTGTGTTTGTTTGTTTGTTTTTGTTTTTGTTTGTATATATATATATATATATATATATATATATATATTTGGGTGTTTTTGTTTTTTTTTGGGGGGGGGGGGTAGGAGTTGAGGGGAGCAAGGCTCCGGGAAGAAGCACCGAGTGGCGATGATTCACAAGTTCTTTAAATCATTTTTCTGGAGCGTACGTTAGAAGAAGTTGGATTTGATTTCAGGATACGTCGTACGATTTGTAAATACAGGAATTGTTCAGTGAATTTCCGTTGCATATATCGAATTTCTGGCGGTGTAAACGCTGAACACTGTATTTGTTTTGATGGTTGATCTATATAGCTTACCCCTTCCTGCTTCCCGTCCTCTCACGCTGTATACTTTAATCCCGTCCTTTCCTTCCCAACATTGTGATGCTAGCTTTAAAGGGATCATATAGTTTTGGTTGAGATGGCTTGTTTCGTTTTCCAATTTTTTTTGTGTGTGTGTGAGATAATAAGAAAAGTCTTATTATATGAAATATGAAAGAACGTATAGGTACCTACAATTCTCAGAGGAATTCAGCGTTTATTTGATGAAAATTTGTTTTGAAATTGCTGAGATATCCCATACAATGTACAAAGCAATCCTATAATAAATGGTGGAACCCACCTTTTATTACGATACCTTTGTTGTACCTTTTTTTGTTGTTGATATCTCAGCCATTCTAAAACCGATTTTCTTCAAATAAACTTTTAAAGGGATAGTACAGTATTGGTGGAGATGAGAATTGGGCTTTTAACGTTTTGCGAGGTACTAAGAAAACACTTATGAAATAGTACAGAGCATACCAGTTTAAGAGGAAGTCAAAGTTTATTTGATGAATATTGGGTTTGGAATAACTGAAACATACAAAAACAAAGTAAAACAAAGCGATCGTAATAAAGTGTGGGTCCCACACTTTATTAGAATCGCTCTGTTTTGGATATCTCGGCCATTTCAAAACCAATTTTCATCAAATAAACGTTGAATTCCTCATGGAATTACATGCCCTTTCATATTTCATTAGAGGTTTCTCATTATCTCACCAAAAAATGTTAGAAACCTGAAATTAGGTCTCAACCAGAACTATACAATCCCTTTAATTCCTCATAGAATTAGCCATGCTCTTTAAAACTTCGTTCTAATCATCTCACAAAAACGTAAAACCTGAATCTCCTATCTCAACCAGAGTTACGCCATCCCTTTAATATGGCTTAAAGGGAAACAGCTCTCCATGTTCCAATTGACTGTAAAAAAAAAAAGAAGAGTAAAATCTAATACTCATACAGCACTGACGGCTGGCATGGTTGGAGTTTCAGTTGAACCGGATCTGAAATGAGAAATTGCGTATGATTTGGCGAAAGCGTAACAGTCACAATGTGATAAGAAATGAGACAAGGTGCTTACGTCATCACTGCGCAACTCTCCCATTGGTGCTCATTTGAATGTGTCTTAAAAGTGTTCTTTTAGATGTACTAAAGACAATTAGTGAAATCTGCCTTGAATATGGTATGTGTGGATTCAATAAATGTAGAAAATTAGTAATGCCTATATATTTTCAGTGAAGTTTGAGAAAAATTGGACCATGTCAATTCAAAAATTATGATTTTTTTTTTTCAAGTTTTGGCAAAATCCATGTGTCGTCATGCCTGGCAGGATGAGTATTAGATTATTATACAACATTTCCTGATGTCACAGTAGGGCAACGATATAAAGAAAATACTAGGTGTTACGAAAAACATAAACAAAAACATTTCGCACTTTTGATCCTTGACAGTTCGAAAACTATGTTTCAGATAAAACTGTCATTGATATGAGTAGTAGCTGAATAGTGTACAATTTAGTTGGAGGTGATTTGAATATGAAAGCATGAATCAGTTTCATTAAATCCATGATTAATTTCAAAGTTAGGTTCCAGAATTTGGTCAAATTTTAACCCTCTGTACAAAACTTGAGCTTTACACAGGAACTAATGATGTGTTGTATATGAGTGTGTGCTTACAGTGACCCTGAACAACGGACATGGATACCACCTGTTCAGAGCTCTGCTCCAAGGCACATGAATTGTTCATGTTGCATTGCCCTGGGTACTGCTAGTCTGAATTCATGGCAAAGAGTGAAATGCATGCACATGAAAAAAGTAAGAACATGTTTTCATGTGCTTGCATACACTACATTTCAGGATGAATAAAGACTAAAACTATGATAGTGGAATTCCTCATGAATAAATAATAGAGCATTCAAATCTTGGCCATTGTCCAGGACCATTGTCTGGGTGTCAACAACACACTCCCACACACACCAATAACTCCTGTGCAAAGTTAACATTTTGTACAGAGGGTTGAAAAGAAAGCAAATGCTCAAACTTAACTGAAAATCAATGTTGGATTTTGAATAATGAAACTGAATTTTGCTTTCATTTTAAAATTGCCTCCAACAAAATTGTACACTATTCAGCTTTTGCCCATATCGATGTCAGTATTATTTGATTTAGTTTTTGAACTATCAAGGATCAAAAGTGGGAAATGTTTTTTGTAACCAGGAAATTTCCTTAAAAAAGTGCAAAATTCTTTCATTTGTTATACTGACTACGTATATTTACTACTGACTACAAAATGTATGATGTTATATGTATAATACTGACTAATTATTATACCGCCTGTTATGGGTAATATTCTCCCCCTGCTTTCTGTATTATCAAGGAGGTGAACCAAATGCTATATCACTACGCTATGGTATAAACAAAATATGAGAATGTTAAACTACAAATTGTTGTAGTCTTCTTATCTATAGTAGAGCTAGCACAACAGCACATGGATTTAACCAAAACTTTCAACAAAAAAACAAAACAAAACAAAACAAAACAACTATTGTCCAATGTACCTCAAACTTACAACGATGCTTTCTTAATCACTGAGTCGTCGTAAAATTAATGTGGGTAAATTTCCCTTTAAATCCGAACAGCTGGTTGCAATCGCCCCGCCCCATCAGTGTTGTATTCACGACTCATGTTAATCTGTCATAGGACTTACTTCCCCTCCCCTCCCTCCCCTCCCCTCCCTCCCTTCCCTCCCCTCCCTCCCTTCCCCTCCCCTCCCTCCCTTCCCCTCCCCTCCCCCAATTTCTAATGCTCCATAACTTACGTTGCCCATCCGCAAATACTTTCTGTACAATGTATGCCCTGATTTGTCTCACTGGCGTTCTTCCCGACATTGTTATGCATGACTGTCGATTTTTCGAACGTAACGTGTCTATATCGTCTTGCTGAGTTTCCGGGTCTCATTACTTTAATGCTTCCGGGTTGACTCACCCTGTGAAAACCCCCAAACCAAATCATAACAAATTCATAATGACTTTAAAGGGGCATTCCAGACGATTTTCATAATTTCCCATCATGTAGGACATAAATCCACAACTCCATGTATTAATTTGCGGAATTTATTGTGGTTCTTGAGCAGAGAAACAATACTTTGAAGAAAAAAAAATTACACTGAACAAGGATGATGACATAGGAGGTTCTCATATTTCAGAAATGTAGCAGTGTCATTTGATACAATACACACTTGCTTGCAAGTTCACCTGTGTATAATCTATGCCTATGCATGCCTTCGTCTTTTGTTCTGCTTTCTTGAGCCCCAAACTCATGCATTCTTATGGTGACTCTGCCATGTCATCATCCTTGTTTATTCCAATTTGTTCTAAATTTTGAAAATAATCTTATTCTTCATCCCAATTATCATATATTCTGAAACTCTGTGCTCAATAGCTAATTTATAGTTGTTCAAAATGTAAAAATCTGAAAATCATCCGGAGGTCTCCGTTAATTGCCACAGGCTGTCATTGATTGTTTTATTTCGTTCTTTTTTATTCTATACATGACTGCAATAAGATACGATAGTTTACCCATGCTCTCTGCGCATGTGTTGCTCGACTATATGCAAATTAGATGTCATCCGTTGGTAATGTTTATAGAGTCAACATTATGAAGGGATGATAAAACGGTTATGTATTCTGCATGGATTTTTTTTTTCTGAAGCGTTGTTATTGCGCGAACTGCGGAAGATGTAGACGCAAAGTGCGAGCTTTGATGAAAGACTATTCACTATAGGCCTGAACTTGTTGGAGTTATTGTAGCAGACTACTGATAATACAGCGGCGCTGAGCCAGGCAGACTACACTAACACTTGTACCACTCAGTCACGACGGTATTGTTTGCGCTCTTTTATACCGAAATGACTAATATTCTGTGCCTCTACAAATCCGCCTAAACCATTCATGACCTTGTGTAAGTCCGCAGAAACAAGATAGTTCGACTGTTGGGAATACTGAAGTGTTTACCCGTTGTTTGCTTGTGGAAAAGGATTGAAAAGCGACAATACCACCTGAAGTGGAGCGGAAAATATTTCTTAACTTGAGCTAGCGGATCGCCTACTCAGAATGGAGCGCTTGGACGCTTTGGAGGTGCAGGTAAGAAGTACATGATATTGTAATTGCAAGGAGCTACTACAGACCTTGGTAATTGTAACTCTCTTGCTGTTAGTACGTGGATCACTACCACTGCAATACTGGGCTGAACGGGCGATACTACAGTCGAATGTTGCCGCGAGGGAGCTTGTAATGCTTATGTTGTATTCACCAGTTCACGTACTGCGATAATACTTATCCTCAGGTAACGTTTAGGAGATTTATGAATTAACACATTAACTTAACGAGTTTTCTTTTAGGTGAAATTTAATTACTGTAATAAGGCATTGTATCTAATCTGTTAAGAATTTGTGTACCATTATAGGTCTACTGTCGTGGAATATACTTGATTTTTTCGGGGGTGGTGTGAAAGGTTGATGTGACTGATAAGGGAGATGGGTGCTCCCGGTGAATGGGAACATTAAAAGGGAGGAAAACATAATACGTATGTAGCTATGACAAGATACGAATAGAATGTGTGTTTATATGATTAGTTTCGAGTGTTGGTGGTCGCCCAGAATGATAAACGTCTGGAAGCCAGACTGTTTAGCATCATAGCATGAGTGAAGCTCTTGAAACACAACGGTGTCGAAATCTATAGCGCAGTATCCACTGGGCACTGGTATCGAAATCGCGGACATAAATATGGAGAGCACTTGTGGTGTTTCGAATGTAGTCATCATGCAGCTGTTTTGTTTAGATGTACAGTGTAATCTTTTCGATAGCACTGCTACTCCTGTGGCAACGCAACAACATATACCGCGATGTCTTACAAAATATACTGTATGCTGGGGATGAAAGGGAGTCCAGTCGCCAATAACGTATGGATGTTTCATTCCCAGGAACATAAGGCTGCTTTCACATAGAAGTATACTTTTCGGGTATTCGGGCTCGTTTTTCGAGGGCACGCGAATAGCTTGAATCGAACGATAGGATTTCCTCACACCGGTTCACATAAGAGGGCACTATTCGAAAGTACCGAATACCTGCGAAAAGTATAGCAAAGTGGGAATCGAGCTTGTTCGATTTTCTTGCAGCGTATACCGTCTCTCGTTTATGAAATAATGACACTTTTGGTCTGGATTTGCCCGTTAGCAAATATAAGCATGCAGACCGACATTCTGATGCAGTTTAGAAATTGTTAATAAGATTCGCTGCGATGTAGGAGGAAGAAATCCTCACTACATGGGATGGTGAGTTGACGGTGCGGGTGATGGTGTATTCGGTGCTCGAATAGCGAATAGCGAATAGCGAATAGCGAATTTACCGAATACCGAATACTTCTATGTGAAAGCAGCCTAATGGAGACGAGCTATTCCATTAACCTGCTCTACTTTAATGAAATTCAATTGCTGGAATTCAGTTTGGAAAAAAAAAACAACTATTTGTTGCTATGTTGGACAAGCCTTGGATAAGCTTTCAGGTTGTCAAGACCAACCTTTGCTTAGAAGGTACTATGCATAAAATTTGAATATGTTACGAAAACCGTTTGTTGATAGTGCTCTGTACTATAGTGCAAGAAGTACTGGATTAGTGAAACTCAAAGCCTAGTTTCTCTTCGTTGCAGTGATGTCATCTTGTCTCGTACACCTTTGTTGTCATTTCTAAATTGATACAAACGCTACTAAATCACTGCTAATTAATTATTTCCTCGGGGAAAAAAATCTCATGATGAGGGGCCGCTGAACTTTTGTAGGGTGTGTGTGTGTGTGTGTGTGTGTGTGTGTGTGTGTTGGTGGGGGTGGCAATTGGAGTTCAAGGGTTAATGAACAATGCACCCACCTCCCCCCCCCCCCCTCAATCCACCCCACCCCTCTGACAGGACAAATCTCCGAGTGACTCGGGAGTCATCACTTTTGTGATCATTTCATTTTCATTTTTTTTTCCCATTTTCCATCAAAGTGTAGATTACTCGACAGACATTATATATGCGAACTTTATTATAGGCCCTACTTACTAAATTTATCTGTGTGCAGCCAGAACACTGCACAGCTATGTAGGCCAACAGCTAGAGCGATCGGACAATGCGTAATTATAACATAATATTGTTATTGACTATTATGACTATCAACAAAATTGAATCATCTAATGGTGTTAGAGAGTCATCTGTCAATCATTGCTAAAGTACTGATATGTTTAACAAAAGACATTGGAATGAACCTTCCCTCAACTCAGCATAACTTGCATGTTTCTGTGATATTAATCTAACTAACAAAAGACATGGCGAGGGAACATGCAAGTTATGCTCGATCTCTACTAGATTTTCATTCGCCACTCCTTCGCCCTTAATCCAATCTTAACCAAATTTGGTGACTTTTCCTAAAATCTTATTCCGAACATTTTGATATATAATTTAGCTATATTTGATATTGCTGGTTGCCATGGCAACCATAAACTGACAACCATGTCAGTCAGATTTTGCGTATTTTTCGGTTCCAATTCCAATTAACAATATTATTATGTATGAAATAGGCATTTCTTGGCTGAAATTTGCTGAAGAAGCAAAACGTGAAGTAATTATGGCCCTGAAATGTTTTTCCTATTATTTCCTTTTTCTTTCTGTGGCAACGGCATAAAACAATAAACATAATAGAGATACTTGAAAATAACAGTATTTTCCATAGATTGCCGTTCTATTTTGTGTCATTTTGATTCCTTCACCCACGTTATACCTCTAATATCATTTGTTTATCACATTATCAATCTGCAAACTTAAAATTCCAATATCATGGGAATATGAAATATGATAACTATGCATGTACCTATCCCAAACAATACATCACAGGTCTCATAATGTATTTCTTTATTTTGTTATGAATAGCGCCCCCATATGTGGTGACCTTGAGAAATTTCAACCATAACAAAAAATGAGCTTTGACTTACACATCATTTGTGGCAAATATGAAAAATATTGGTCCATGATAAGACATACACTTATACCGGGGATAAAGAAATTATACAGAAAAATCATGTTTTTAGCATGTTTCCTATGTATTTCTTTATATTTGGGTGAATGGCGCCCTCTATGGGTGACCTTGAAAAAATTCAAGTATGCGGTCATGTAGAGTATGAGTTGCTCTACCCATGTGCCAACAAATATGATGATGAAACATCAAACAATAACAAAGTTATATGGGGGGGGGGGGGCACAATGTGCCCCCCCCCCCCCCCCCCCGGGCCTGGGAAGGGTCAAAATAGCTTGGGCTTTATAGGGTTAAACATGTTAACAAAAGTGATGTCGAAGGTATCATGAAGCAACACAAATCACCATTCATTGGTATGTCATAAAAACTTTTGGTATGTCATAAAAATTCATTGGTATGTCATGAAAATCTTTGAACTCGTATTGACATTCTTCTCGGCCTCTGTGAAAATTGTTGTTTCAAACTGCAACAAAAATCTTGCTGATCCTAGTAACAAAGAAATTGCAATATAGCGAACTTTTATTCTGAAATTGAATCAAGGATTTCCAAGTGAAATCTTTTACCATCTTTAAATTGACCATATTATCCCTTAATTTGTGTGTCACGTTCATTTCGATAATAGGTATATTATGTGTGAAATTTGTGCACATTATTGACTCATTAGCACAGAGTAGGATCAGACGATCAGAGCGGTCGAAGTTTCAAATGAAATTTTAGAGTAGTTCCTTTAAGATATCATTTACATCCACGTAATAAATTGCAAATGGGATGAGCTACGTTATGAGGTCATGAACTCAATACTCTTCTGTTTCGATGCGTACAAAAAAAAGTCAATAAAATCTTGTTTTGGTTTAAGGGTATCATTTAAGGGTATCATATCATAAGGGATGGTACAGTTGAGATGGGGGGTTCAGGTTTCCAACTTTTTTGTAAGACAATGAGCAACCTCTAATGGAATATGAAAGAGCATACAATTTTAAGAGGAATTCAAAGTTTATTTGATGAAAACAGGCTTTTGAAATGGCTGAGATATCGCAAAGCAAAGAGGTTCTAATATAGGATGCATGGGATCCAACTTTTATTAAGACCACTTTGTCTTAGTGTGTTTTCTGATATCTCAGCCATTTCAAAACTTATTTTCCTCAAATATGCTCTTTATTATTCTATGAGGGGTCTCTAATTATCTCGCAAAAAGGGTAAAATCTGAATCCCCATCTCAACCGAAACTATACCTCTCTTTAACAGCTGCAACACTTGCCTCCAGGTAGTCACCACGTGCATGGATTGGTAGCCACGGTAACTGTAACTCATCAAAGATTTTCTGGGAAGATTATTTGATGAGATTTTTCTTTCCGTGAGGCTATGATGTCATCATCTCATCTCGTTGGCACATTGATGTGTTGTCGTACTTGTGCAACTATTTCGTAGAAAGACTCTTAAAATTCCATAACTTTATTGTCACTTCAGATCTGATATCGATGATATAGCAATCAGTGTGTGTGATTTTGTTGGAGCCAGTTTGAATATGGTGCGGCATTGCACTTTCAGGGATAAAGGTCTACATGTAGGTCCCTGCAAGTAAGCTGTTTCGAGACATTATCGTGTTTCACATTGCGTCTATATTCCAAGCAGCGCATCGTTTGATTTGTAAGACGCATGTAGCCTACATTAGCATCATGTCTTGATAACAGCATAATGATCTATCTTACCCTTTACGTACAATATCGCGAAGTCTACCGAGTTTCATGAACCATCAATTTCACGAAACTTCGCGATTTTGGGGTTGGTAGTGCGCATGTGCAATCTCTTTTCTTTTCATTTTCCATGCAGGTCGGACGGTTGGATGATAGAAAGTGCATGTTATATTTTGTGTTCGGTTTGGGTGGAGCATTTTAATGCATCTAGATGGGCTATGAATCCTATTCATACACCCGTGTTCCTCGTAGGTATAGGCCTATACATACATATTAGGCCTATTAAACGGTGTATTCATCGCCCTCATTTCGTTCTGGGTGATTTGTAATATTTTTGAAGTTTCTAGAGTAGTTAACAATTTTAAATGATATGGCCGGAGAACAGATCGCGACGTTTCATCACGTGACTTTCAGTATTTACAGATTGGGGGAATTTACGCGCGCTGTTTGAAATGTGTCTAGAGGGTATTATGTATGCCTACTTGCCAGTAATAATTGATGGTCTTGCCTTTAATCATGTACTCGTATTAATACAAACGAGAAATGGGCTTAGGGTCTTATCTGTCGCCGTGTGGGTCAACCTTATCGCACTCCTCGCAAGGTTATTATTTCAAACAGCTTTTGTCTACAAAGGGTCCATGTAGTCTGCTCAAGTTTGATTATTGGAAAGTATGATTTCACTTTGTTGTAAATTTCCAATAATGATTATGATAATAGTGATAGGGAAGACATATATGAATATATATATATATATATATATATATATATGAATGAAAAGTACAAATGCGAAAAACGATACATTTGTTTTTATAAACTTAAGACATTTCACAGTGAATCTACATAAAAGTAGATGTGATAATCTTCAAAAATATTTCTTGTTGCGTAACGAGTATAGATCAATGTGTCATTGAAAAGATTATATTTTTCTCTATGTGATATGATCTCACTTTAAAAACTTTGCAAAATGGCGTGCATCTGATTTTGCATTGAAACTCCTCATATAGAATATAATTATGCTTATAATTGTAGATTACTTGCGAGTCTACATACATTTTTATGTATTTCTCCATTTCTTTACTTTGTTAACCACAGGTCGGCCTCCTTCGTACGATCAGGCTATGGAGAGATTAGGTCGGATGAATGACCAAGAGCCCTCCATACCTTTACAAGGCGTTTACAGGCAAAGAACTGACAATGATTTACAAAGAGAATTGACTGGAAAGAGACTAAACGGATCCGACCAACCTGCGACCATTTCACACACGGCCATCCAGCCTACGTACTTATTGCAGCCGCAGACCGTGCATTTGCCCATTTCACCCTCACCAACGCCAAAGTCTCCAGTTTTTCCGCCTGACCCGCCGGGACACTACACGAAAGAAAAGCGCTACAAGAAATCGACGTCGCGCTCTGTGTCGAAACGCGAGGCAGCGTTAGCGATGGCAGCAGCCACGACATCGTCATCGTACGACAACCAGCTCAGTGGTGAAGGTTCGTCAACCTCGCCGACGACAGCTGCGAACGACCCCGTCGTGATGAAGCCGATGGTGACTCGAGTTGGAGCAGACGGCAGGACGTACTTGCGTGATATAAGCATTGTGGTGGTAGAGGTAAGACCAGTTAGTTTTTGAAATCCACTCCTTTCTTTCGCGTTGCATCTCATTGAAAAGTGATTTCTATCGACTCTTTACCATCTGATAAGACGTGTGTGATGCAAACACTCATAAAATAGGCAGTGTAACTTGCTGTGTCTTGTAATGGGTTGATTTATGATTTAAGATATGAGAGTAAACATGGTTGGCAAGTTCTATGATGTTACGTCAGTCGTGCTCAAGCCTGTTCGGAGTTTGCGTAATTGTCATGAGACTGGACTGTTGTTCAAGTGTGTGTACAGTTTCACATTTCGATACCCAAATAAAAGGAGACGTCTAAAACAGTGGGTTCACGTTAACGTGTTAGAATGCTTAAGGCTATTTCAACCACAGTATATTTGCATACTATCAGACAGGAATCGTAAGGCAAGCCCTTGAATTGAAGAATGGAAATCGAAAGGTGAATCCGTTCACAAGAGTGTTGTGCCAGTGTACGTACGATTTTCATTTTGATAGCCAAACAAAAGGAGAGGTCGAATAGCAAGTTCATGTCAAACTATTGGAATGTTACAGGCCATCTCAATCACCCTATATTTCCATGCTATCAGACAGGAATCGTAAGGAGACCTTGAATTGAAGGATATCGGAAGTGTAATCCGTTCAGACAAATAACGAGGAGTTATCCACCATGTTTTGAACAACTTTATTTTAGTACTCGCAAATATCTCCCAGCTGCTCAGTGGCCCTGGTTTTCCTGTCTGACGTATGGTGCATTATGTCTGGAAGGGTTATTGACTGTCTCAACACAGTGGTATTACATTCCTGCCATGATTTCCCGTGCGTTGTGAATGCTCTTTCCCTCTTTATCTAATTTCCTCTCTCAGATTATATATAGGCGCGCAAGGGTGAACGGTCTGCAAAACAAAACGGGCTGTACAAACTCGTTCTTCCTGCAGTAGCATTATTCCACACAACCGCAATGTACCACATGACGGTTGCAATGTCACCCGGTCTATTATCACCAAAGTAATGTTCTTGCTGAAAATGTTAAGGCTATCATCAGACGTATGGTTAGCAGCCTCCCCTTGGTATCTGGTAGTACATGGACAGCTATAGGACGATCATGGTCCATTCATTGTCAAAAAATTTCGATTTTACACCTCCAGCTCTCCGACCATGTTTCACCACTATCACAAAAACAGCAGCAGCAAATCTTAAAGGGACTGTACAGTACTGGTTGAGGTGGGGATTCATGTTTTGAACATTCCTAAGTAAGATAATGAAAAGCCTCTTATGAAATATGAAAGAGCATGTAATTTTAAGAAGGATTCAATGTTTATTTGATGAAAATTGGTTTTCAAATGGCTGACATATCCAAAAAAGTGCTAATAATAAAAGGCGACATGCCACAACTTTATTAGGATCTCTTTGTTTCACCGTGTTTTTGGATATCTCAGCCATTTCAAAACCGATTTTCATCGAATAAACTTTTGATACCCCTTAGAACTGCATGCTCTTTGACATCTCATAGAGTGATTTCTGAATATCTCGCAAAACATTTACAGCTAAATCCTCACCTCGACCAGAACTGTACACACCCTTTAAAACGGAACGCATGGACAACATATTGCGATAATCTTTAAGGCCGCATTGAGTTTTTTGTCCCTCCTCTCTGTGTAACCAGATGGAATATTATTGTGAAATGATTCACTCCCATTGTCAGGGCGAGTATTGCGAATAGACCGTTTCGGTAATCAATGCATTAATTAAAATTCTATGGATTTTTCTTTTCCTACTGAATTGTGTCAAACCATCTTATTCACCTGCCCCTCCAATTAAGTTTCTTAGGCAGGAATTCACTTACCATTCAGTTGTTGTTGTTGTTGTTGTTTTTTTTTTTTTTTTTTGCTAGATATCTCATAGGCAGGCCTCCGCCAAGCTTTGCGATTGTTAAGGCGATCTTTTGTGAACATAGCATGCACATAGCATTTGAATACATTACAGAAATGAACTGGTGGTTCATGTTAGAAACAAATCCTGAGGACTAAAAAGTCTATACCCTGCAACTTGATAAAGATTAACAGTTTCATTAAAGAAAAAAAAAATATCTCTGTAGTGTTTAAAAAAAGAAGTCACACTGCGGTAATGATATGTGTATGTTATGAATCATGACGAATGAGAATCGGACGTTTATGAGATGATACTTCCTGTCCAATCCTGTACGTGTGAAGAGTTTTATCGCAAAACGAGCTAACTCAATTCTTGTTAAGTTGAGATATTTGTGTTTAAAGCTGCTAAAAACCAAGAAATAATAAGACAATACAGGATGTTTTTAATCATAACTTCTAGAATATTCCTTGTTATGTCAAAAGTGAGGTAATACTGGAAAGGTTTAATTCTGCTCTATCTGATGACGGACTTACTTTGAAATGTTTAAAAATGGCACTTAGCTCATGTTGCAGTTAAACTCTTCATGTATTGCTTCATAATTTCTCATCCTGTATTGCAGAACGAAGAGCACGAGACACCGAACACGAAGATCGTATATGGAACCCCAGCGCTCCCCAATGAGTACCAGTGGTACGCCATACTGGGCATGTTCTGTTGCTTTGTTTTCGGGGTTATGTCCTTTACAAGGTCAAAACAGGTGAGACAGTTCCGTATGATATAGGAAACTCTGTTTATGAAAGCTGACGACGAGCGCCATTCGATTACTCGTATCGAAATACATTGAATGGGAATAGAACAGGTGGTTTGGAAAGTTTGTTGCTTGGGGCCTAGGGGATAGAATTTCCTCACATTCACAAACATAAGTAAACTGATGTATCGTCCAAATGCCATGAATATTATCGTGGGAGTTCTAGTCACCATAGTATTCTGGTGGCGTTCGATTGAACAGAGTATTCTAAGTCACTTTTTCTTTTTGATGCACTTTTTCTTTTTGATGAGTCACAATTTCTTTTTGATGCCCCGAATACAGCTCTCCAAAAGTGAACTTGCGTTTTAAAAAAAGAAACATTTACTGGAAGCATTGATCTATAGATGAAGCACCGCGTCCCTGTGTCTTTACCTACAAAGTTACTGTAGGACAATTAGGACATGCACGGCCGACGTTACTCTGCATCTTGACTTAATGACGAAAGAGTTCATGGTTACATTTCCTACCTCGCCTCACTATATTGGTAAAGTGAATATCGCTATCGGCAGTACATATACTGACGATTTCACAAACTAAGAAATACTCTTTTTGGATGATGCTTTGAAATTAATTTCAATTTCTTCTTCCATTTTGACTGCAGGTGCGGGAGAAGTTTGAAAGGGGCGAATATCGGGAAGCACAGGAAGCCTCGGCTTCTGCGCGAAACTGGGGGAATGCTGCCCTCATTGGCGGCGCACTTATCATCATATTCTTCATCTTCCTTCTCTTCGTCAACCCGTGTCCGTTAGCTAGAGCCATTGCGGCCGATCACATCTGTCCAAGAGGAACGTGATACGTGCTACATAGAACACTTAGTCGTGATCAAGACTTCAGGGAAAAGTCCACATTGATGACTTTCCACTGTTTGTATGTGAAGAAGAGATGCTATAAAGTGAAGTGTGTTATTCTCCAAAGGAAGATGAAATGTTATGAACGGTAATGATGCCACGGCAGCATTGCAAACACAATGTCTTCCACATCAATCTGTATATCTGTTAGAATGTATGACTCCCGGATCGAAATCGCTTCGCCTGAATCTCCGGAATTGTCTGGAGTTGCCGTAAGATGCCCTTGTATGCAAACTCGCCCTCGAAGAACAAAAACAGTGACATCTCAACAAGACGCGCGCGTGCGAAATACTACTATTAGTCTTGATCGTTTAAAGGCCAGGAAAATTGGAATACCAAGATGGCGACTATGATGTCCTCGCAACAAGATCTCGCCGATTCGTCCCGTGTTCACACTTGGAAGTTCAAGTCTCGTTGTTTTGGTGCGTTAATGCAAAGCATTACGCTAACACTTAAGATGTTTATGATACACTTTTTGTTTGAACTTGGTGCAACTCTGCACTACATTGTGCCCTACTTTCAAAATGAAATGCGCAGATAGGTGCGCCGTCCATCTTTCAAGATATTTCGGACACCACGCTATTAATGGGAAATGTCATTAATGGAATTGTTGATTGATAGTGCTACAAGCGTCATGAAAATATTACATTCTAAAAGAATATTCTGATGGCCACAGAATGTGCGCTTTGCTACAGCAGAAAGAGGTTTGTCCGTTTTGTCTGTGATTGTTTACCAGCCTGTGTATCAGTAATATATAGATACTGTAATACTTTATTCGTCATTAGAAATGCAAATTGTGATCTGCTTTGAGTGTTCCCTCGAATAGGTCTATGCTTGTGACCTTTGATTGGCAATCTGTCGAAATCTACCTAAATCTACCTATGCAACAAGTAAACCAACCTCCATTTTACATCTCAACGAATATCGTTTACCATACTATACTTGTAGCGATTTTCTGCTGGCTTGAAGGGCCTGTAAAACTGTTGAATTATTGTCGTCTTATATAGCAAAGAGGCTTACGTTGTTTTTGGTGTTTTTCTACCTAACAAGATTTTACGTCCATGAATGCTCGGATGTGTGTGGGGGAGTTTAATGATGGGCAAAACTTATTAACAGATTGTCAACAATTCCATTTTTCTCTCATTTCGTTTTCTGTCAATATTTTTCCCCACAACAACATGAAGAGACTAGCTGGCCTATGATGTCTTTAAATGCTAACCTGAATATAGTAGAGCAATGATTTACGATAAATGTCTTTGTCCTAATCATATGCTGATAAGGTGAAACATTGACTCTGAAATTCTACCTTTTTCTTCAAACAAGGATCATTGTGTTACCAGTAAAATTTAGCCTACCTGCAAATGCACATACTAAATGGAAATAATAGAGCCAGAAAAATAAAAGCACGGATGTAAAATTAATATATTGTAGGAGAAGTGGTCACGTGGTCAACGGACTTCTTTTTCCTGGTACCCAATTTAAACACGTCGAGGGGTCATATATGTATAATATATAAATTGTTCACTTGATGTATATGGAAAAATCGATCCCGCATGAAACATGTGAAAGGAGACCTAAAAATATATATTTTTTGACCTTAAGATATTTTTTTTTTCACGTGAACATTAATTAATTGGTTATTGGCTTTGTGAGTTTCAGAATTTATAATGATGGGATGAGGAATAAGAATGTTTTAAAAATTCACATCAAATCACAATGAATAAGGATGACACTAGACGTTTTCACATCAGCCCGATGTTTTGAAATAGTGCGCTATTTTCTGACTTGGGAAATTAACCCGATCACGAAGTAGCGCGCTATTTGATAATGTGATAAAGAAAAACAAAAAACGATAATGCTCTATTGGTATACTGGTATACACTGTTTGCGCATGCTCAGCTGTCGAATTAGCTCGAAAAAAAAATCGGGCTAATTCTCTTCGGGCTGATGTGAATATTAAATGAAATAGCTCGCTAATTTGCGATCGCGAAAAATATGTCGAGCTTTGATTTTTATCGGGCCGATGTGAAAACGCCTTACATATCAGCTTCACATAAGAGTGCATAACTGGACGTTCAAGGAAGCAGAACAAAAGAAGAAAACATGCATAAATTCTACACAGGTGAACTTATTAAGCAAGTGGTATTGTAATAAAATGACATTGCTACATTACCGGAATATGTGAGTCTCTATATCGTCATCCTTGTTAAGTGTAGTAGGTTTTGGGTTTTTTGAAGTGCATGTATTCTAAAATCTGCTCAAGGATCACAATTTAAATTCCACAATTCTATATATACGTGGCATCTGTCCATCAATTTATGTACACAACATGATGTGAAATTATGTAGATCATCTTGAATGTCCATTTAATCATCATTGTTCCATCCCACCGTATCACGGTGTATTGCAAATTGCGAACAGATACATCCTTGTTAGATGGTTGTATAAGGTTTGGGGTATTTCGAAGTATTCGTTTACTAGTATATATGCTGAAGGACCACAATAAATTCCAAAAATCTCTACATGGCACTTTATCTACAACATGAGGTAACATTACAGCATATAAATCGTCTGGAATGCCCCTTTAATCATCATTGTTACATCCCACCGTATCACGGTATTGTATTGCAAATTGCGGACAGATACATCCTTGCACTCGAAAACAAACTCTACAGTGGCTTCCTGACACTGTGGCGTTTGTTTGTTTGTTTTTTTGTTTTTCTATACAAGGTCTCTGAAAGACACTTCAACGATTTCCTTGAAAACGGAAGGAATTTCAGTTTACAGGTTACATTGACTTCCTATCACCAAACTGAGAGACAAATTGACACCCACTGCATACTGTCCCGATTGAAATATTATATTAGTATGAAAAAAGGTCTTCTTTTTATACTGAAAATAACTTTGGACCTGCGGAATCGATTCACATCATGTTTTGATTTAATTCACTCCTGTCGAGTGTGCCTCGATTACAGGCTTAGCCGTTACCGTGGTTTGGTGAAATAATGTAAACGACGTAAACTGTTCAAATTAATGTAACAATTTGTGTCGACTTGTTTCTAGTGAAACTGATTAACAAATTGCGTTACAGCGACGTAAGTAATCAGGGCTAATAATCGGTGCGTACATAATGTCGATGTAGGGTAATTTGTCAGTCAGAAGTAAAGTGTGCAAACGTGTTATTTGACAGTAATTTCAATTCTAAACCATGTTCTAGATCGGTAAATTCTTAATTAATAGACTAAAATAAAGGGAAACCGAATT
Source organism: Diadema setosum (assembly GCA_033980235.1). Lineage (NCBI taxonomy): Eukaryota > Metazoa > Echinodermata > Echinoidea > Diadematoida > Diadematidae > Diadema > Diadema setosum. The sequence continues at coordinate 4,368,143 of CM067076.1, read as the reverse complement.
GCCGAAGTTTCATCAAAATGACGCGTGAAATAAGAATGTTACGGGACCTCAAAAGTTTCACATGTTTCAACGAATCTGTGATATGAGTCGCAATCACATACACCAATCAAATTGTGGCAGTTTAATCACCTCACACCTCTCCCATTTATTTATAAGGACATCAAAATATCGATTTGTCCAGAGTCTCTTCTGGGTAGCGTCACATGAAACTTGCCAGTCACTGACAAGTACAAAGTTCTGTTTTAAGCTACTGAAATCCTTGCATCTGATTTGCTGAGAGCAAATTTGTCAGTGAAAATCATTTACAAAACACTTGATGAAATGCCCCCCCCCCCCCCCCAATCGATGAGGAGAAGGGGCAGGATGAACTCTGAAAGTGTCTTGCTGTCTACCGTTAGAAGATGATCTCCAAATGTGAGTTTGTGAACGCCGTATGCGTCGATATACATGCACTCTAATAAAAGATATAAGTCGCCGTGCCTTATCAAGATGTGCTTATTTCTGGTCGAGAACCCACAATGTACTTATCGACAAAAAGCTGTTACAAATTCTTGTTGGTTCTCGGATGATTGCAAATGCTACAGCTCACGAAAAACACGAATATTCTTGTCATTCGCATTGATTTGAAGTCTCTCACAATTTTTGATTTGTCAAAAACTTTAAAGATGTCGATACGAAACACATCTTACATCCTTTAAGAAATTAAAATGTTTCTCGTGTTTACATTTTTTTGTACTTGCTGGAGATTCTACATCGACACAGATATAAATGAGAGACATTAAAACCTATTCTATGAGAGACTATGATAAATAATTATCATGTACATAATCCTTTTCACTTCCTCATTGTCTGATTCTATGAAATGTTTTACTACCACAAAATCATAATGCAGTTGTTTGCAATGTTTATACAGATTGTTTTGATAAAGATGATTTTTTTTGGACAAAATAAAGGTATTTATATATTTACAATTTAGGTTATATCATAATTATTTAATGTGTTCGTGTGTGTTCCAAGTCTCGTATGTTTCTCGGTATTCGTCAGTTTTACAAGACTATTTTTTTTGCGACTTGTGTGAAATAAGTTCCGTTTTCCATTCAATATTTACCATTGATACCATCAGTGTATTCTATTGCAGTAAATGCAATATAAACGCAAGTAGGTGGTATGTATGTATCAATGACAGTGTGTAGGCGTGTGGCATATATATATATATATATATATATATATATATATGAATATATATATATATATATATATATATATATATATATATATATATATATGAATATATATATATATATGAATATATATATATATATGTTTATGTATATATATATATGTATTTACATGAATATATATATATATGTATATATTTATTGATTTATATATTTATGTGTGTGTGTGTGTGATGAAAACATTTCTTTCATAATAAATTATTTCCGTCATAAGATTCAACTATAAAACAAACCAGTGACACGCAGAGTGCCTCGGGATAACAAAAATATACAAGATTTATAGGGTGAAAAACGTTGTAGAATATTATACATCATGATACAGTGTATGTATGCTAGAAGGAGGAGGAGAATGCCCCTCCCATACTTCCGTGGGGGGGGGGGGGGGAGTCTAGGTACCCCTATCGCTCTGAAATCGTTCCGTCGCCTCCCAAGGTATGGTCTTGCTCCATCAATGAGAAACTCGCACCAAGTATTTCTATTAGACTGAAAGCACTCTTTGATAGCAGAAAATGTTCGCACGATTCGGGAGTTTCCGACTCAGCAGATGACTGTTCGACAATATTGCCCCATGACTGGGGCTTGGTTAAACGTCATGCAAAGGCCTAATTATGATCATTATGTCGACATTAATGCAGGGGCGGATCCAGGAATTCTGTAAAGGGGGGGGGGGCGCAAATAGTTATTTGTGGTGCCACTTCCGGGTTTAATTAATTTTTTTTTCTTTTTATTTCTTTTGTTTTTAACGAAAAATAAAGGGGGGCGTGCGCCGGTTGCGCCCCCCTCTGGATCCGCCACTGTTAATGTGCGTTTGGGAAAGCCCACATTCGTTATAAAGGTACAAAGTTCTTTAGATAATACGGCAACACGAAACAAAACACCTTTGACATTGTTATCATTTTCACTCCCCATTACTGTATCATAATCCATGTAGCACAGCTGTATTGTGATTATTACCGAACTTATTACTACAATCAATCCCATTATTGTTAGTTAGAATATCCACCAAGTATAACAAAAGGTAGGACAAAGGTCTCCCGCTTTCTCCATTCATCCGCGCCTCAACTTCGCTTCTTTTCTCTTTTTTTTTTTCAACTTGAACTCGCGTACAGCAAAATATCTTTTGATGTTGAGAATGCCCGGGGATTTCCCACCGTCAATTACGGACGCCATTTTGTGTTTTAGGCCATAGGTACTTGGCAGCCGACACGAGATCGCACGTGTTGATAGTTGATACATTCCTCTCGATAGCAGTTTCTTTCGATCAACCTGTAATGAGAGGCCTTGGTGAGTATTGTAAAGGTAAGTAGATATATCCTAGGAGGTATGGTATACCGAGGTTGATATAGACGCAGAAAGTCTCTTCTTTTAAGTGCATACAAGGACCTATATGTTTGCTCGTGTATAAGGCCCTTAACTTCGTAAATCAGTGAGTGATATATATTATACAATTATATTTGTCGCGATTGGAAATACACTGCAGGCGCCGCGGAGGGGGGGGGGGGGAGGAAGAGGAGGCTGCACCCCCCCCCCCCCCCCCACACACACACATTGGTTTGCACACATACACAAAATATCATTTCAATCATGATCTTGGTTGATATAGCCATTGCCGCTGTGCCTAAATGTAACCGTTTTTAAGATTTTATGACACAACGATCACTCAATGCAGCAGAAAAAAATTTAGGTAAAGATTTTTGTTTTTTTGAGTGGAGATTGATGGGAGAATTGTGATTGGATGACATCATATCTCATTACAGGAGACCTCCAGATTATTTTATAGATTTGCATTGAACACCTTACCAGTCATACTGGGTACAGAGTTACAAGATTTGCAGTGATCGGGATGAATAATAAGAATGTTTTCAAAATTAATAACAAATTGCAGTGAACAAAGATGATGACATAGCAGATTCACATAAGAATGCATTGTTCGGATGCTAAAGGAGCAGAGCAAAAGAAGAAAGCATGCATAAATTTTAAAGTGGTGACCTTGCAATGCAATTGAGTATATGAATATAAGAACGACCCAAGTCCATGGATGACCATTTCAAGTAAACTTAAAAAAACTTCATATTTTTTTTTATTTGTCCAATAATATTCTATTTAACTGTGATGGGAAGGCAACATTGCATATACAATTTAGAACATATATTATTATGACAATTAACATTTACATTAATTGTGGAGAGGCCATTTTGTGTGATGGACTTGGGTCGTTCTTTGATTCATATGGACTTGGGTCGTTCTTTGATTCATATACATGATATTCTGCTATAGAGATGAGAGAAGGACGAGAGAGGGCGCTATAATATGAATGTAAGAATGACCCAAGTCCTTCATGTTTACATTCATATAAGATTTAACTCATTTATTTCAGGCACTTCCGGGGGTAATTAGGATTTATCATTTATACACAAGATGAGTCCATGCATAAGCTACAATTTCCCATGTCAAACTCAATTTGGCCAAAAATTGGACTTGGGTCGTTCTTATATTCATATACTCAATTACATTGCCATGCTTTACCAGATTACCGGAATATGCAAGCGTCCTACGTCATCATCCTTGTTCAGTGTATTATGTTTTGACTTTGTCAGGATATTGCTTTATTTTCTCAAGGACCACAATAAATTCCACAGATAAATATGCATGGCACTATTGATTTATGTACTATATGATACATAATTATATTTTTTTTTTATTGTCATTGAACTTGCATATGTGGTTGTGACTTATTTGACCCTTTTGTGACAACCTCTCAAACTTAAGTCCATGACTATTTATTTCATGCCCGAAAGGGAGGAAATGTCCAGCTTCCTACATGTTTGATTTTACTTTACTTACAAAAGTCAACGAGGAGTTATAGTACTTATACTTACGTGGAGTGAAATTGCCCATTAAATCCACAAGAGTGTCTTATGCCTTCGTGAAAAGCTCGTGTCAAGACAATCCGTACGCCATCACAAATTGTAAAGGTCCCCCCCCCCCTCCGAAACCTGAATAAATACAGTCATAACCAGTCCATTTACATAATTACGTTGGAACTCGAGGAATACTTCAATGCCATATGATGAATTAATTAGCATGTAGATTAACCTACAGATCTATAACGACCAGATTTTCTCATACCAGCTTTTCATTATCAAACAAAACAGAGTACAGTAAGTCAGATATGTGATTAATACTCGATATCATTGCTCTGTTGACAGACACAGCGCGGACTGCGTTTTATAGCTTTTGGTACAAACATGGCGGCTGCTGGTCGTCGTTTATGGGACAAAGACGTTCTGAACCTGGAGGGAGTAAGCAATAATTCCAAGCTCATGTGTTTGATGGGAGAAAATGAGTTGATTATCAAAGATAGAAGTGATCAGTCTTTGAAAGTCGCGAATGTGGCAACGCTAGACCGGACCATCCCGCTGCAAGCGAGGAATTTTTACAATCGGGAGAATATGGTCGCTATCGATATCGTCAGCTGCTCGTCACTCCCGGACGGACGGCTTGTTGGTGGCACTTCAGATGGGCGAATCATGGTCCATGATTCAAATTGGTCGCTTGTGACGCCATTTCCTGTAAGAAAAGATATCACCGTTACCGTGACGACGGACGGAAGAATTCAGTCGGCAGTGGTTGGGTCATCGAACGTGGACATCTTCCAACCAAATGGGGACAAAATAGATGAGGGCTTTCCCGTTGGGGATAGACGGATTCGCACTCTGCATGCACTCGGAAACGGGATTACTGCCATCGAAGTTTCGGACGGTCGTGGCCCTGATGTTTACATCTACTACAGTGGGAACAAAGGCCGCTTGACGAGCGGTTTGTGGGAGAACATGGACGTAATTGATGTTGCTGCAAGCTTTCGAGGAGATACCTTGTATGTGCTTATCAGAGATGTACAGCAAGGAATATGTACTATCGACATGATCGATAAATGGTCATTGCCATATCGCAGGGTTTTAATCGCGAAATTCAAAGCATCTGGGCCGGTAGATGATCTGTCCATTTGTAGTCTTAATTCAAACGGAGTCTTTGTCCACGATTGTGGAAGACTGCTAGTTTTCCGGCAACCTCAAATCTAGACTATAATATGATGTATGAATAAGTTTGGTAAGAGCCACTGATTAATGAAGAAACCTCGACTCTGCTTGGATATTAATTAACAATCCGTATCTTGTAGTTCGCTGAAAGTGGTTGGTGCAAATGAGAATGTATAGCATCGATAGGTGGGTGTGGAAGATATCTTTTATCGTGGGTTCGTTTATCAGTTTATCGTGTAGGCCTACCTATATTAGTGAGTCTTTATGCTTGTGATAAGTCAACTAATCAATGCGATGTGTGTACTTGTCTGAATGTATATTCTTGTCATCAGGTAAGCTTTATTGAATAGAGTATATCTAGAGAGTAGAGTCGGACGAACAAAATGATGGAAGTTTCTCCACGGTCAGACCTAAGACTGAAGAGAGTTATGGAATTGCACAATGTCGTATAGCCTTTCACTAAATGATGATCTTGGTCGCAACCACACACAAGAATAAGCAGAGTCGGTGTTATCATCACCTCATTTTCATCATTCATAATTGTTTGTACATAAACGACTCCCCCTCAAAAAAAAAAAAAAAAAAAAAGCTCATATATTTGTTTTTCTTGAACCTGTAAAGTACGTTTTGTTCTCGCGACGCAGGAACATCGACTACATTCATAATGAAAATCAGATGACGTGATGATGTCGTCATACCATAGGTCTACTTGGCATAAATTTGTCATCGACTACTTCTGACTGCCAGAGCTACTGCCATGGAAATTTAATATATGACAAATAACTATCAAATAGATTAATATCAAAATTTTTATTCCAATGAAATATTTTAAACTAATACGATTGCATGTACTCAGATACACTTACGGCATTGGTTGAGATCTGATCTTTCCTTTTTAAATCAAATATGAGTCTGATGACGTGTAGGTATGTTATCACCCGTCGCAACGGTATCTTGATGTAGTCACAGACGTCATATCGAAGAAAATTGCAAAATTAGGAAAATTTGATTGAAAGTATGAAATTTGCTCATTGTTCCAAACTCGACAGTCTGATATTTTTGCTGCCTTCCCTCCGAATTCCAAAGTCTTAAATTGAAATGAAAAAAGAGAAAATGTTCGGTTACATGATTATCATTATCATTACGTAACAACGTTTACGCGTGATCTACATTATTTGTCGTGTATACAGCCTTGCACTAATGTCAATGTATTACAGTTCGGGCATTATCAGAAATCACATGTCTTTCAAGAGAAATGTAATATTTGATAGATGAATATACATTTCCCGCGTATCTCTGTATTTAAGAAGCTACTTTTTTTTGTTACCAAATTGTGAACTGATGTCACTTATTCTATGATTTTGATGCCCGTATAAACATTTCAGGCATACTATGTCTGATTGGGATATTACATCATACTAAGTGATAACATTAATTATCAACCTTAATCTCGTTTGAACACTCTGTTGCAATCTCTAGGAAATGAACTGCTCCATAAAAAGCACTGAATAATCGATCCGATTCGGGAAACCGTGTTCAATCTACTATTTTAATCAAAAGAGTCGCCGTACTAGATGATTGTACATTTTACAATCTCCAACCGGGGTCCACATTGTATCATTTGTGTATGTCTGTGCACACGGATTTACATGGGAGTGTGATGGTCATAAACGACTTTCGTTGACTATTATCGTCGTCATATTCCTTCCTTGATTTATGCAGGAGCCCTGATTTATGTGTAGTAGAATTAACGACATCATAAAATAGTGTGGTATGTCTTGAAATGTTGTGTTTGAAGGTCTCATCCTACCGCATGTGCGACAGCAACTATAGACTCCAATGTGGACTTCTCATAACTGTTTATAATTTGATAGTCATATTATAATTTTATATACTCTTCCTTTCGGATCTCGTGTGACTAATTATATTTGAAAGCATCATTTAAAGTCTGGTTAAGCCAATAGTACCAAATGGTATCAAATCAATCTTCACAGACTTTGTCAGCTTTAGTGGCAATGAAATGTGTGTGTTTTGATAATTATATATATATATATATATATATATATATATATATATATATATATATATATACATACATACATAAATAAATATATATATATATATACATATATATATATATATACATATATATATATACATATACATATGAATAATAGTTCATATATATGTATATTGTATGTGTGTGTTCAGATTTCAACTTTGTGGCAGCTCTGCGAGTCAACACTTTGTCATACGCAAATCAACATAAAAAATAGAATAAGCCAATAGTATACAAATATCGACTGCTGCTGAGGGAGATGGTAAAACTATTTGCACCGAGGTGATTTCTCAACAGTGCTATGTCCCGAGACGAAGTCGAGGGACATGGCACTGTTGAGAAATCACCGAGGTCAAATAGTTTTACCATGGCCCGAAAGAAAGCAGTCGATATTTGTTTTATATCCCTCTCGAGCATTTTACTAGAGTAATGGCGGTTCCCTTTTGGAAAAGTGTGCAGGTTTCCTGAACGATAAATCTAACGTTAGGCCGTAGCAGTGCAGCAGCAGTGCGTGCAGCGCGTAGCGAACGACACCGGTACTCTACAGGCCAGCGTGCAAAACTCCGAAAGATCGAGGAGGTCCAGGACTACGTTAGAAGTAGGCCTAGGCCTAAAGCGGCTTCGTTACCCAGATCATCTTCAAAATCGGTTTTAGTTTATCCCTAATTCGTACCTGATATGGTGTCCTCCTGCGATCATTCCTTCGTTACTTGAAGCAGTCACTTTGCTGAATGCATTTAGATCTACACACGCCATCGTACCACAGATTTCTGTAATGCTGTCGCGCACAACGCTGCTAGCGAGCTAGCTAAAAACCACAGCAGGACTGTCGCTCAAAAGTATCGCTACTACGCGCACTGCGTACATTCTTAAGTGAGAAATGTAGATATCGATCCCACGATCACGATTGGGTGCAAATCGTAGATTCCCAAAAGTACTATATCCCGCTGGCTAGTAACCAATTGCACCGCATCCAGCTGCTCGTAGCTAGCTAGTAAAACTACACCATGTTCGTGCTCTGTACAATCAAGAAGCTTTACATAAGGAATATAATACCAAATGGTATCAAATCAATCTTCACAGACTTTGTCAGCTTTAGTGGCAATGAAATATAATGTGTGTGTTTTGATAATTATATATATATACATAAATATATATATATATATATATATATATATATATATATATATATATATATATATGTATATATATATATATATATATATATATATATATATATATATACATATATACATATATATTGTATGTGCGTGTTTAGATATCAACTTTGTGGCAGCTCGGCGAGTCAACACTTTGTCATACGCAAATCAACATAGAAAATAGAATAAGAAACTCAACAAGTAACACACCGTATACGTCCAATCACCAGTCTCGTCTTTAATGCAAAGTTTATCAGAGAGTGAAAATTGAAACATTCACACAAAGAACAAAACAAATAGGGACCAATGTAGGACTATTAAAGGAGATGTTCTTTTTTGGCACGACAATTTAGGAACGCTCCATAAAAGCATACCTTATCTCATGATGGCGATGTTGCATTACAACCAAGAAGATATGATAATAAAAAATTAAAAACAAAAGCAGCGTGACAGTTACATTACAACTATGTGACAGACTGCACAGGAAGGTATAAGGAAACATTAGTGTCTACAGTGATTATTTTCCATCCAAATCAATGGCAAAATCTAATTCCTCACAAACTTTAAACTCAATGAAGCAATTGAATGGAGGAGTCAACTTCGCCGCCGCTCAGAGGCAAGGGTGCTCGTACATGTTGAACACCTCAGTGGCAGACAGCTGTCGTCCGAAGATCTTAACTTCGTCTATGAGGCCGTGGAAGAACTCGGCTGCCATGGGCGGCCCAGCCTGGCCGATGGTGACCGGGCTGTTCCGGATCAGGATCGGGCCGACCCTGGTCAGCGGAGTCTGCGCCTGGCCGTTGAGGTAATACCAAAGGGTGGAGCCATCATACGTCATAACCACGTGATTCCAAGTGTTCTGAGCAGCGACGAGATGGATGTAGTCCCACGTACTGCTCGATGTCGGTGTGATGATGCCTCCTCCGAGCATTTGCCCGCTGTTCTCCCGCCCCATCCGTATCTCCCAGCTGCCGCCCGTGTGGTAGCCGTTGTTGACGATGCCCTGGTAGTTGCCCCACTGGCCCGTGCGACGGAACCACACGCTGACGCTGAATTGGGTCCCCCAAGCGTAATTACGCAAAGAATCCACGGTTACCTTCGAGCTCCCGCTGAAGGATGCCGCCTTGCCGCATTTCCCGGCAGAAGAATAGGTCACCTGTTGACTGCCACCATTGACGCCATCATGATCATTGCCAGAACTGTCGGTGAGGTCGTCTTCAAAGGGGTAATAGGCTGCACAAAACGGATACAAGTAATAAAAAAACGAATCATGGGCAGCTGTATCATCCTTTGGTGATGTTTGTTATTACAACGGCGCGTGAATCTGAAATTGATATAAGGCTCATTATTTTGAAACACACAAATTCCCTTTACTTAGAGGTTCGTTAGTCCGAAGATAAAAAGGGGTTCGTTAATCTGAACATTTTTGGTGTTATTCCGAAAGTTCGTCATTCCGAAGGTTTAGTATTACGAAAATGAAAGAAGGTTTCTCAATCCGAAAATGTAAAGATGGTGCGCGCTAACAAACCTTCGGAATAACAAACCTTATTTCATTTTCGGATTAACGAACCTTCGAAATAACGACATGTAACCGTTTAATACGTTCTATCTCCTTTCCGCAAGAAACTGTCCTCTTTTGCTCATGTCGGCATCTTCATAGATAAGAATCTCCCTAATCTCTCGGAAATGCACATTTTCTGTAATTGACATGATTTCCTATCATAATCTCTCATGAAGGCCTGTATTTTTTTTAAACAAATGAGATTTAATATATCATAATCATTTTGTGGTGATTGAGTGAAAGACTGATTGTGTCCCTGAGTACGCAGGTCATCCTCGTACTCAGTGCATACACTTCACCGTACATTAGTGAGCTTTAGATTTTAGACGCGCGGACGTTCAAAGAGAAAAAAAAAAACATGATCTGAGCGTGCGCAGTAGCGCAGATAAAGTTACTGGGCACGCTCAGATCATGTTTTTTCTCTTTGAACGTCCGCGCGTCTAAAATCTAAAGCTCCCTATTATTCCTGTATGACGACGAAGGTGAACAAAGATCATGCATTTTCAGGCGACGCCCATTAAAGCTATACTGTGAGCGGTGATTTATAAAATGTTCGAGTTATCACATATGATGCATAGTGCAGGTCAATCTTATCACAAAACATCGAACCATAAAAAAAAAATGGGCAATAAAGCCTAAAATGTAAGGAAATATCACTGTTTTTCTCACAAAACCATGACTGTACTTAGTCTGGAAACAATTTTATTTTAATTGTTCACATTTTGTATATCTAACAATACTCAAAGGCATAATTTCCCATTTGCAGATGAAAGAAAAAAGCTTTAAAATAGTTTTGAAATGTGAGTTAGGGACAGAAACAAAAACAGTAAAAATTTGAATCCGTATTGCCGTATATATTGATGTTAAGTATTGTTAAATACACAAAATGTGAACAATAGTTATAATGAAAAAAAGTTTCAAGACTAAACCGTCTACAGTTATGGTTTATTGAGAAAAATACTGATATCTCCATATTATACTTTAAGCTTTATTGTAAAAAGAAATTGGATATGGTAGGATGTTTTGTGATCCAACAGACCTACACATAATGCATCAAAATAATGTGATATCTTGAACATTTTTTTAAATCACTGCTCCCAAAGGTAAACATGACCTTTAACATTGATTATACTGATTTAACTTTTTTATACTGGTTGTTTCCATCCCTAACTCACATGTGTTAAGAACTACATGTATTTTGACGCACTAAAGCTGGGTTTTTGTTACATCTGCAAAATGGTAAACAATGCCTTTATAGGTGTACTATAGAGTAAAGCTTGCGTGTCATACCATTACCATACACGTACAATACATGAGTACACAACTATGCAGGGGCGGATTCAGAAATTCCGTAAAGGGAGGCGCCTTTGCAAAATATAAAGTGGCGCACGCACCCCTCCATTTTTCTTTTTATTTCTTTTGTTTTATCCAAAAATAAAGAGGGCGCGCTCGCTCGGTGCGCCCTCCCCCACCCCCCTCAGGATCCGCCACTGCTATGTAGAAACGCCTCCCCTTTACGGAATACCTGGATCCGCCCCTGTTACCATACACGTACAATACGTGAGTACATAACTATGCAGGGACGTATCCAGGAATTCCGTAAAGGGGAGGCGCCTTTGCAAAATTAAAGGGGCGCGCGCACCCCTCCATTTTTTCTTTTTATTTCTTTTGTTTTAACCAAAAATAAAGAGGGGGCACGCGCCCGGTGCGCCCCCCCCCCCTCCTCCCCTCTGCGGATCCGCCACTGCTATGTAGAAATGCCTACCTATGAGACAGTCATTGGGGCAGTATGGAGTGAAGCAAGCTGTGGCAGGCTGGACTGTTCTTGATATGGGACTGCCAATCATTAGCAGTCCAATCCACAGAGCTTGGTGCAAGACTAGCCTGTGGGTGAGAATGGGAGACGTTCCGTTTCTTTAAAAAAAAAAAAAAAAAAAAAAAAAAAAAAATCAGCACAGATTTTGAATCACAATTTAGGAAATACACTGTAAAAGAAGAAGCTGGGTCTTTGATTTATGGACGAACGCCAGAAAAGAAGTTTTCGACTGCAAGCCGCTGTATTCTAAATGCACGCCAAGTGGAAGTGCCGCCTGAACAACGCTGTTCGTTTGGTTTCGCTTATAGTGCTATTATATTTTGTTCATTTTTACAAACCAAGAAACCAAGAAAAACATACACACAAAACAATATTATGATCAACAACAACAACAACAGCAACAACAACAACAACAACAACAGCAACAACAACAACAACAACATCAACAATAATGATGATGATAACAATAATAATAATGATAATAATGATAATGATATTCTTATCAATAATAATAACGATAATCATCATCATCATCATCATAATAATGATGATAATAACAGCCTCACACTTCGATAGTCTATGAAAGATTTATTTGATCCCCCACCAGGAAAAGGATTGACCTTCACTATATTCGCTATGATTAACAAAAAAGCAACAACAGCACTAAATCTCAAAAATTTTAGATGAAATAGTGAAAATTTGGAGAACGGTGATAGATATTGGCCTATACACGCCGCTATTTGAAATATGACATCAGATCATAAAATCTACGAAGAAGTATACAATCTCATACTATATTAACAATAAAACAAATTCTTTATACTCTTACCTCATCTTTTAGCAAACGGTTTATCGAAAATTCGAGTAAATAGACTGGACAAAACCTTCTGGAGAATAGTGGTCGCTTTGGAAGCAATAAGCTCGGAAGGCAGATTTGTGAATAATATATCCTTCTCTACACAGTATACTGTCAGTGGAGGTGTGAAAAAGCCCCTCCCTCTTCCTGTTATCAAGGGTAATTCAGCCAATCAGTAGCTGATAACTTGTAACTCCTATTTAGCACTCGTGACGGTGTTTACACAGGGAAATCGACTGAGGGGGAATGCACCCCAACTGACAAATTACCCTGTTGCTTTCCGAGATGGTGCAATCTCCCATTGAAAATGCATGGATGCCAAGTTCCCGGAAGCAAAGGGTTAAGGTATGCCTCTCTTCACAAAAGTAGCAACAACAGCATGATCAAAACACGAACAATGATAACTCCCATATTAAAAAGTGCCAAAGAAAATTAACCCAAATGTGTTGACCTTAGTCAGTCTATCAGTTGTCAGTTTGAAGTATCGCACTTGAGTTTAAACCAGGATATCGTTCTGTTTAATGAAATTATTTTCTTTAACCCGTATATTTCCACCAACCACTTTTCAAGTCCAGTGAACTTCACTCCTATTTACAGGATTTAGGAAATCAGATACATAATTCAGGTCTTATTTACCCAGGGTTGCCTCTTCAGTGTTGCCACTGTGCTACCAGAGGGCCCTGCAATTATTATTACCCTGGCATTGCCAGGTACCCATTTAAACACCTGGGTCGAGAGGGACATGGTGGGTAAAAACATCTTGTCCGAGGACGTAAGCACTGGGCGGGATTCGAACTCGAGTCCTCCGATCGAGAATCGGGAGTCTTATCCACTATGCCACAGCGCCCCCTTTTGGGGGCTTTCCATTTGGGTGTAAACCTTTCCTGCTTTCCTTTTGGGTGTAAACCTACCCATACCATGAGTGAGTTACCCCGGTCTGTTGAAAGTCAACTGAAAGAGAAAGTTATAGGCCACTACACATTTATGAGAACTTTATTCATAATATGTGAGTAAAATCATAGAAGCATGAGAGTTGAAGGCATCGTAAAGTATTGGTGAGGATGAGAATTATAAGTGAACTTTTTAAGTTTTGCAAGACAGTAAAAAACACTTATGAAATGGTATAGAGCATGCTTCTAAGAGATATTCAAAGTTTATTTGATGAACAAATGTTGTGAAATGGCTGAGATGTCCAGAAACAAAGTAAAACAAATCGATCCTTCTTAAAGGTGGGTCCCATCTTTTATAAGGATGGCTTTGTCATTTCAAAGTCAATTTTTGTCAAATATCAATGTTGTATTTCTCATGGAATTACATGCTCTTTCGTATTTCATAAGGGGTTTCTCATTACCTCTCAAAAAAGTTAGAAACCTGAAGCCGTGCAGGTCTCAACCAAACTATCCTGGCGTGCATTCATTTAAGATGATGTTAAACCTCGACGTAAATCAACAATTGCGAAATCATTAAGTGTATGTTTCAATGAAACAGTCATAATGATGTAATGATTTTTTAAGTAGTTTCAAGCTATGTGAATGAACGAAAAAAAAACCCATCCACAATGAATGTTATTACTGTCATATTTTTGGTTAAGGCTTTAGTAACCTCCACACTTGCTCTCTATACCTATTTAAAAGTCAGACTGCTATTATGGATATCATATCTACACGATACTAGTCATTATTCAGGATGTAATTCATTCTTTATATATAAAAATAAAACTTAATAGTGCGATGAAGGGCATTAGCCATTTACAGGCGCAGTGTTGCTTTTTCATAATGCCATATACAATGAGATACCGGGAGGAGCGGTTGGCGAAACTGTATAGATTTCAACAGGCCGCCGAGCTTCGGTCCCTTAGTGTACCTTCCTGTAGCTACGCCTACCGCTCCTTCCAACTTCTCATTACTATCATATATACAGAAGTATTGGAACAAGTTCACTCGGTTGACAGCAGGTTCATCCGTATTTTATTGCTACTCGGAGTTTCATGCCACCTTCATTATATATATATATATATACATATATATATATATATATATATATATATATATATATATATATGTGTGTATATAATATATATTACAAAATAATGAAGACTTGAATGTGTATGTCAGTTAAAGGGATGGTACAGGGATGATACCAAAAAACCACTTATGAAATAGACAGAGTATACCATTCTAAGGGGAATTCAAAGTTTATTTGATGAAAATCAATTTCGGAATCGCTGAGATATTCAAAAAACAAAGTAAAACTAACCAACTGTAATAAATGGTGGGTCCCACCTTTTAGGATTACTCTTTTATTTTTGATATTTTTTGATATCTCAGCCACTTCAAAACCAATTTTCATTAATAAACGTTGAATTACTCATGGAATTATGTATACATGCTTTCCATAAGAAGTTTCTCATTTTTTTTTTCACCAAAAAATGTTAGAAACCTTAAATTTGGTCTCAACCAAAACTATAAGATCCCTTTAAAGACATATGAAACAGTGACGTCATCATCCACTATTTAAGTAATGCAAGGTGTTCTCAATAGGTACCTACACATTGTTTTTGTGAAAACATTATTGAAATTAACCTAGCTGCTTTCATTCCACCGGGTTCCGTCTACTTCATTCATTATTATAGTCAACTTAAATAACGGGATGAGAGTTCTTTTCTAGTCATTCGAAGTAAATCAAGGACAATGTAGGCCTAAAAAAAAAAAAAAAAAAAAAAAAAAAAAAAAAATCACGAGATTCGCAGCCATTCAAATGAAACCGACAATGATC
Organism: Diadema setosum; assembly: GCA_033980235.1. Taxonomy (NCBI): domain Eukaryota; kingdom Metazoa; phylum Echinodermata; class Echinoidea; order Diadematoida; family Diadematidae; genus Diadema; species Diadema setosum. The sequence goes on along the minus strand of CM067076.1, from coordinate 4,352,638 downwards.
ATCACAATTTCCACATACAATTAAACAACAACAAGAACAACAAGAACAAAACCAAAACATTTTTTAGCATTTTGTGTTTGGTTTTCTTTTCCTCATTTGCTCTAACTCTTTTAAGAATATTGTCCATGTGAAATTTGGCACCAGATAGGTTTTCAGATGCGATACCTTGAAATAGAGGTACATTTTATGAATATGGTTGTACATGGATACAGATGATCTGACGTGGTTCGAAAGGGGAGGAGATCGAGGCGGGGCTGAAGGGTACGAGGGAATTCCTAAGGGGGAAAGGAGTGATTCAAGAAAGGGAAGGGGATGGGCAGGCGGGAAGGAGAAGCATGTTGAATAATGAGGGCGGGATCAAAGGAACGCTGGGCGCGGGGAAAGGGGAAGAGAACCCGGAAAGGAGGGAATTTATGAAGGTGAAGGATCAGGACTACTTTTCCAAATTCATTTGGAATGATGGTAATGACCGGGTGAAACGGTCTATTCTCTGTAATGACTATGATCAGTGTGGTTTGCGCATGATAGATCCTGAGACCTATGCTAATGCCCAGAAAATGGTATGGGTGACCCATTTATTAGACCCCCAATATAACAACCCATGGAAATCATTGGAGGAACACTTTCTAATAGAATTTTTCCCAGACCAATCAGTGTTATGGAAAACTAATGCACCAGACAGTGTATTGAGCAAATTACATAATTGTCAGTTACAGGAAACTATAAAAGTTTGGTATTTGTATAGAAAGCAGTGTATTCTTGATACGAATTTGCAGAATTATCATTTACAAGAGTTTTTATGGTGGAACAAAGGTATCAGCTTAAAGCATAAATCATATTCTTATTATCCGATTTGGCTAGAAAAGGGTTTAGTTGAACTTTCTCAGTTATACACTGGATCTAGGGTCAAGCTCTTTGAAGAATTAGTCATCGAATATGATATTCCAATCAGAGATCGAAGGAAATATGACTCCCTAATGAATGGAATCTTTTTACAGTGGTTTGACTTCCCCCAACAGAATGAGGATACTGGAAATTTGTATGATACAATTGTCTCACAATTACTGAGGGTAAAAAAAGTTCCACGCCATTCGTATAGTGTGTTGGGATGCTTTATGAATTCATGCAAGGCAGAAAATAAATGGAATGATGTATTTCAAGAGGAAGGAGAGGAATCCCATTTGCATGCCTTAAATGAAGAGTTGTATAAATACAGTGGTATGTTGAAGAGAGTATCATTTTAGAAACTCCCATAAAGTATTGAAAGTGGAAGGTAACATTTAGCACATTTTTATTGACCGTTAGATTTTGAACTGAATTTTTTTCGGGGCTCACCGTAAATTCCAGTACATTACTAGGCTACCTTTGCAGACCCATGCACTGCATGTTTGTCCATCATGTATACTTTGTGAAGAAAGTTCATCAAAACTTACAAACATTTCTATATACATTCTTGCCACACACTCTATATGTTATCACATCAGCTCTTGTACTTTTAGATTTGTGTTTATAGATAAAAAAAAAATACAGAAGACTGCAACAAAAAGGCTTAAGTGTGGCTGACACACAGAACTACTGAGTAGTTGAGTTTTGTGCATTATTCAAATTGTAGATAACTGTTGACTTCCAAATTTCTCAGCAGCGCCCTAAACAAGTCCCCTCAGGTTCATATTTAATGTTTTGCTGCATTTTGGGAGGTCTGTAAAAGGTATCCCCTACCTTTAAAGGAGGTAGATTGGACTATTTATCATACAAACAATTTCAGATGTACAATCGAGACTCAGCTACGAACATTTTACTTTAAAATGTTTCATAATGCAATAGGGATCAATAGTTTTCTTTTTAAGATTAAAAAGAAGAATTCACCAAAGTGCTCTTTTTGCAATGAACATCCTGAAACTTTGGATCATTTGTTTGTTAATTGCCATAAAGTTAAACCGCTTTGGCATAATTTGATTTCTTTGATTTCAAAAGAAACCGGAAGAAATGAGGATTTTTCACCATTTCATCTAATGTTTGGTATTGATGAGGAAACAAAACATTAAACATGTATCATTTTTTTTTGTTTTTATGTTTGAAGTATTTCATATATGTGTGCAAATTTCAAGATCGCCATCCAATTTTTGAGGCATTTCTGGTTTTTGCAAAATGAAACAAAATATTGAAAAGAAGACTGCCGAAAAGAAAGACAAATTACCGAACCATTTGAATAAATGGACAATCCAACTTAACCCTCCATAATGTTGGTTTTTTTTTTAATTGTATGCCCGTTTTTATGTGATGATATTTTGTAATATTTGATAATTTTATAAATGACACCCAACTCCCAAAGATATTGACAGCTGAAACTTCTGTATAATTAATATTCTGTATACTTAGCATGTGATTTGTTGACCTTGCTGATATTGACTTTATGTGTACCTTTTGTAAATATTAATATGTTGTTTACCTGTTGGTTTACATCCAATAAAAAGTAAAAAAAAAAAAAAAGACTACTGAAGTAATAATCAATTAAGGAAGGGAATTGAGGAAGGTGATCGGTGGAAGGGAAACATTTGGAGAGGAGTTTGTTTGATTGATTGTCTGTTTGCTTGCTTGCTTTAGCTGGCTTTTTAAACACAACAGCGATTTCGCAACCCCATTCCGCTTGCGACACAATTTGGGATGATGAAGTAACATATCTGTGTTCGAAGGATCCCAGTCGATCAGTTTGTTGCATGCATGCATGCTCTGCTTGTTCTGCTGTCTAAAACTCTAACTGCAGCTGTGGTAGAATAGTATTCATTGCATCGTGAAGGCCTGTGAGCCACGTAGAAAACAGAAGTGTAATATTTTGACAAAGGAGACCCACTGTCCAGGTGAGCTTGTTTTTAATGAAATAGTTGAATGTACAGGTTTTAACTAGCAGTTCCAGTGATGTAAATGATTATTTAAGTCCTTGACTGAGGACACCTACGGAAATCGAAAATGTGCTGTGCTCCGTTGATGACCCAGTCCCACATGTGGAATTTTGTGTAGGGTTAATGTAGTTCACAGTGAAAACCGGCCATGGCCATGTCCAGACAAGTTTGCACTTCTCTGTATGTATTTGTATACTTTTATCTGTTTATGTATTCAACTCCACAAAAGTAAAGGGGATCACATTTTTCTTGTTTTTCTTTGTGAACTCCCCGACACATTTTACAATGCATACAGATGTATGTCTCTGTTTTTAAGTGGGTGAATTGAATTGAACTGAATTGAAATATTTTCAAAAAGAAAAAAGAAAAAAAGGTGCAATATCATTCATTTTGCACAATAGTATAAGTTGGCCAATTTTTGACTAAACTCGTACAATAAAATGTGTGTGTGTGTGTGGGGGGGGGGGGGACCTAACTGCACTGGCGACTGTTAGTGTTACTGGTTACAGCACCCCTCCTAGCTAGGTCAGGGAAAAACCCAAAATATTAGACGCTGAGAAGTAAAGGGGGAAAAAGAAAGGGCTGGCCCCATTCATGTCAGAAGAATGTGCATTATTTCAGTTAATTATTTAACATTTGTAACAAGTGCAATTTGTAAGTCGTACATAGTGTGTGCCAAATTTCAAATATGTGCTGTCTCACAGAGGTCAATGCACTTATTAAACTTTTAATGTGTGAAATCTTTGAATACAGTTTGCTACGTAGTACCTGTACAATATTGTTAAGGTTGCCCTTGATTGTTTGTTCTTCTTTGTGTATTCTGTAGATGAACAACAGGATGGAGTTGACTCAACACCGGCATTGAAACTGGAGTGGCCAGCTTTCCTGTAACTTTGACTTCATCAAGTTTGATTCTCTGTAGACAGACAATAAAACCCAACGATGCTCCTCCCTCGACTGACACAGGCCGTTAGAACCTTTGCTGATGTCACTGCAGATGAAGAACCCCCAGATGGTGGGTCAATGACCTTGGCACAGAAGAGGGTCTACCAAGCACGCAGAACAACATCTCCAGGTAACAACTCAATTGACGGAAAATGGCACATTTTTCTTCTTCTTCCGATGAGTACATCACTCTCAAAGAGTATTGTCATACTGTTTTATCCTATTGTTATCCTATGGTTTTAGATTTCTTAGCATATCTGGCTCAAATATTTATATTTGTATCCACAAGTGATTGATTTTGTGCCCTTCTCCTTTCATTTGGGTCGTTGAAAATAATTCATACTCATTAGCCCCACATGGCAAATTTACCGGCAAATTTTATAAACTTCGTAGTTGACTGTAAGGATTTTAGTAAGTAACTAAGTCAATCATGAAAATTCACCCAACAACATCTTCTTTTCTGTGGCAGGTCTGACCTGGAAAGAGCTAGGAGAAGCTGTTCTCCACAGCACAACAGGGACAAAATCTGATGCCACGACCTCTTTACGGAGTATCGTGCACCTTTCTCGCAACATCGGTGAGAACCTCAAGCACTGTTAACTGCTCTTAAACATGAAGAGATAGGAAAATCACTTTTCTGTCAAGGATCTGTACCTTTGTTAGGTCTCTGCATTGCAAAATATCCTTCTTCTTACACCTATCATGGAAGCAGGGCTTTCTGGATAAAACATTGCATCCAAAGATCAGAGCAACAGGATAAATACTTCTGTTGTGACGAACCTGTAGTGTTTTTACAAAATTGTACATGTTCAAGATCTTCGAACGACAAAGACATGCTTTAGTAGTCTTATATCATAGATGTTACGTGGATCATTTTGTAATGATAAAGTGCATTATGCCATCATCCTAGGAACATTAAAATGTAACATGATAATGTGTATATAGAGCATTGAGGTGCCTTCAATGGGTAGCTTGTCTGTCTTGTGTTTTAAGTCCCAGTGAGTCTAGCTGGGCAGTGATGTGTGTAGTCAGCTATCCCCTGTAGGAAGATGCGAAACAATGTTCCTCAGATAGGGCACAAAAGGGATTCCATGTGTGTGAGACAGTCACCACCCATGCATGTAAAAAGAGGGTGCAAACCTGGTTGAATGGTCAGCCCCTCACACCCGAACCACAAAATGGGCGACTGATACTAACTCCTTGTGATTCGCCGCACGTGACTAGCAATCTTATCAACCCAGCACCTTTTCCCATTCAAATGAAGGTAATAAAGTGTGTGGCATATGTGTGGTAACAATTTTTGCGAGATTGAAATTTGTGAATGCATTAATGAGAGCTGCCTTTGAATAGATCAGGATCTTTACCTTTGCCAAGGAAGGAGGTAAATGTTTTCATTGCCATTGGTTTGTTTGTTTGTCTGTTTGCACATTAACTAAAAAAGTTGGGAACGGATTGAATGAGGGACATGTGGGAAAAGTTGATAGTGACATAAGGAACAGATGATCAAATTTTGGTAGTGATCCGGGAATTTTTATGTATTTTTAAAAAATGTTTGACCTTTTGGGAAATAGGGTCAATGAACTTGGGAGTTCAAGCTGGGCATATTTGAGGCTTCCTCACACGCACTAAAACATGCCCTGCACAAGGCGCTGCGTAGCATATAGGAAGCTGTGTGATGTAAAAAAAAGGCTTCTATATTGGGAAATTTAGTGATTTTCAGCATGCGTGTATGGGTGGAGATGAGCTGCTTGGTGGAGGATTGCGCTCTCTGATTGCTTTTCTAGTTTCTACATTGTTCACACTCTTTTCCAATTCCTTTGCAGCTGGTGCTGATGCCACTCCCGAAGCTGTAGAAGCCACCGCCGTGTTCCTCTGCAGGACTCTCCACAATGCAGCCAACATCAGTCGCACTGAATCCGAAGCTGTGTCTTCTTCCGTGGGACCTCACTCCACAGAGCACCTGATGAAAGTCCATGGTGAGATCCTGCGTCTACTGCAGCCTGTCCCCAAAGAGGTCACGGAGGCACTGTTTGAACCCGACAGACCTGAAGAAAACCCAAAGGAATTTGGACACAGCATCACTTTCTCCTATGATGACAGGACCATCGACGTTGATGGGTTTGATGATGTTCAGGTTGAGCCTGCCGCTGTTCCTGAACGTGAACTTCGCTTCACACATTCCTCCCACTCCTCAAACAGCACCAGTGATGCCAAAGTGGGCCCAGCAAAGGGGCAGGCAGATTCTAAACTAGCTTGGCTGGAGGAGGAAGTGGGTAAGACGCTGTGCCGGGAAGGGAGCAACTCTCTGGGATTGACAACGGATGCCCTCTGCAAGAAGCTACTTGTGGAGCTCACATCGGCCAAGACAAACGATGAACTTCAGACAGATGTGAGTCTAATTCAGGTTGACATGTTTCGAGACTGGCGTTATACTGTGACTAAAGCCCCATTTTAACAGAACCTTTCAAACTAGAGCTACCTGGGTATCGTTCAGGTCATCTTTTTTAACCCTGCCTGTTAAAACAGTTCCAGCAAAATGTTTCTCAGATGTTGCTGCGATGACTTTTGCCAAATTCTGCCCTAGCCAGTTAGGGTAATTGCCGTGGCATTACCTTGACGTTACCATGACACTACTCTGCCAACCTGCCTATTAGAACACCACTGTGGTTTTTACATTCCTTTGATACACTCAACATGCATGCGCACCATTGCAGATAGAGAATAATTGACATGCCGTGCCCAAATCACACGCACTAATCACTTTAAAGTTGAGATCGGTGATTGTATAAACATGTTTCGTATATGCACAATCTAAAACAATAGGTGGTGCAGGTACTGGCCGGTGGGTGGGGTAGTTGCATAAAGAGGACACACCTCCTTTGTGGAAACCTACCCTGGTATCAAAGGTTTTGAGTGTGTGTCTGTTCATACGCTACACTTCATTCTCTGATGCGGTTTCATTGCCCGATGTGAGAAATTTTATTCTCTGGACATTGTTGCAGCATTGCTGCAGGGAGGTCTGTTAGAATAAGGTTTAAGAACATAAGTTTGGGGAAATTATGGTACACATTACCAGTTTCTTCAGTTCCATCTATGTAGAGTGTTTTAAATTTTTCAATTTGCTTTGCTCCATATTGCATAAATGTGTTATGTGTCCCACCATACTCGATATGCACATTAACCATTTGTGTACTTTGTGTACCAATTGAGTACCAATTGGCACAGAAAGTCCCATTGTGTTGTACACACTATTCAAAGTCCATAGCACAGAAAGGGTTTAAAACTACTATCTCAAGTCAATTTCTGTAGCAATGTGTGTTTGTCTTCTATCTACTTGACAGCTGTTTGATCTCCTTGGCTTTGACTGCTTTGAGCTGATTGGACAGCTGCTGACCAATCGAAAAGACATCGTGACGGAGGCCACTCAGACCAACTTGGCCAGAATAGCTGCAGGTCAGAATATAATTAGAATTTCCAAGTATCTTCAAGTTTTGAAGGAGGCAAACTCTACAGGAAGATTATGAGTCTCTCTACCATAATCTTGACATAGACAATTTGTACAGTAAAGTCACATAGGCTGAAAATTCGCAAAGGTTCCTTATCTAGTCTGTAGGGCATGCAAATTTGATAATGAAAAGTAATGAGAGAAAGTAGTGAGATAAAAGTAGTGACACATCGTTTGTGCGGACAGACATCCAGTAATAGATGTGTGTTTCTGTGGGAATGTGCGAGGTATGCCTACAATATTGGCGCTTTGTTTATTTCACATTCTTAACCAAAAAATATGGCTTTCAATGAATGTGCCTTTGTGAATGTTCATCCCTTGGGTCTTCACTGTCCAGATATTTTGTGGTCGGTCAGTAGGTGCAGGTCTTCAATACCAAAACTTTTTCACTAGACAAAGGACATGAGATAAATCAGAAGAAGTTCCTGTCCTTAGAGTAGGACCATCACAATAGAACCATTGAAGGATGGGTTCCAAACATACCAAGTACGTACAACTCCACCCATTTGTGTTAACCCGTTGAAGACAAGTCCCGAGAATATTCGGGAAGGCATCTATGGGAAATGCGTGTTATAGCATAATCAGTCCATCCTCAACGGGTTAACTTTACTTGTCAAAGATGTGTGTAATGGGCAATGCTGCTGTCCAGTCTAAAGGAAAGGGATTGCAAAATGCAGTCTTTAAATGCCATCTTTACATTTTGGCCTGTTTTACAATTGAGTACTGGTTCGAAGTGGATCAGGAATGTTGCATGGCGATAAAATAAGGATGAACATGCAGACATCTTTATCGACTGATACCACAGAGGGACGCAAGGAGCGCCTGAGTAACCAGAAGCCGACCTACGCCACCCAGGTGACCATCCAGTCTGAGAGGGAGAAGGAGCTGGAGAAGGCACTGCGAAAGGAGGAGAAGCGACTGCTGAAGAGAGAGGCAAGGCAGATTGGGGCGGAGGAAGGAGGAGGAGGAGGAGGAGCTGGTGGTGGAGGGGAGGAATTTGACCCCCAGCTTTTGAGAGCCCAAAGGTGAGGTGATATCAAAGAGGTTATGGGTTTCTTTTCTTTCTTCATTTATAACCCCCACCCCAACACCAACTCACAAAATGATTAGTTACCTCCACCAGAAAATGAAACCTACAGCCGATGGAGGTTATGTTTTCGGTTCCGTATGTCTGTCTATCTGTCTGTCTGTTGTACGTTTGTCTGTCTGTCTGTCTGTTTTTTGTACAAGGTAACTCAAGAAGGAATGAATGAACTTTCTCAAAATTTTCAAGGTGTACTCATAATGATGTAAATGGTGGATGGTCAAGGGTCATAAAGGACATTAAGTCTCCTAATAACTCAGGAACAGATGAGTGGATTTTCACCAGACGTGTAGGGTATGTTCATAATGAAGGACAAATGAAATGATGTAAGTTGGGGTCATGAGGTCAATGGTCGAAGGTCAGGGGTTGAAAGGACACGAAATAAGCTTAATTTCCCAATAACTCAAGAATGGATAATCAAATGTATTCATAATGAAGAAAGAATAATTTAATTTGGGGTCATGGGGTTAAAGGTCACAGGGGTCTTGAAAGGACAGAAAATAAGCTTCATCTCCCAATAAGTCAAGAACAGATGATCATATTTTCACCAAACTTGCAGGGTGTGTTTATAATGAAGGAAGAAAGAAATTAAAATGAGTTTAAATTTGCATGTCATGAGGTCAAAGGTCCTTGGTCCATAAAGGATTATGCTGGACTGCAATATCACGAAAATTGAGCTGTGTATATTTCAATACTGCAAGTTTTGTTTGCTTCGAAAGTGTTTGGTGTAGATCAGATGTCACTATACCTCTTATATTTTTGTCAAAGATATTGCGTACAAAATGGCGATATTTCAACCATGGCTGTCTGGCGAGGAGGTCTGCTCTCTTGAAGTGCTTCTCTAGTTATTGCTGTCATTGCATGCGAGCATCCAGGCTCACACCATGGTCACCTCAAAATATTATTTGTTTGATTTTGTCAGAGAAAACGCTCTCAGGAATGCAAAGCGTGCCCCTCTTTTCACATCCACCCTTGGTCTCGAGAAAGTAACCGGTGCCCCCAGAGAGTGCTATCCGAACGTCTACGACTCACTGGCCACAGCACAACTCTCTTCATCCTTCATAGCAGGAACCAAGGTGAGAAGCATGGCACTGGCGACTTGGGAGTTATGCTTCAAGCTTTGAATAAAAAGTTTTGTAACAGTTGATAAAGTTGATGCATTCTGATGCTTTTTTTTTCTTTTTGTGTGTTAAGTTATAGTGTGTAGGAACAGTGTTTTTGTTTTCCACGTTCTGAAAAGAATCACTATCAACTTTCTCTTGTCCTGTTCAGCAGTGATACATTGTAATGATCGGTTACATGGTCTGTAATGTTAAAGGTACTAGCCCACATTTGCAAACCCACGAAAATCAAAACTGCATAAAACAGGTCCAATATGACTTCAAGTACAAGTTATGACAGTAACATACCTCACCTGTTGCTCTTTGTCTATACCATTCGATAAAAGAGAGAAAATCATCGTTTTAAAATCAATTTTCAAACCGGGTCAACCCGACCCAAAATCGAATTACGAGCGCGGGCTAGCTACGTACATTAACTTACACATGTATCGCATGCATGTAGTACGTGCGTGGACCGGAGCTAGTGAGCGTTTTTATACGCATGCATACGGTGCATTTTCATTTATTTTTATGAAAGTAATGGACTAATTGGAACAAAATTTTGCACAGGTGTTACTGCAATCATACCCAAACTCCATGCTAACTATGAGACCAATTGCTGCAGGTTTACAAATGTGGGCTAATACCTTTAATTCTTTTCCACTTTTGGTCTGACCACCACTTCTTTACTTCTTTATATATCTTTCTATCTACCTGTCTATTTATCTATCTATCTATCTATCTATCTATCTATCTATCTATCTATCTATCTATCTATCTATCTATCTATCTATCTATCTATCTATCTATTTCTATCTATCTATCTATCTATCTATCTATCTATCTATCTATCTATCTATCTATCTATCTATCTATATTTCTATCTATCTATCTATGTATGTATCTATCTATCTATCTATCTATCTTTCTATCTATCTATCTCTCTATCTATATGTCTGTGATTGTATCTATCTTTCTAAATGGTTTATTGCCTATCATTTTCTCCATTTCTTTATAGTATTCCTTCTGTTTGTCTTTGAATTAGTCTCCAGTTCTTTTTTTTTTTGTGTATGATATAGGCTGCATTCATCTAAAAAATTTTTGAGGCAGAATCACGATCCTAAACGCATTTGAGGCATTTTCAGGAGTTAGATAAACGCAACCATGTTTTCAAACGCGTTTAGAAACGCCGTTTTGAAACGCCTTTCAAAGGGCGTTTTGAAACACGTTTGAGACCACGATCGCCGTTCTGTGAGTAGATAAACGCAATGCCGTTTCGAAACGCGTTTATATCTCAAGGTCAAGTCCCAGCTTTTTCCGGTTGTGCTCTCTGCCCATTATTTGTGTGTGACTGAGGAGGCATATTTGGCGGTATACAGTTAACCTTTACTTCCCAGGTCAAACGGTGCAAAGCAGTTGCGCAGTTACACCACTCGAATCGCGATTGTATGATGGTTAGATAAACGCGGCTCCCCGAGAATCGCCTTTCAAACCATGTTTGCAAACACCATTCCAAACGCGTTTTGAAACGTGATTCTCTCTGTCAAGTTAGATAAATGCAGCCATAGTCTATTCCTATATATCCATCCAGTAATCAGGAAACAAAATGTAGTGTGCCTTGATGCAGGGGTTGATGAGATACTCAGGCATCATTGCAGTGAAGGCATAGGTATGACTGTTTGGCAGGTGTACAAATATTCACCAATCCCTCTTGTTCCCCCAGATGATGCTGCCGTGTGGCTTCCAGAAATCTGCCAACAAAATCTACGAGGAGGTCATCATCCCGCCATCTGAGCAGGCGCCCGTTAGCGTGGGCAAGAATCTTGTACCAATATCGCAGCTCGATGATGTGAGTCCCTAATTTTTCACCAGTAATGCCAAGGTCTTTATTAGCTATGAAGGCCAGTCTCCTTCATTATGTGGAATATCACTCATAATAAACTATTATGCCATTTTATTTAGCAATAGGTCGATGTATGACACATTTACCCCTTACTATGATGAATTTGCCGATTAGCACAGATGATTGGAAGTTTATGCATTGTCAATGAATAGAGATTGCCTAATCCCCTTGGTAATTCCTATTGTGTCATTTAATTATGGCCTTCTTGTCAATCTGAGGCATGTTGCTAAACCTGAGTCGGCTTGCTAAATTTACAACCAGGGGGGCATTTCATGAAGGAACTTGTCGGATAAAATATCTGACAAGTCTCTTTTATCCGACAAGTTTTGAGAAATTCTTTAGACTGATTGGCTGATTCCTCTGAATTTGTCGGATATAATTGAGTTGTCGGACATTTTATCCGACAAGTTCCTTCATGAAATGCCCCCAGGTCAAGTTTGGATGGATTACTGTATTATTGGTGAAAAAATCTTGGCATGTTAAAAAGTGAAGTGCTTGGCATAATTATAAAGAGTTAATCTCTGCCATGAGCAGTAGGATGAGAGGAATATGCTTTGTGTCACAAGATGATGCTAGTCAACATGTTGAGTATTGCGTGCTATACAAATATTCAATGTAAAACCTGCAGTAATGACATTTCTAGATTTTGTGTAGTATGACTTAATAGAAAAATATGTTGCATTAGCTATTTCCGTGAAGTACCACAGTGCCCCTTGTGAAAAGGAGAGTGTAGATTTTGCTTTTGTGTCTGCGGGATTGGGTGTACTATCTGATGTGTCAGAAGCTTGTAGTGTTCAGTCATTGCTTGTATTTGTCACTGTTGAATAAAACTTCAATTGAATTACGGCTGGTGCCACATCTTTAAAAGTTGGGAGGGGGTGGCAGTTCATATTTCTGGTGCCACTTCCAGGTTGCGGTCATCAGCTAAAAACAAGGGCACTCATTGCAACTTTCTGGTGCCACTTCCAGGTCTTTTCAGCTGACATGCAAAAAAGAAAAAAAAAAAGAAGAATAAAAGCCCTTGAACCTGCACTTCTAAGCCCTCTGGTACAACACAAAAAAGCATACCCATGTTTTTTATATTAGTGACCGCCGTGCACCACAAAACGAACAAAAAGTCGCACCTCTTGATTTTAAGTGAGGACTCAAAAAAGGTGAAACAGGTCAACCAGGTCAATATTAATTTGTTCATGTTTTCTGAAAAAGCTACCCTTCTTCTACATTATTCTCTAGGTTGGGATCATAAATTGATTGGGAAAGTGCATTTTCAGCAGTTTTTCTGCAACCTTTTTTGTAAAGTAGTGAGATCAGGTATGTCTTAGAGGCCCCTTTTCATTTCTTGATAATCCTTTGAACACTCTTCACTTTCAAGTCTTATAACTTTTGAAGGGATAATGCTGCTGCTTTGAAAGTTGGCAGTAATCATGTACAGAATGTGTTGATAGAGCATGGTCAATTTCAACTTAATCTAATAATCCCTTCATTGTTGTTGCTCCAGTGGTTTACGCCCTGTTTTTTGTCCCATTCATCGCACAGCTAGCATAGTTTGTTAAAGATTAAGCGCTTGAATAGACAGATAGACCGTGTACTTCAGAGCTTCTTTTCTCGGTTCACACTTTTCCAGAGTGTGTTCTTTCTTTCCAATATTTAGATAGGTTAGGAGAGTCCATTTCAGTTGTGCTATATATCATTGTAAAGCTTAGAGTCTGCTCTTTCAGAATCTGCCCTTAACTAAAAATCCATGTCTGGCGACTTTTTGTTGGTTTTGTGATGCAGGGTCACATTTGTTCATTTTTTGTGTGTTTTCTGGTGCCACTTCCAGGGTAGAAAAAAAAAGTGGACAGGCCCAAATAAAAGTGGTTAGACCCTATGTATTCCTATGTATTGTCCGAAAAAAGTGAGCCCACCCTTGGCAAGGACTTTCGGCTGCATTACAAACATACATGTTGGGTTTTGAACCCCTGAAATTTTTTCCAGATTGGTCGGGTTGCTTTCAAAGGGATGAGAAGCCTCAACCGTATCCAGTCGGTCGTCTTTGAGACGGCCTACAACACCAACGAAAACCTCCTGATCTGCGCGCCGACCGGCGCCGGGAAGACGAACATTGCCATGCTGGCGATTCTTCAAGAGGTCAGGAAGCATGTCCAGCAAGGCGTCATCAAGAAGGATGAATTTAAGGTCAGTCACAGACGCACGACATGGGCACTTGATTTGAAGACAGAAAGATCTATTCTCGCCATGTTACTCCTCTGCTGTTGTGCATTCAAGAAATCATTAGTGAACTTTGCAGCACAGAATCTCAAAAACATTTAAATATTTCCTGACTTCCTCGTGATTGTATCTATTTGTGTCTGTTTCGTATTTATTTTTGTTTTGTTTGCATTTGTTTTCATGTATGTTTCTTTGGAAATTGTTATAATTGTATGTGGGGATGGAAATATGGAAGGGTTTTGCTAATGAACTGAATTTCACTCAAGTTTCAGACAGTATCATGCTGTGCACACTGTAGATATTGTATACGCCAAGTATTTTGCGAGGTTTTTATTTTCTCGAATTTTGTGAGTCAGGTGCTATTCGCGAATCTAAAAGCATGCAAAAATATTGACTCTGATTCCAATATGAATGTGATTTGCACATATACATTTTTCTGCTCAGTACTGAACCTCACAATCGCGAAATCAACCACTCATGAAATTGTCGTGAAGTCCTGATTCGCAGAAAATTAGGTTAGCTAAATATATAACAAATGCAAACAAAAGGAAAAATGAACTAAGAAAATGGAATCCCATTTTCTTTGCTCATTTTCCACTAGCTAAATATATGGTGTATACAGTGGTAGACTACACATATGGGACATGTATATGGGAAGTGTACAGCCTGCCTCATGATGTAGCCAATCTTGTACTCTGCTGTTTCATCTGTGCAGATTGTGTACGTGGCTCCTATGAAGGCGCTGGCAGCGGAGATGGTGCGCAACTTTGGTACCCGCCTCTCGCCGCTTGGTCTCCTGGTAAAGGAATTGACCGGTGACATGCAGCTGACCAAGAATGAGATCATGAAAACTCAGGTGAGATCTTGATGCCATAACAGGCATATCAATATAAAGCAAGTTGTAGTTACAGTGTGTAGCTCATGCGCACTTTATAGGTACAAATGACTTTCCTTTTTTCTCAGTTGGTTAGGCACTTCACTCGTTTTCAAAGCAAAATAATGTATAAGTCAGTGTTAAATACCACAAGGAAATTACATACGATCTGTAAGTTCAAGCCTTGCCAACATAGGCCCCCTAAAGTTTACATCCTTTATATAGCAGGTAATAGTTCTAATGTTTTGACATGAATGTAACAACTTGCTTTCTGTTGAATATCAGCCGTCTATATGATACTCGGCAATGTAGTGATAAAGGATGATATGTCTTCTTTGCACATGAACAAATCTTTGCTCACAAATCCATTGGATTGTTTCAACCATCCAGATGCTCGTGACCACACCCGAGAAGTGGGACGTTGTAACCAGGAAGAGCACGGGTGACATCGCCCTCACCCAGCTGGTCAAGCTCCTCATCATCGACGAGGTCCACCTCCTGCACGACGACCGTGGCGCCGTGATCGAGAGCCTTGTGGCCAGAACCTTGAGACAGGTTGGGTTTGAGTCATCAAAGGTTGTAGATACCGATGGGGTAGGGTTCACAACTCATTGTTCACTGTGTTCTGCAACCCTTCCCCAATGGAATTACCCGACAAGTTTTAGGGGAAGTATGCTGCAGAAATTATAATCTATGGTGTCATGAATATGCATTTGTACAAGATGGGTGTGGTCTCTTCGGCCCACGTTGGAAAAAAGATGGATCGAGACTGGGATGATGCCGCTTGAGGCGAGGGAAGAATGAAGTTTTCCTATTACTTCAAGTCTAATATCATTGGTGGCGGTGATTTGTTTTGATCTCAGAATGTGTGACATGTTGTGCCACCATATTTCCCCTTCCTTCTGTAATAATGGTCATTTGCAAATTGGCAACTCATGCTGGAGTGATGTCATCACTAGTAGGCTCAGATGTGTGAAAACTGATTAGCCATGAATAGAGATTAACTTTATCCCCCTAATTCCCATTGTGTCACCATGGCCTTCCCATTGGACTTACATGTACATGTAGGCACATTGCTACACCTGAGTGGGCTTGCTTATGTTAAAACTACCATAAATCATGGTGTATTAACCACACATATTTTCCTGCTGAAACGGGTCAAAATCAGGGTGCGGTGTATACACCGTTGCTGACAATACTTATTGAATGTCTGCATATAGTGTGCAGACAATGTTCGCTAATGTGTACAATCTCAGCTTGCCTGTGGATAGTTACAAGTAGGATAGTTGAATGTTTAAATATGTTGGGCATTCTACTGCAAAATTTCCTTCTTTTTTTATAAATCAGTACATTTTTTCGTGCACAGACATTTCACTCAACTCAAGCAGCATGTCAGCAGTATCTTCGTCCGTTGCAAGGCAGTACCTGGCGGGCCGCATTTGTTGCCTGACAGCTGAAAAGGGGGGTTGCAGTTAACCCGTTGACAATGGACTGATTTTGCTATAACACGCATTTCCCACAGACACCTGCCTGAGTATACTTGGGACTCGTCCTCAACAGGTTAATACATTATTTATGGTAGGCCATGTTCAGATGGATTACTGATGACTCATGTAAAAGTTCTGCAAATTAAGCGAAGTGCCTGGGCACATAAGTCTAACATCTGACTCCGTTCTCCCTCTTACAATAAAGACCTCAGATGTAATTCCAAGATACTCTTTTTTTTTTTTTTTTTGGTAAGTGGTTGACAGTGATTTTATCTATGTGTATGTGTCCAGGTGGAATCCTCACAGAGCATGATACGCATCGTAGGCCTGTCGGCGACGCTGCCCAACTACATCGACGTGGCTCGCTTCCTCAACGTCAACCCGTACATCGGCCTCTTCTTCTTTGACTCTCGCTTCCGTCCCGTCCCGCTGAGCCAGACCTTCATCGGTATCAAGACCAGCAACATCATGCAGCAGCGCAAGGACATGGACATGGTTTGCTACGAGAAAGTTAGAGAGCTGGTGGACCGGGGCCACCAGGTAACGGTTTTCTCCTCTTCACAACTTCTTTGGCATCTCTGTTTTTTCTGAATTTCTTGTCTCTTGTCTCCCCCATTCTTCTTTTGATCATTGTGATTTTCTTTTCCTGATCTTCTCTTCCTCCTCAAACTCCCTCGTGTCTTTTTCTACTCAAATTTTCTTTCTCTTTCTCAGTTGTTTTCTCTTCTCTTTCCCTTATTTTTTCTCCACCTCATTCTTTTTATTCCATTGTTGTTTTCCTTTTTCTCTTCTGCATTGTCATTTTCACCTCTCGTTCTCTTCCTCCATGTTGTTCTTGTTCTTGTTTTTTCTTAATCTTCCTCTTCTTTTCTGCTTCTTCTGTTAGCCTTATTCTCTTCCTTTTACTCCTTCTACTTCTCTTTTACTCCTTTCTTCTTCTTCTTCCTCCTTCTTCCACCTCCTCCTCCTCCTCTTCTTCTTTTTCTTCTTCTTCAACTCCTTCAACTTCTTCTTTATCTTTTCTTTATTATGCCTCCGCAACGAAGTGGCCGGAGGCATTATGTTTTCGGGTCGTCCGTCCGTCCGTACGTCCGTCCGTCCGTCCCGTTTTGTTTTTGTCGATATCTCAAGAACCGTGTGGTGGTTTTACATCAAACTTGGTATGAGGGTATATCCTTGGGGGATAATACTTTGTGTGGATTTTAGGGTCACAGGGTCAAAGGTCAAAGGTCACAGGTTATTTTGTGGAAAAAAAAAATTGAAATTTCATGTTTTTCTCCATATCTCGCAAATGGTTCAAGGTATCTTCATGGAACTTAGTATATATGCTTGTACCGATGGGCAGGGATTATCTAGGGAAGTTGGGGATCATGGGTCAAAGGTCAAGGGGGTCAAAGGTCAAGGTCAACTCCTCAAAATAGCACTACTTTCTTTAAAATGCAATATGCCTGAAGGGTTGTTTTTTTAAAACTTGATGTATGGCATGTATTACCCAATATATATTTTTGGGGAATTGCCAAAAGGTCAAAGGTCAAAAGGTAAAAGGTCAAGTGAAAGTGCTAAATTGCACTTTTTCCTCCATATCTCGAAAGTAACTCAAGGTATCATCATGAAACTTACATATTTATGCATGTTCTACCTTACAGTGATTCTCTGTGGAACTGTGAGGTCAAAGGTCAAATGAAAGGTTTAGATAATGCTATTTTCCCATTTGATACTGAAATTATACTTTTTTCTCAATACCTTGAAAATTACTCAATGCATAAACTTATAAAAGGGTCAAAAGTCAAGTAAAAATCATCAGTTCCCCAAATACCTGCTCTCTGACATTTTAATCATTCATCCAATTGAACCTAGTTCTAGGAAAGTGAACATTCAGCACATTTGTGTCAAACCTGTCATTTCAATATTTTGCCAATTGTGTGAAACTGTCATCACACATTGTCAAGACATTGTCAAGACATTGTACTATACTATATTAGGAGAACCATGCATTATGGCGGAGGCATATCAGTCGCCGTAGCGATATATCTAGTTTACCTCTATTTTCTTTTTTTTTTCTCTGTCCTTATTCATATTTTCTTTCACAACCATGTCATAATGTAGTCAACAAATTTGAACAACAGTGATATTTTACACCATTGATTAAAAAAAAAAGAAAAAAATCTTATTCCTATGTGTGCATGGATTACTGATTAGCTTTAGAAAACCCCTTAGTGTTGTGCACAGTATTAAAGTTCCTGGCACAGAATTAGTTTAAGCCAGAACTTAGTTCTTGTGTGCTTCCAGAACTGTCAAATTTTGCTGTAATCTGTACACTTATGAATAAGAAATGTGTGAAAGAATGCCATGAAAACACAATTTCCATTAGATAATGACAAAAATAAGGAACCACTTTAACTATTTCACACTCTTTGATCTCAAAATGCTACAAAACAGCTTGATATCCTGGCAAATTGCGCCAGCCATACAAGTTTCTCGATAAATATTTCTAACATATAACAAGCAAAATTCCAAATGGTGGAAGATAAATGTTATGGTCCTGCTGAGTACTACTGTATACGCCATATATTTCGTGAGTCTAAATTTTTGTGAATCAGGAATTCCCAAAGATTTTGTGAGTGTTAACCCGTTGAGGACGAGTCCCGAGTATACACGTGCTTGGACAAGGGTCTATGGGAAATGCATGTTGTAGCAAAATCAGTCCGTCCTCAATGGGTTAAATTCGCTATCGTGGAGTCCTATACTGAATGGAGAAGTGTAAACTCGTACGTCACATTCACATCCGGATCAGAGTCAATATTTTCGCGTGTCTTTAATTTTGCAACTAGCATCCGACTCGCGAAATTCGCAAACATAAAAACTTCATGAAATATTCGGCGTATACAGTATGTTTTAGCTTTAATGAGCAAAGAGCAGGTTGAGAAATCCCAAATATCATCCGACGTCTCTTGCCCTCCTCTCTCCATCTCTACTCTTCTCATTATTATCATTTCTTCTTCCTGCAGGTAATGGTTTTCGTCCACGCACGGAATGCCACAGTACAGACCGCCCTCTATCTACAGAAGACAGCCAAGGAGGAAGGAGACGCGAGCTTGTTCCACGCAACTCAGTCTTCAGACTACGGATCGGCTTTGAAGCAGGTACTCTTTCTAATAGGCGTTTTATCCTTTTGTGGACCAGTGTAAGCTATGGTAACACAAGGTTTCTGTGAAGAAATGACAAATGCTTGACTGTGCAAAGGCAAGCAGAGTTTTTAAATCTCTGCTTACCTTTAATAATATCAATGTCAACGATCACGGATGATTATCATCGCCACTTCTTTGAACTGAATTCAGTCATTGTTAGAGGGATAATATAGTTTTGGTTGAGATGGGACTTCAGGTTTCCAACTTTTTTAATGAGATTATGAGCAGCCTCATTTGAAATATGAAAAAGCATGCAATTTTAAGAGGAGAATTCGAAGTTTATTTGATGAAAATGGTTTCGAAATGGCTGAGATATCCACAAACAAAGAGGTCCTAGTAAAAGATGGGACCCACATTTTATTAGAATCACTTTGTCTTACTTTGTTTTTTGATATCTCCACTATTTCAAAACCAAGTTTCATCAGCTGAACTTTAGAATCCTCTTAGTATTGTATGCTCTTCAATATCTCATAAGTGGTTACTAATTATCTCGCAAAAAGTTAAATCTCAATCCCCCATCTCAATCAAAACTATACCATCACTTCAAGTTTGTTTAAATATGTTGGATTATGCGTGCCATCTATGATTGTGCCCAGATTGCCAAATCACGAAACAAGCAACTCAGAGAAGTGTTCCCCGATGGGTTTGGTATCCATCATGCCGGGATGCTGAGACAGGATCGCAACCTGGTAGAACGCTTCTTTGCTGCTGGCTACATCAAGGCCCTGGTGTGTACTGCAACTCTCGCCTGGGGTGTCAACCTCCCTGCTCATGCTGTGGTGATAAAGGTTAGTGTAGTATTTCATTAGTGGAGATAAGATAATATTGTAGTCAGTACCGTCCGTGTCATCATCATTATCACCACCACCATCATCATCATCACCATCATCACCATCACCATCATCATCTTAATCACCATTATCAACTGCATCAACATCATCCTCATTATCTTCATCATGATTTTCACTGTAATCACTGTAATCACCACCGTCACTCCCACGTGTCATCATCACTGTGATTGCTGATATCATCATCATATCTTCATCGTCGTCATCTTTATACTTGCTACAATATTCATCATAATTTTCATATTTGTCTTACAATTGTGGTCACTGTGCTCGTTATCACCTCTGCTTGCGTTGTTCTAGTCCTCAATTATATCTTCTAGGTATTGTCAGTGACATCCTACGTTGATTGTACTTTGATTCCTGGCAAAAGTGTCAATTGTTGTTCGGACAGCTGTTGGATACTTTAAATGATGGAATTTAGATGCAAGCAATCCATCTCTGGAAAGGAACAAAATAAAGCTTGATGTTTATTACAATTCAGTGGGTGTCATATGCTATGAATTTCAAATTGATTGTGTCATTTAAATATAGCTGAATCAGAAATCATCACTGATTTGATTAGACTTCTTCGACTGATCAAACAATAGAATGTAATGTGCCTACATATCTTGCCTTTTAGGAGTGTTGTTTCACCTTTTGTACTCAGTGGTTGTATAAAACCTAAGGCAACTACAGCATTCATTCATTCATTCAAGCATGTGGCACCGAGTGCCTGGTTGATATCATTTTCTGACTATTGCTAGTCACCTGGGGCGAAGCACGAGGGGACAACGCCCGGCCAGGGCAACTATCATGAACAGTTATCATAATTAAGACACAGCAGATCCCGTGTGAATTCAAACTTATGGCTTATTGCCTATCATCATCGCCATTAGTAATGTAACCACCGCCGTCCAGCTGCATTTTCATTTTATCACCATCATCGTCTATCTTACTATTCTCCTGATATGTTTCTTTACTGAAACTGCACAAAAATGTTTGTATGTATGTGTGTATGTAAGTTTGTTTGCATGTAAGTGTGTCCATCAGTTTCTCCTTCTCTAATGTCGTTTTAATTCTGTATCTCAGGGTACCCAACTCTACGATGCCAACAAGGGGGCCTTCAGGGACCTGGGAATCCTCGATGTGTTGCAAATTTTCGGGCGAGCCGGACGTCCCCAGTACGATCACTTTGGCGAGGGGTATATCATCACGAGCCATGACAAGCTCAATCACTACCTCTCGCTCATGACGCGGCAGAACCCCATTGAGAGCCAGTTCATCAACAGCCTGGCCGACAACCTTAATGCTGAGGTGAGAACTGGAGATCCTTCACTCTGAGCCAGAGACATCCTCCCGTCCTCCGGAGGAATCTCCTCCATCGAGAACCTAGCCCTGATACAAACCTGCTCCTTGATAAAGATGTGCTCATTCACAATCTCACATTCTGACTGACATTTTAACCAGGGCCCCATTTCATAAAAGATGTATTAAAAAGGATAGCAACTCGTGATGGAATGGCGACTTCCCGTAGCAACAGCCAATCAGGAAGCTAGATTCTTGTCGTTACCATGACAACTGCCATGCCAGCAAGAGTTGCTATCATATCAACTTAATATGAAATGGGGCTCAGAGGAGTTCTTGTGAAGTGATTTTTTTTTTTTTTTTTAACCATATTAGTGTCCATTCAACTGACATCTGAGATTCATTGTTCTGTTATTTAAATGCCACCTAGGTTTCTCTTCATATGAAATGTCATAATCTTTATTATTATTATTATTATTATTACTAGTAGTAGTAGTAGTAGTAGTAGTAGTAGTAGTAGTAGTAGTAGTAGTAGTAGTAGTAGTAGTAGTAGTAGTAGTAGTAGAAGTAGTAGTAGTAGTAGTAGTAGTAGTAGTGTTCTTTTTGTTTCTTTAGAATTCATATTGGTTCCAAATAAGAAGGGCACGTTCACAACTGTGACTTCCAGCGTAGGATTGCATAAAGTGATCTCCAAGCCTCCAAGTGCATGTAAAAACCAGTGCAAATATTTTAAAGGTTACATCATGTTGATGATGTGCAGTGGTGTTGCTTGTTACAGAAAGAAATCAGGTGGTGATCTTTTTATTTGAAGGCTGATGAAGTCTTGATGATTTTGGGAGTACATTTGAGAAGAATAATCTCCATGATACATAGTATGTCATTCAAATTGATAATTCCTAGTATATTTATGATGATTGTGATATTTGTAGTATTGCATGGAATTTGTATTGATTATCATGGTGGTATCTTGGATTTTGGCAACTGTAATTTGTACCATGTGAATACATGTTAGTCACAAGAATATTTTCTAATTTACTCTAAAGCAAGATATTTTTGGCAGCCTGAAATCTTTAATGATTGAAGCTGACAGCCTTTTTCGCGGCATAAAGTATTTCGCGAATTGCCATTGGCATTCAATGCATGCAGTGGTAGTTTAGAACTTTTACATGCATTTATTTTGCAAATCTTGGCTCTCGCAAAAGTCACAAAATTAAAATGCATGTGAACATTTCTGGTTTTACAGTAGGTCATTGTAATAATTGCAACTTTAAGAATACTATTATTGCTGCTACCTGCATGATGCAATATGAGATGAGTATGTACATTGTTGCTGTGGTATCTCTGTAATCTGCAATACTGGCAAGACTCATTATGAAGTATTGCCCAGAAGTTTGTCGTGTATCAGTCTCTTATTTTGTGATGCCTGCATCCTGGTAGATCGCCCTGGGAACGGTGAGCAACGTGGAGGAGGCGGTGCGTTGGCTCAGCTACACCTACCTCTACATCCGGATGCACCTCAACCCCATGGCCTACGGACTCATGTTCAAAGATTCACAGGTCAGTGGCCAGAAACCACTCTCCAGTGCTTTACCACTACAGAAATAAACTTGATGTGATACTGGCTTCAGATAGTAATTGTAGTTCACTGTCAAAAAGGAACATGGGAAGGATTCCTTGCAGTTCTTGTTGATTTATTTGTATAGATATTAAACTGAGGTGGAAGTAAAACTTTAGGTGCATTTACTCTAAACATCAATATTTTTGAGTGATTAATTTTTCACACTGAACTGCTCAAACACATATTCTTGGGTTGTTAAATTTGCACTACGCGGCTGTCAACCCATTCACAATGTGCAGAGAAAATTGTAAAGATACTTTTGCGGGTTTTAGAATGCGCGCTAGCCAGAAGAAGCGCGAAATGTTTGAAAATTAATGTCCCACGAAAATTGCTGCTTTTACAGTAGTCCCAAATAAAGCACATTGTGCCTGACCGAACCACAGTGGCATGCTCTGGTTTGATTCAGGGAGCATTCCGACCCGTTTTCTGAAGCTTTATATCACAAGAGTACCTCCGAGGCACACAGGCAAAGTTTGGTGAAAGTTCAATGAACATTCTTAAAAGAAAACATGCGATGTTAGCAGATACAATGTGGTATTTCATTTACATTTCACTTTCATCCAAATGATATGAGATAATTTTGTCAATCAAGGTGCTTGAATGATAAATTTCATATAGGCCCTTGTTACTGGATGGTATTTGAATGTACAGTACTCTCCGCGTAATCGGGTATCGCTTAAACGGGTACTCCGTTTAATTGGGTAGTATTGTGAGAGTCAGTTCCAATGCACATTAAAATTACCTGTTAATCGGGTTGCCTCTCCGCATAAACGGGTAAAATTTTCTTCTAATCTAATTTCTACCCACATTTTATCGCAGATATGACACTTTAAGAAATCATGCATGTCAAATTTTTCACGGCTAATCACATTTTCTGCTTAATTTGCAAAGACTACCTATCATTTTGGGAGTGATTAAGCATGCAAACACTTGTACACATACCGATTTGCCACACAAAAACGAACATTACAAATGTAGCTGGCACTTACAACTGCATAGGCAGACAGGAGTTGAACACATTTGCGCTCCTGCCTTGCTCCGCAACAACTCACAATACGAGAAGTTTGCAACGAAAATCAGGCCATGCACCATCTGGCCAGCTCCATTTGATTTTGTTGTTCCCCAGTCACTTCTCGAAAAGTAACCCGACGTTCAACGTGACTTGTGCACGCAAAGAGACGTGTTCATTTCGGAAAACGTCTATAGTCAAACGACAAAGTGGTCTGAAGACATATTTGTCCATAAAAAGGGTGCAAATTATATTGCTCGTGACTGAGCAAGTGTAAGGTATTTATAATGTGCCGTGCAAGCACGGATGTTAAGCATATAGTGTAGGTGTTTGGTGCAGTATACAATGCATGTAAATACACATTCTGTGTGTCAATATGAAAAGGGTTCTTCTGTTAATCGGGTACTCCGCTTAATCGGGTAAGAAACGCTCTGCCCGAGCCTACCCGATTATGCGGAGAGTACTGTACTAACCTGTGGAAAGAATTTGTATTTGCTTGTTTTTATTAGGTCAGATTCATTATTTGGTGACAAAATAAAATTACTTGTTTTAGTGTAGAGTGTATTTACAAGTAGCTATGTAAATATTATATCCAAATCAACACAAGCTGTGATTTTCTTTTTGTAAACGTATGCATTTACCCTTCAGACTTACTCTACACTTTTACTGGAATATCAATCTAAATAGTGTACAAACTTAATGCAGCACACTACAGTCTGACATGGTTGCTTTCACTCCTATTTTGTGGCATGGTATTATTTGCTCTGGCGTGCTCAGGACCACATTGCGAGTTGGTCCAGTGTGGTCCTCTTGCTTGCACAATTTGCCCTGGCATGGGTCACTTTAGGGGTGTTCAGTCCCAACTCCTGGTACGTTTTGAATTTTGGGATTCAACGCTCTTTTTGACACATATTATAGTCCTGGTGCCACCCATAGAGTTGTGCTTTTTAGATGAAATTTGGTAAGGAGTCAGTGGATGGACTTCCCATAGACTGCTCTGACTTTTTGTGTCAAGGGAATTCAAGACATTTGCCTTTTTAATTGAAATGGAAGTAACAAGGGAAAAGGAGGGTTTTTTAATGAAATAACCTACATAAAGTGAGAATTATTAGGGTGTAAATCACATTCTGTTTATCTGTATTGAGCATTTTGCCAGCTTTGTACAATATCTAAGTGGGAAATACCACATAGTTCGCCCCAGCCTTCAACTGCTAGCATTAAACTCGACTTCCAGAACGATCCAGGACTGACAAAGTTCCGCAACGACTTGGTCACCACGGCGGCGCGCAACTTGGACAAGGCCCGCATGATCCGCTTTGTGGAGAACACGGGAGACCTGCACTCCACAGACCTGGGGCGTATCGCTAGCCACTTCTACATCAAGTACGCCACCATTGAGAAGTTCAACGAACTGATGAAGACAGTGATGAGTGAGGCAGAGGTATTCTCAATGGTGTCTCAGGCACAGGAGTTTGAACAGATCAAGGTTTGTCTTCACTTTTTGTGATTTTCTCATTTGTATTCTTGTTTGTGTGTGCATGAAACATAATTATGTTACCACCCAGCTCCAAACCAACATGGTACATACAATTGTAGTATAAAAGAGCAAGTTCTGAGCTTTAAAATGGTATTTACTTGTTATAGTTGGACTTTCCTTACCCATTCAAAAAATGATTGAAATAAGGGGTAGCTTGGAGGTGCAGTTTCACAGAGAAGAAATAAATAAATCAGGCATTCTATACAGAAGTCTCAATGAATAAAAAAGATATGGTGCAGAAAAATGGTAATATCTTGATTTCAGCTTTGTTAAAGGACATCAAATTGTGATTCAAGCTAGAGGATAGATCACTTTCTCAGGTCAGACAAACTTTAGAAATTTGAGTTGGTCAACCCAATTGATGTATTTTAGTCTACTGCAGACATTCCTAATTTTTGAATTTTTGTTGGGTTTTGAGCTGGGCGGGCAGATATTGAGTTTTACTTACATATATACACTGTATTTGTCCCCGCCGAACGAGTTCGAGCAGGGGACTATGAAACGGACTCCGTACGTGTGTGTGTCCGTCTGTCTGTCCGTCCGTCCGTCCGTCTGTGTGTGCGTCTGTGTGTGATCAAAATGTTCAATTTGCTACTTCTCTGTCATTTATGAGCCAATTTTGATTCTGTTTGCTTTATATGATAGCACTACATGGGAGCTTTGAAACTTCTACACAGAATTTCATTTGTGACCTTTATGACCTATATTGTACATTTTGCTACAAAATGCTACTCCTTCGCCATTTCTAACCCGATTTCAATTCTGTTTGCTTTTTGTGATGGCACTAGGTGAGGGCTTTAAAACTTCTACACAGAATTTTGACCTTTCACTTCTTTGACCTTTGACCTTGATTTTTGACCTATATTGTACATTTTGCTACAAAATGCTGCTTCCGGCGGGGACATATATTACGCACCGCGTAATTTCTACTTGTCCTTGTTTTTTAATCTTTTTTGTTGAGACTCAGAGAGTGATTTCCAACTGTTCACTTACAAGACACTGTTGAAGACAGCAGTCTGGACATTGTGAAATACCTTTCACTCTCAGTCAAACTTTATATTACATTAGAGCTTATCGTGAAGCACCAACATGAAACCCATTAACTTAAAAAAAAAAACAACAACAACAAAAACAACTGGTTTAAGGATTTTCAAACATATCTTATCTCTATTTTGCATCTGAGTTAAAGCAGCTAGCAGGGTTCTCTTAAGATGCAAAAGAGAGAGAGAGAGAGAAAAAAAGATGATATACAGGTAGGTAGTATATGATGTCAAGCAAATATTTCCAGAATTATGATTATCAGAATAATACAGCTTTTCAGACTGCAAAGAAAGAAAGTGTTATCATATGGAGACTGTCAGAATGACAAAGAGATATGAAATTTTGTTGAAAGTCTATTTTATCCATGTAGCTGGTAGGGATTGTTTTCATTTGAGAGGAATGCTTCATCGTTGTGATCATCCGACAATATACAAATGATGTATGGGTCAGAGTAGTAGGAATTGTGTGCATAAGTTAACTATGGAATGCTTAAAGGGAAGATAAACCCCAAGAACAATGTGGATTGAGTGAAAGCAGCAACATTAGTAGAACACATCAGTGAAAGTTTGAAGAAAATCGGACAATCGATGCAAAAGTTATGAATTTTTAAAGTTTTGATGTTGGAACCGCTGGATGAGGAGACTACTAGAGGTTATGACGTATGAGTGGACTACAATATCAAGAAAATATAAAGAAAATACTACAAAAATCAATTTTTCATGAAAATTACAAATTCCATCAACTTGATATTGACATATGTTAAGGGTAGCAATTATTCCCCCTGCTTTTTGAAAGCGGTTGGTCCACTGCTCTTTCATAATTCTAGAAAAGTGAATTTTTGTTGAATATCCTTTATATTTTCTTTGTATTGTTGTCCACTCATACGTCATATCCTCTAGTAGTCTCCTCATCCAGCGGTTCCAACACCAAAACTTTAAAAATTCATAACTTTTGCATCGATTGTCCGATTTTTCTCAAACTTTCACTGATGTGTTCTACTAATGTTGCTGCTTTCACTCAATCCACATTGCTCTTTGGGTTTACCTTCCCTTTAACCCAGGTGGTGAATCCCACTGGTTTAAGGATAATTTCCATAGTTACCACATGCACGCAATTCTGATGCACAAAAGGAACGTACTTTACTTGTTTTGTAAGATATTGACAAATTTTGCCTGAAATCCATTGTTTAATTGTGTTTCTAACAATTTGCAAGTCTTTCTTTTTGGCTTGCCATAGATGAAACCATGCACCAGTAACAACTGAAGTATGGAAATTTGTACTGATGCTTGGTACTGATGCATGGCTACCCATCTCTTTGCCAAGTGCGCGAACACGGGCTACTGTTTATTACTGTACGAAAGCCATCTCTTGCCAAGTGCGTGAATGCTTGCTTAATGTGTGAACTCTTTGTTACAAGAATGTGTGACAACATGTTTATTACATCTATCGCCAGTGGTCAAGCGTGCTGCATGTAAAAACTGATACATGGCTCTCGACCAATGAGATTTCAGGATTCTCTCGACCAATGAGATTTCAGGATTCTTTCGACCCATTTTATTATATGTTACTTGCTCTCGACCCATTCTATTATATGTTACTTTCTCTCGACCCATTCTATCATATGTTACTTTCGTCTCACTTCAGGTTCGAGAGGATGAGATACGAGAGCTACAGGACCATTTGGAGGATGACTGCGAGATGCCGGCAGCAGGAGGGGTGGAGAACCCACACGGCAAGGTCAACATCCTCCTCCAGACGTTCATCTCCCGTGGCAACGTGGACAGCTTCTCGCTGGTGTCCGACTCAGCTTATGTGGCCCAGGTACAGTTTTTTGACACAAATTCTTTCCCTTAGTATTTCTTTAAACCAAACCATAACTTTTGAGACAATAAACATGTAAGAGCAGTTTGAAATTCCATTTTATGCATGAGCAGAAAAAGGTCATTTGAATCAACGGGCATGTTTGGTTGTAAATTCACTGAGAAACCTCTTTTGAATTATGAAAAAGCATAAAATTTTAAGAGGAATTCAAAGTTCAATTGATAAAAGTTGGTTTTAAATGGCCAAGATATCCAAAACAATAAGGTCCTATCAAAAGTTGGGACCCACAATTTATTAGGACCAATTTTTTTTTCTTGATATCCAGCCATTTGAAAACCAATTTTCATCAAATTTTGAATTCTTCTGAGAATTGTATGTGCTTTCATATTCATTATTAGTTTTAAATTATCTTGCAAAGAGTTAAATTCTGAGTCCCCCAACTCAACCAAAACTATGCCATCCCATTAAAAGTCATTCTATAAGGAGAACCTGTTGGATTTGCAATCATACAATATGCTTGTAGCAGAATACAGTTTGTGAGATTGGGGTGCCACATACCAAGAGGTCAGCTGGCCTCATGGCGAAGGTCTTCAGAATGCAGTCACATGCCAATGTCAGTAGCATCCATGAGTATGTAGACCAATGATGCCATAATTCTTAGATTTTCTTTTATCCATAGAGGCTTGTGTGTATGTGGAGATCTTGTTTGTACACACAACATCCATAAATTTCGTCTAGTTTCATGGTTATATCTTTCTTATTCCTTGTCTTTTTGCCTTGTCCTTCCCTAATTTGCATAGATGCATTTCGTGTCTGCAATGCCTGGTTAAGTTTACAGAAAGAAATTAATGGGACTATTTGGAAGATATTGTATTGATGCAGTATCGGTGCATGAGAGCTATGCCACTGTTCCAGCCTTGAAATCTTTTACTGAAATACTGAGTTCTTGGTGCCTTGTGTGCATCCCTGCCCAGAATGCTGCTCGTATCATCAGGGCCTTGTTTGAGATCACTCTGAGACATGGCTGGCCCATCATGGCCGCCAACCTCCTCACCCTCTCCAAATCAATCGACCGGCGGCTCTGGGCTTGGGAAAACCCCCTCCGGCAGTTCTCCAACCTCTCCTTTGAGATCCTGCGCAAGCTGGAAGCGGCGAAGCTTAGCGTGGAGAAGCTGAAGGAATTGGAGTCCAAGGAGATTGGTAGGTGAAAATACATCCAAGAGTTTATAAAACCAGGAATCAAGACAATTCAGCATCAGAAATGCATTTTACGTAATAGTGCTTGCATCACTTGTTTGCAACAAAACTTGTTTCCTGTATTGTCTATGCAATTCATGGTATTTTCTGGAAATGTTTAATGTTTCTGTTATGATTTTAATGCTGATGCTAACTTGATGATGACCAAAGATAGCATATTTTTCTCTTTACCGATGTAGGAAGAATTTTTGGTGTCAGTTGAAATGTTTTCTGCATATGCTGCAAAGATTAGGGCAAGTGTGACCAAAAGTGCTTGCAAAGTATTTCTCTCCTCATTGAGCATCTCCTCATTATACCTCATCCCACCCTAATTTCTTATGTCTGTATAATACATCATTCCTTTTACCTCATTGTCATCCCCTTCAATATGCCTTATACCTCATTCCTTTAAGGAATATCTGTCATCCCCACTAGTACATCATTCCTTCTCAAAGCTTAAACCTCTTTCCTCTTCTAATACCTCTTTCCATTTTCATACCTCAATTGTCAACCTCTTCTAATACCTTATTTCCTTCTCATACAGCAAACCTCTTTTGTCATCCCATCACCCCTCTTTCCTCTTCCTGTACCCCCATTTTTCTCAGCCCTCCTTAATCTCCATCTCCGCATTCCATGTTCCCAATCTTCTCATCACCCCATCCTCCGCCCTCTTGTGACCCAGAGAGTCTCAACCTCGGACTTAGTGAACGTGATATGACAGATAGATTAATGCTTGACCCCCACACAGGTCACCTCGTGCACCACGTCAGCATGGGGCCCAAGATCAAGGCGTGCGCCCAGCAACTCCCCTCCATCCTGCTGGAGGCATCCATACAGCCCATCACTCGCACCGTCCTACGGGTGCGGCTCACCATCGCCCCGGACTTCACCTGGAGCGATCGGGTGCACGGGACGGCCTCTGAGTCTTGGTGGATCTGGGTGGAGGACCCGGAAAACAACCACATCTACCACTCGGAGTACTTCCTCCTGCAGAAGAAGCAGGTAACATGGATGGTGACA
The DNA here is from genome assembly GCA_033980235.1 of Diadema setosum. Classification (NCBI taxonomy): domain Eukaryota; kingdom Metazoa; phylum Echinodermata; class Echinoidea; order Diadematoida; family Diadematidae; genus Diadema; species Diadema setosum. The sequence goes on along the minus strand of CM067076.1, from coordinate 4,322,027 downwards.
TGACATTTGCTCCTGTGACAATTACTCCGTTCTTATTTTTATGCCTCCGCCACGAAGTGGTGCCGGAGGCATTATGTTTTCGGGTTGTCCGTCCGTCCGTCCTTCCATCCGTCCGTAATGAATTTTGTGGACAAGGTAACTATCGAAACCTGTTGAGGTATCCTAATGAAACTTGGCATGTATGTGTATTAGGGGGTGAAGTTGTGCCTATCAACTTTTGGGTGCACATGCTCAAGGTCAAAGGTCAAAAGGTCAAGGTCAAATACATAAAATTTCACTATTTCTACCATATCTATTGAATGCCTGAAGATATTTTCTTGAAACTTAGTGTATACATGTATTACCCAATTAAGATTCTCTGGTGAAAGTTTGGGTCATGAGGTCAAAGGTCAAAGGTCAAAAGGTCAGGGTCAAATACATAAAATTTCACTATTTCCACCATATCTATTGAATGCCTGAAGAGATTTTCTTGAAACTTAGTGTATACATGTATTACCCAATTAAGATTCTCTGGTGAAAATTGTTCAAGGTATCTTCATGGAACATAGTATATACATGTACTGACTGGAAGTGATTATCTAGAGAATGTTGGGGTCAAAGGTCAGGAATCAAAGGTCAAGTACAAGACTTTAAAATTTTACTATTACCCTCATATTTATGCAATGCCAGCAGGGTTATTTTTTTACACATGGTGTATGCGTGTGTAACCTAATAGAAATTCTCTGGAAAGTTTTTTTTTTCTCTTTTTGCCTCAAAGGTCAAAAGGTCATAGATCAAGTGAAAGTGCTGAACTAACTTTTTCCTCCATATCTCGGAAGTGGTTCAAGTTACCTTGAAACTTAGTACATATTATGCATGTTCTACTTGAAATCTTATGAATTTTAGGGTCAAGGGCCAGATGAAAATGGTAACAATTTACTATTCAATTCAGAAATTGCACTTTTTCTCTACACCTGTACCTTGAAAATTACTCAATGCCTAAATGTATGAATGGGTCAAAGTCAAGTTAAAGTCCTTAAATCCCTAGATACATGCTCTCCTATTCATCCAATTAAACCTACGTCAAGGAAGGTGAACATTCAACACATTTGTGACAAACTTGTCATTCCAATATTTTGCCAATTTTGTGAAAATGTAATCACACAGTGTCCACATGTACTATCTAGACCTATTAGGAAAATCATGCATTATGGCGGAGGCATACCAGTCGCCAAAGCGACATTTCTAGTCTCTAAGGACTTAGGGTTAGGGTTGTGATAGGGTTCGTGGAGGAGTTGTGGCTGAGTGGATAAGAGCGCTTGTCTCTGAATGACGTGAGCGTGGTATGGTTCATGGGTTCGAGCTCATGCCAAGCCAGACATGCTTGCCCTGTGATCAGCAAGGCACTTTGTCCACATTGCTGCTCTCCACCCAGGAGTATAAATGGGTCCCCGGTAGGATGAGAAAGCTTATGTTGGTTGATCAGCGTGTGCACGCCTGCAAAATGGCTGCGACTGGCTGGAATACTCCCCATGCAGGGAGTGGAGAGTGAACACTGTGCAATAGTGCTGGTTCGAAAAAATGTATCCAGTGACCAGGGTAATACGTAGTCTGTGAAGCGCATTGAGATACATAACAAGTGTGAAATGCGCTATATAAAAACCAGCTGTTATTATTATCATTCTAGGTTTAGTTTAATATGAGGATAAGGATTGGGGTTAGGGTTATGTTGGCGGGTAGAAATGATGTTTGGCTTAGTGTCCTCATATTTCATGGGAGCAATTGTTGCAGGAGCAAATGTCATGGAACCAACATGGATACATACCTCAGGCTTACATTTGCTCCTGCAACAATTGCTCGGGTCATATTTTCCTCCAAGGCCTTTAGGGTCTAGGTTAGGGTTGAGATCGGTTTTTCGGTTTACGATGTAGTTTGATGTGAGGATTATATAGGGTTAGGGTTATGTTTGTGGGTAGAAATTATGTTTGGTTCATGTGAATATATTTCATGGGAGCAATTGTCGCAGGAGCAAATGTCATGGAAACAACGTGGATGCATACCTCAATTGCAGTATGATTAGCAAGTGTACGAATTTGAATTTGAACAAGGCAATGTACTTTAACTTTAATACTTTTATTTAGTATGCTATATCTGTCGCAAAATAATCACTTCATTGGGGTGATAAGTTATTTCCCCCATACTTTTAAGTCTTGAATAACACAATGTAATATTTGATTGCAAGGAAATCATTCATATTTTCCTCTTATACTTAAATTTTTTTTTATTTCTTCATCGTGCCATAGGTCTTGAACCAGGAGCCTCAAGCCCTAGTGTTCACTATTCCAATCTTCGAGCCTCTCCCATCCCAGTACTATGTCAAGGCAGTGTCAGACAGGTGGCTTGGCTCAGAGACGGTGTGTCCAATCTCTTTCCAACATCTCATCCTCCCAGAGCGACATCCTCCCCACACAGGTAGGGTTTGATCTCACATTGGGGGTTTCATTAGGATAGAGATACTGGTGGTGGTAGTGATGATGATGATGGTGATGGTGATGGTGGTGATGGTGGTGATGGGGATGGTGATGGTGATGATGATGGTGATGATGATGGTGATGATGATGGTGATGATGATGGTGATGATGATGGTGATGATGGTGAAGATGATGGTGATGACAATGATGATGATGATGGTGATGGTGATGATGATGATGATGATGCATACTAAGCACTATTATCATGATCAAGAGAATACTGATAATGCAGATGAAGATGGTGAAGGTGGTCTCTGTGATGATGGATGAGGCAAGAAAAAAGTGATGGTGATGGTTGTATGTTAAATGATAAATTGTGATGATGATGATGGTGATGATGGTGATGATGATGATGATGATGATGATGATAACATGATTTGATACAATTGACAGCAGTGAAAATCAAGTGATTGTGCTAATATTAAAAAAATAAGTATGAGGATGTCAATTCTATTAGTAGTGACTGATATGACAAGAATAAAGTCATGGTAATGATAATGATGATGTTGCTGATGATGATGACAAAGATTATAATGGTAGTCATGGTAGTGATGATACACTTTGCCACCCTGATGATGATGATGATGAAGAGAAAGAGGACGATCATCGAATGTTGATGATAGATGAGTTGTGATGTACTGAAAAGGTAAACATGGCTTTTTATGTACTGTAATATCTATCCTGCAGAGCTGTTGGACCTGGTGCCCCTACCAAAGACTGCTCTCAAGAATGTGCAATACCAGATGCTCCAAAAATTTGACTACTTCAACCCAATCCAGGTAACCATGGCAACATTATTTTGTGAAATTAAAATGTGGTGCAAGTTATGTAGTCTTTATAGGCTAGGTGTAGCTTCAGTCATTCCTTTAACATTATTGTGTCCCCAACGTTATTAACTGATGATAGCATAAAACAAAGATGAATTTTTATATAATTTGATATAAATATATGGTTATTATACAACATAGCAGTACACACAGATGTGTTATAAGAATGATTTCCAGTAATTAATTTTGTGTGGTAAAGTGATTGAAATAATGACATTATTCGTGCATATTAGCATATCACTGATAAAATGAGCTATTTGTCTAAAATCTTTTTAATGTAAATATTCCAGCTTTATGTGGTGCAATATGATGTAGTTATTTCATATGTCAGATTTTTTTTCTTGCTTCTTTGAAACAGACACAGATATTCCACACACTGTATCACACAGACCATAATGTTCTGCTTGGCGCCCCCACTGGCTCAGGAAAGACAGTTGCAGCTGAGATTGCCATGTTCAGGGTATTCAACGAGTTTCCCAAGACCAAGGTAAGAACTGATTCAGCGTGGTGCACATACTTCAGTTGATATCAAGCCATTCCTCTGTCTGTCTGTTTGTCTGTCCTTCATCTGTCTGTCTGTGAGTCTGTCTGCCTGCCTGCCTGCCTATCTATCTAGTAGTAGCATATATAGTAATATGTATTCAGGGATATTTCTCGCTTCATTTTTTTTTTTTTTTTTTTTTTTTACCATCTTGTATGTTTTCTAATTTATTTCTGTATAGGTCACCTACAAGTATGTTTACCTCCTCCACGCTAGAGCTATTTTGAGACAAGTGGATTACCATTGATGTTATCATGCTAAGATTTTTTGTTCTTCTGCATATTATTTCACATGGTATCAAACTATCAGTTCATCTCTTTCACGAGATTCGTTTGGAATTTCCTTTTGTTTTCAATCTAAAACTTGAATGTAGAAATGATGGAATTATGTTCACTGTTTTATAGTCACTATTCTAGTGTAAGCTTCAAAAGAGTGTTTAACATCACACCCTATTACATTTCTCTTAGTTGATTTTCGGTTGATTGCTCATCAGCATTTGTAAATATCTCAGTTGGAATTGAAGAATCTGGTTAAAAAAGATTAATGCTATACGTACGGCTTGCACGTCGTAACTGATTGTATGTCACAAAAAAAGCTGCATTTCTCAACAGCCTCTTTTCTTTGTTAGATTAAGAGTAAATAGAGAGGTGTCAAGAATCTTTTCTTACATCTCCATAATACAGTTGTTTTAAAATTGATTTGTCTGCCTATGAAGTCATTTTGCAAAGGATGTTGTCTGTTTATTCATTTGTTTGTTTGTTCATTTGTTTGTTTGTTTGTCTGTTTGTTTGTTTTTTTGTTGTGCAGGTTGTCTACATTGCTCCTCTGAAGGCCCTGGTCAGAGAGAGGATAGAAGACTGGAAAGTTCGGCTGGAAGAGAAACTCGGGAAGAAGTGAGTTAGACACCTATTCTTTCAAGAAGGAAATGGGGGGGGGGGGGGAGGGGAGTGGAGGGCAGGTGTTGAAGTTAAGGTTATTGTGACTTAATCATGATAAAGGTAGTTATAAATTGTCAGTGGGTATTTGGATAATGTATGTTGTGCTGTTATGCTCCAGTAGAGCTCTTTGAAAGGATGGAAGCACTGGTTCAGTGCTTTCCACTGTTGTGCCCTCATCACTGGAAACTGTTTTTGGATCCTTCGCCACACACGCTTCGTCGCTGGGGTGACAAGACCTTGTATTTCAAATTTTGGTGAAAATGACTTTTTTGCATTAGTGGTCAAATAATCGGTTAAGTGATGTCCTGTCCAAATCCCAGCTGTCTTACCCCAAAAATGAAGCCATCACGGCATGTCAAAGGAACGGCTATCCCATTCAGTATAGTGCTTTGGCCGCCATGTTTTTTGGCTCTCCTGAACATTTGACATTTTTGAGATACGAGGTCTTGTCGCCCCAGCGACGAATTATGCACCATCTTCATTCCCTCGGATTCATATCTTGCCAAGGTGCAACACAAGTGTTTCTCTCTGTCTCTCAGTATTGCCAGCTTTCTTTTGTGATAGTTATGTCGGCCAAGGGAGGAGGTTATGTTTTCATTACCATTTGTTTGTTTGTCTGTTTGCAAAATAACTCAGAAAGTAGTAAACAGATTTGGATGAAACTTACAGGGAAGGTTGAGAAAGTAGAGAACGGATTTGGATGAAACTTACAGGGAAGGTTGAGAATGGTACAAGTATCAGATTATTAAATTTTGATAGTGATCAAGGAATTTTTGTGGATTTTATGAAGGATTTTTGATATTTTGGCAGGTTGGGTCAATGAACTTTTGAATGAAAATTTTCAAGGTTTTTATTAGTGCATGCTCTGGTTTCTGCAAGGGCGAGGTATGCCGCGCAGCTTGAAGTTGATGACGTATTGAAATGTAGACAAAAGGCTTCTATATTGGGAAATCGGGCAACTTTCAGCACGCATACGGATGAGTGGAAATCGCTGATCTCTAGCTCTGTGGAAGAAGAAGATCAGTGGTGGAAATGAGCCGCTTGGTGGAGGTCTGCGCTCTCAGAGTGCTTCTCTAGTTTTTGCTTTGTTTTGTTCAGTTTGATTGTATGTTTTAGATTAAATTACATATACATGGTAAGATTAGGGTCTGTCAATCAATTAAGCCGTCAGATTGAACTTTGCTGTATGGCAACTTCATCTAGCTCTTGTACTGTTGGCCATCTGTTGGCGCACTTCCCCACCTTTACTGTTTCAGCAGGGTCACCTCGGCGTCAGCAGGTTTTTTTCTGAACACTTAATAACAAAGTTTCATTGAAGCAGTTTGATTTTGAAACATGTTATGCTTTGTATGAACTTCGAGATTGTTACCATGTTCTTGTGCCTTTATAACAAGGTTTTGAACAATAAAGAAACTTGAAACTTTTTTTCAGGGTCGTAGAGCTCACAGGGGATGTCACGCCGGATGTCAACGCCATCGCCAAGGCCGATGTCATCGTTACGACGCCAGAGAAATGGGACGGAGTCAGCCGTAGCTGGCAGAACAGGAACTACGTGAAAGCAGTTTCTCTCCTCGTTATTGATGAGATCCATCTCCTAGGTAACTCAGACAACTGTACAATTTCTTTCTTACATTTGTGGTATGTACCAACCTGACCTTCTGCTATGGACCAGTACAAGTGTGACTCTGCAAGAGCAACACTATGCTTGAAGGGGAATGATACCAGGGCCCTGTTTGGTGAAGAGTTAAAATTGATTATATAGTTGATTTCAACTGTAAGTCTATGGCAACCTGTGTGGTGAGGAAATTTAAAATCAATTTTATCTTTTGATAAAACGGGGCTCAGTTTAATTATATTTGTAGTTTGAGTGAATGTATGGGGAATGATACTGATCTAGATATATGTATTAGTGGATTGAATAAATGCGCCTATATTGTTTCTTTTAATATATTGTTGTCCTGCATGTGATGTCATGAACTGTTGTAGTCTTCTCATCCTGTAATGGTGGGACTGAAACTTTGAAGATTCGTAACTTTTGATTTTAATTATGATTAAGAAAAATCTTCTGAATTCACGTGTGAAATTTAAACATTGTGCGTGCATATACCCTACAGGTACTGAAAGGTGAGTAAGAAAATTGTTAGGAATATTGTGAAGAAATTATTTGTAAGTGGAATTTTCCTGGTGTGTATTTATGCAAATTACCTGTTGTGGTGGATTTGTCTGCAGGGGACGAGAGAGGACCTGTATTGGAGGTCATCGTGTCGCGAACCAACTTCATTTCCCACCACACAGAGCGTAAGGTGCGGGTGGTAGGTCTGTCCACAGCTCTGGCCAATGCCAGAGATCTGGCCGACTGGCTTGGGATCAAAGAGGTAAGGGAGCTTTCTCTCGCGTAGACAGCATTCAAGCGCTCAAAAGCAAACTGATCCAATTCAATCCAATGCGTATTGTACTGTACCATACCAGATTTGGAGCGTACAAGCGCTCTGTGTAGACACAAGTTATTTTTGGACTCGAGTCAAAAGGGGTTGCACTTTTTGCAACAGGGTTATGCACCTGGTCCACTTATGCTTCGTACAGGTATCCCAAACAAAGAGATTCAACTCTTTGCATTTTGACATAGTGAGTATTATGTGTATTCCTCTTATACCAGCTTGTGGTACAGTCATGATACGCTTTGGAGCACATTGGGAAGTGATCCAATTTTGGTTCAGTATGGTACGGTACAGTACAGTACAGTTTTGGAGCGTATGAGCACTCCTTTGGTGCGGGTATGGTACGATACAGTACGCCTTGGCAGAGCGCTAGATGACACCCTCTGATTGGTTTGATGTAAGCATAGAGAAAAATGGATTAAGGGAATAAAGAGCTCACAAATGAAAGAACAGAACCAAACAATGACTGAGCCGTGTGACATAATCAAATGTTATCGCTCAAGATCCAGCAACCTGGTATGGGGTCAATTTGTGCAGAAGTTTGTAATGTTTTGTAGGGTACAGTGAATGTTGTGTCCATGGCAACAGCTGGTAGGTCAGTTATGGAGCTAGTGCCAAGAATATGCCTGTTGTCCACTGCTTGGTTTACTATTAGGCTGAGAGTTTAATCACTGGCACAAGAGTTGGTATATTTTGCTGTAAATTGTCTTCCAAAATGGATGTGTTTAAGAGATAAAGAAAATGATATAGAAGAGAGAGAGAGAGAGAGAAAGAGTTGTGCTCATTAGCACATACAGTTCACACTGCAAGAAATTGAAATGATTAAATATGGAATTCCAACTTTAACCCTATTCTAACTGGGGGGGGGGGTCAATTTGACCCCCCCTCGACATTTTGCGCTGTGATTCCGCAACGCGCAAAGATTTTGCCGCGTCGTTTCATGACTTTTTTTTTTGAAGTCTCCCGCATATTTTGAGACCAAATTTGCGATGTCCGGGTACACCATTCTGAAGTTACGTAATGTTTTGCATATACATGTCAACCCAAAAATGGCTCAAATTCATGATATTGTGTGCAAATCCAATGCAAATTGTGTTTTTTGGTTAAATTGATATAAATTAGATTATTTCAACTTTTAACCATTGAAATTAATCAATTTTAAGGTAGATAAGCTTGAAAAAGTGCCTGCAACAAATTTTGGCCAAAAAACAATAGAAAACAAAAGGTAAAAAAACAATGAAAAACATAAGAAATTAACAAAACAATAAAAAACAAAAGAAACTAATTTTGATTGTGCTATATTTTTACAAGAAAATTGTTCAATGTGTCTTGAGGAACTCTTACACAAAAATTTAGCAATCATTCAGTCTTTTTAATGGAGTTATAGGTGAAAATATGATTTCATGCAAAAATTTGCGTAATTAATTTACTAAAAATAGAAAATCAAAGTTTTTCTTTTGTATGACCATGTAATCTTGTAGTTGACATCCGGCTCTATGTTCAGGCAAAATTTTGCGGCGATCGCGCGATCGGCGGCCGAGATCTGAAGGGGGGTCAAATTGACCCCCCCAGTAAAAATTTGATCTAAAAAAGCCCAGTTAGAATGGGGTTAAATTATTCAAATACATGTTAATTTGGCCTTTTGTAAAGAATATTTCAATTTTGAGAGTCAAAACCGTTGACATGGGGTTCATGAATGCTGTTTGTGTATTTGCAAATGAAATGACAATCATTTGAGAGGGAAGACTGAATTCTCCACGACTGCCCGTATTTTTCTATGATTTAGGTCGGTCTGTTCAATTTCCGACCGTCGGTGCGTCCTGTTCCACTTGAGGTGCACATCAGCGGGTTTCCTGGCAAGCACTACTGCCCTCGTATGGCGACGATGAACAAACCAACATACCAAGGTGATTTGAGTACTCAAGAGTGTAGCTTTGAGGGATGAAGAATTGTACTGTACATGTGTGTGAATATGCATCACAAACCAACAAAAAGTCACACGCCAAGATTTTACTCGAGGACATAAAATTGATGACATGGGTCAACCTAGTCAATCTTTAAGTTTTCTAAAAGAAGAATTCTTTTTCTACATTAATCAAAAATTTTGGATCATAAAACGAAAGGAAAATTGTGTTTTTTGTGATTTTCTAGAACACCTTTTCTGTAGAATAGTGTGTAATTAGGTAAGTCTTAGAGGCCCCATTTCATTTCTTAAAAACCCTTTCAACACTCTTCACTTTCAAGTCGAATAACTTTTGAAAGGATAATGCTCTGCTTTAAAATGTTGATATTTGTCATGAATAGTGTGATATTAGTCATAAATGGGATGTGTTTCAGCTTAATTTGATAATGCCTTCTTTGTTTATATTGCTGTGCAGTTGTACATCCTGCCTGTTTTTTGTCCCATTAATTACAAGGTTAACCACTTGAATAGACAGTAAACTTCAGAGGCTCTTTTCTCAGTAAACACTTTTCTAGAGTGTGTTCATAATATATTATTTAGATAGGTTCGGAAAGTCCATTTGTATAGAGTTATACATCATTTTAACCCTATAAAGCCCAAGCTATTTTGACCCCTTCCAGGCCCAAGGGGGGGGGGGGGGGGCACATTGTGCCCCCCTATATAACTTCTTTATTATATGATGTATGACCGTCATATTTGGCACGTGGGTAGAGCAACTCATACTCTACATGACCCAACATTTGAAATTTCCCAAGGTCATCCACTGAGGGCACTATTTACCAAAATATAAAGAAATACATAGGAATTACGCTAAAATCATGTTTTTTTTCTTTGTATTTCTTTATCCCCAGTATATATGTTTTTATTTTACATCAATCATTTTCATATTTACCACAAAGGAAAAGCAAGTCAACTTTCACTATTTGTTATGGTTGAAATTTCTCAAGGTCAACATGTGGGGGCGCTATTCATTACAATATGAAGAAATATATGAAACCTATCATGTATTGCTTGGAATGGGTACATATTATTGGCATCACATTTCATATTTCCAAAATATTGAACTTTTGAGTTTGCAGATTGATAATATGATATACAAATGATATTACCGGCAAAGCTTGTGTGAAAATAACACAAAATAAAAGGGTAGTCTTTGGAAAATGCTGTATTTTCGATTATTTCTATTATATCTATTGTTTGATGCCTATGTTATATATAAAAATAAAGGAAATAATAAGAAGACCATTTCAGGGTAATTCACAACCATAATTACTTCACAATTTGGTCCTTCAGCAAATTACAGCCAAGAAAACCCCCAATGGCCCATTTCATCCATTATTATATTGTTAACTGAACTTGGAACGGAAAATCATGCAAAATCTGACGAACATGGTTGTCAGTTTATGGTTGCCATGGCAACCAACAATATTGGACATAGCTAAATTATACATCAAAATGTTCGCAATAAGATTTGAGGAAAAGTCACCAAATTTGGTTGAAATCGAGCGAAGGGTGTAGGAGTGACAAACGAAAATATGGTAGGGGGGCACAATGTGCCCCCCCCCCCCCCCCCCCCCCCCCCTTGGGCTTTATAGGGTTAAAGCTTATAAGAGTCTGCTCCTTCAGAATCTGCCCTAAGCTAAAAATCCATATCTGGTTAATACTTCTTTTTTTTTTTTTTGGGGGGGGGGGGGGTTGTGATGCAGGGTCACTTATATTCTTTGACTTTGTGGTTCAATACCAGTCGCGTAATTTAAAACAATGTATCCACTGCAACTGCTCATGTTGTATTCAGACCAACGATCATTTTCTGTATTGTGTTTCCTCCTCTTTAATACTGCATATATACAAAAAATGTAAAAAGTACAACTGTACAATCACAAGATAGAATTCTATGATCATCCATTTAAAGATGTACAAAATATAATGCTGAAAGAAGACAGATTCATTAGTACAGCCGATGTTTCTTAAATATTCACTAACTACACGTGTATGAATCATCGTGAATAATTAAGAGTTTTGTGAGGGGGTAAGCGTTATTTCACCTGGAAGGGATCAACTTAGTGTCAATTCACATGAGACTCTCTTGGTTAACCCTTTGTGTGCTTTGAGTATCAATTAGCACAGAGACCACCCATAGCATCATAAGCACTGTGTATAAGTCCTTGGCATCCAAAGGGTTAACCCGTTTAGGACGAGTCCCGAGTATACTCGGGCAGGTGTCTATGGGAAATGCGTGCTTTAGCAAAATCAAACCGTCCTCAACGGGTTAATAGAACATTATGTGTGAAGAGATATGTTCTGAAGTTTGAAGAAATCTACCAAATCTTTGCATTCATATTGTGCTGCTATGCATCTTCCTGCACCCTTGCTTCTCCCAGCCATCAAGGTCCACTCTCCCACCAAGCCAACGTTGATCTTTGTCTCGTCCCGCCGCCAGACCAGGCTGACTGCGCTGGACCTCATCGCCTTCCTGGCAGCGGACGATAACCCCAAACAGTGGCTGCACATGGAGGAGCGGCAGGTAGGGCGATGATGATGGTAGTGGGGTACAAAGAGGGCAAGATTCCGCCATAGCTTACTTTGGGTGGTGGCAGAAAGCACTTGAGAAAATCTCATCTCTAAATTAAGTGTGAAATCCAAGACGTTTTGTGATAGGGCTTTGAGAAAAATGGCACCATCATCGTGGAACAGTCTCCCCTTAAAGGGATGGTATAGTTTTGGTTGAGATAGCTATTCAAGTTTCCAACCTTTTTGTGAGAAACTTCTGATGAAATATGAAAGAGCATACAAGTCTAAGAAAATTCAGTTATTTGATGAAAATTGGTTTTAAAATGGATATGGTTAAGATATCCACGAACAAAGAGGTCCTAGTAAAAGGTTGACCCAACTTTTATTTGGACCACTTGTTTTATAATACTTTGTTTTTGGATACATTGTATCTCTGCAATTCCCAAACCAATTTTCATCAAATAAACTTTGAATTCCTTTTAGAAGTGTATGCTCCTTCATATTTTATAAGTGGTTTCTAATTACCTTGCAAAAGTTAAAATCTGAATTCCCCATCTCAACTGAAACTATTCCATCCCTTTAAACATTAGATGTACTAGGAGGATTTAAAATCTAGGGTCACTCAGGCGTGCAGTGCAGAAGTAGTAATGGAAAAATTTACAGAGAGAGTGTGCCTCTCTCAAGAGTGGTGGTCCACAAAAACTTTTCATATCTCAATTTCTATTTTGTTTTAAGCTGCCAAATTATGACAGTAGGTAGAGAAGAGATTACTCTCCCAGGTCAGAACAACTTTAACTTTAAATTTCACTTGGTGATCTCAAGTGACATATTTTGGTACATTACGAAGAATCTCAATCTGCAAATTTTTGCTGGGTTTTGAGCTTGGTTGTCACATGTTGTTCTCCTGAACCCAGATGGATAACATCATTGAGTCGACAAAAGACAGCAACCTGAGGCTCACACTGTCCTTTGGGATCGGCATGCATCACGCAGGACTTCACGAGAGAGACCGCAAGACAGTGGAGGAGCTCTTCTGCAACCAGAAAATTCAGGTGATTAACCCATTGAGGATGGGCTGATTTTGCTACAACAAGCATTTCCCATTGACACTTGTCCAAGTATACTCGGGACTCGTCCTCAGTGGGTTAAGGGGAATTTGCTCCAGGTATACATGTGAATGCAGTGAGTGCAAGATTGTCCGTAGTACACATGAGTTCAATTTTTTTGAAGATTAGACAATTCGTACAATTTGGACAAAGCTATGAATGTTTTGTTTAAATCTGTGAGCCATCATCCTTATTCTAAGTTTTCTATAAAAGATAATTAAAGATCCTTTAGAAAGCAGAGGAATGATATTACCCCTGACATACTAGTATGTCTCTAGCAAGTTGAGCGAATATGTACTTTTCCTTTAAAAAAAAATAAAAAATTAAATTAACATTATATTTTCATTCTATCAAATCCATTGCTGTGACATCGTAAACTGCTGTAACCTTCTAAGCCAGGAATAATAGTATATGGATTTAACCAAAACCTTAAAGAATATTTTGAATGGACTGTCCTATTTCCCTCAAATGTGACTGATGTGTACTCCTACAATTTCTGCATTCACTGAGTCTGCTTATTCTATTTGGGGTGAATTTCCGTTAACCCGTTGAGGACGGACAGATTTTGCTACAACAAGCATTTCCCAGAGGCACCGGCCCAAGTATACTCGGGACTCGTCCTCAACAGGTTAAGAATGGACAGCCAGTCTGCCTTCATCCTCCATGCTTATTGTTGTTGTCTTCCTCATATTACTTGATACAAATTTTATAAATGATATGAACAGTTTGTTTACAATTGTTTCCAGTCAATTTGTTTGTTTATGTTGATTTAACTTTATTCACATTGTGTAATTCTAATGCAGAATGATGTTGCCTTTGTGCTACTTTGCATGTACCAGTATACATAAGGTGAAAAAAAGGAAGCTCTAAAAAAGTAGAAATTCAGTGTTAAATTATACCCTAAAATCTATTAAAACAGAGATTCTTGTTGAATCTGCTATTGAAACTGAGACTCAAACATGTTGTTGTTTTAGAGAAAAATGGGGCTCTATAAAACAAATAATTTGCCCCAAACAATACTGACATAAAGTCAAAACATAAAAGATCTTGAGAATATCAAACATTAATATTAGATATACCATATAATGTCTCCACAAGGGAGCTCATAAAGTCTCCACGAGGGAGCTCATATTGGAATTCTCTGCAAGGGAGCTCATACAAAATGTCTCCACAAAGGAGCTTGTACAAATCTTAATTATTCGAACACGATTTGAACACATCCTCAACAACCTTCACTCATAACCTTCCTTCCTCATCCAAGGTTCTGATTGCGACCAGTACCCTTGCATGGGGAGTGAACTTCCCAGCCCATCTCGTAGTCATCAAAGGAACGGAGTACTTTGATGGAAAGACCAAGAGATACGTTGACTTCCCAATTACAGGTTAGTCATTCAAAATCAGTTACTGTAGTCTGATTGTAATGATTACTGTGGTTGAGTCAAGAGTCTGTAATGAGGTTATTTACTGTGGTGAGATCAATTACAGTAGTCGGGTGTAGTTACTGTAGTCAGATTAGTCACTGTAGTCACGTCATTTGCTGTAGTCAGGTTAATAACTGATGTTCGGGTTTAACCCGTTGAGGACAAGTCCCGAGCATACTCGGGCAAGTGTCTGTGGAAAATGTGTGTTGTAGCAAAATCAGTCTGTCCTCAACGGGTGAATGATTTCTGTAGTCAAGTCAATTTCTGTGATGATGTCAGTTGCTGTAGCCAAGTCAAGTACTGTAGTGGGACCAGTAAGTGTCATCAGGACAGTCACTGTGGTCAGGTTGGGTACTATAGGCAGGTCAGTTGCTGTGCCATGGGAAATGAGGATGGATGAGGCAAGGGAAAGAAAGTTGGATAGGTATGCTGAGTTGAGAGAGGAGTGTGAGAAAAGGGGGTGGAGAGCGGAGATGCATACTGTGGAGGTGGGGTGCAGGGGAATCGCTGGATGATCAGTGAGGAGGTGGGTCAGAGCGATGGGAGGGGGAAGGTGGATTAAGAGGATTTGTGGGGCAGCAGTGACAGGATCTGCATGAATAGATAAGAAGGCACGGGGGATGGTGGGAATAGGGGGGTGTAGAGATATTGTTGGTAGTTTTGTAATGAAGTCACTATGGTGAGTTCAGTTACTTTGGGGAGGTCAGTAACTTTGTAGTGTGCCATAATTTGTCCTTCTTTCAAAAAGAGGATTTTATGTGCGTGTGTGTGTTTGTTTACCATGTCCATATAATTTCTTGTTTTGAATGCTAGTTGTGTGTGCAGTAATTGATAAATCAACTGATCAATTTAAGTTTTGTGGAGAATTTTATCTGTTGCATATGGATGAGTATTATTTTCCAATTTGATCCTTAATTTTTGGTTCTGGTGATATTTGATGTTGTAGATGTACTCCAAATGATGGGTCGTGCTGGGCGTCCGCAGTTCGACGACCAGGGGACGGCAGTCATCCTTGTTCATGATATCAAGAAGCACTTCTATAAGAAGTTCCTCTACGAGCCTTTCCCTGTGGAATCAAAGTGAGTATCTTATTTCATGCTTCTCTTTCGACATACTGCTAACGGGAACTTGATATCGCTGAGATACTTCATAAATATGGCAGAAATAAAGAAGAATGAAGTACATGAAAGAAAGACTTTGGCAAACACAATACGTGATATACCCATGATGTATCACTTGATAATTTTGTGTGCTTTTCTCCCTGTCTTTGAAGTCTCTTAGAGGTCCTGCCAGAGCACCTGAATGCTGAGATAGTGGCCGGTACCGTGACGTCCAAGCAAGATGCCATGGACTACATAACTTGGACGTACTTCTTCCGTAGGCTCGTCATGAATCCAAGGTAGGCTACTGTGGGCAGTAAAACGCCCCATTGTATGATTATATCATATTCATGATGATGATGATAATGATTGTCTTCTATGTACTGGAACACTCCCGTTAGAACGAAGCCCACAGGACAGACGGTTCCCTTTCGTTTCATCACGAAAATTTTGTTACAGCCAAACATCATAGTGTACAAAGATATATAGATGAAAATTTCTGGACCTGAATTTTGATGTCGTTGTAATGAGAATGTCGTGATAACCATGTTCGTTACAATGAGAGTGCATCATAATGCCTTACCTCACCATCATGTGGAAGTCAAAGTACTTTACAAATGATTACTATGGTTAGTTTGATGTGATGTGAGAAACATGGTTGGAATAGTGTGAAGTAAATTAACATTAAAGGGTGTGTACAGTTCTGGTCGAGGTGAGGATTTAGCTTTTAACATTTTGCGAGATATTCAGAAACCACTCTATGAGATGTCAAAGAGCATGCAGTTCTAAGGGGTATCAAAAGTTTATTTGATGAAAATCGGTTTTGAAATGGCTGAGATATCCAAAAACAAGGTGAAACAAAGAGGTCCTAATAAAGTTGTGGCATGTCGCCTTTTATTATTAGCACTTTTTGGGATATCTCAGCCATTTGAAAACCAATTTTCATCAAATAAACGTTGAATCCTTCTTAAAATTACATGCTCTTTCATATTTCATAAGAGGCTTTTCATTATCTCACTTAGGAATGTTCAAAACATGAATCCCCACCTCAACCAGTACTGTACAGTCCCTTTAAAGACTAACCCAATATCAAGTTACTCAATTAGCATAATGGACTTGTATTTCTTTCATACTGAAAAAGCAAACTTTAGATGTATAAATGTGTTAGAAAGATAAAGAGTTTGTTGTAAGCATGAAAGCTATGCATACATAGCACATGTACATAGTTGCTCTCTAACGTGTGTATCATATCTTGCATCTTGTTGCCATAGCTACTATGAGCTGGAGGACACTAGTCATGATGGCATCAATCGGTTCCTGTCCCAGCTGGTGGAGAAATCCCTCTTGGATCTGGCCTACTCGTACTGCATCGAGATAGGAGATGTAAGTATGAATTTTTACAAGCATTATTTTTTATGTTTGTATGTATTTTGTTGGTTTGTTTTATTCTTTCTCTCTTTCCCACTTTCTTTCTTTTTGTTTTTTCTTTTTCTTTCTTTTTTCATTTTTACTTCTATTTTTTGTTGTTTCTTTCTTTCTTTCTTTCTTTCTTTCTTTCTTTCTTTATACTTTCTGTGTGAGTTTCTTTAATTCCTTTTTTCTTACTTTCATTTTTTTCTCTCTTCTTTCCCGATCTGTCAGTCTTTCTTTTTCCTGTCTGTCTTTCATTTATTCTTTGTTTCATTCTGTCTTTCATTTATCTTTTTTGTTTTTTATTCATTCATTCATTCATTTTATTCTTTTAGTCTTTCTGTCATTCATTCTTTGATTTTGTCTTTCTGTCTTTCTTGTTTCCTTTCTTTCTATCATTCATTCAATTTATTCTATCATTCTTTCAGTCTTTCTGTCATTCATTTGTTCGTTCATTCTGTCTGTCTGTTTGTTTGTCTGTCTTTCTCTGTGTCTGTCTCATTGTATGTTTATCACTTTGTCTCTTTTCCTTTGGCCATCCAGGACAACCGTAGTCTGCAGCCTTCGACCTTAGGAAGGATCGCCTCGTACTACTACCTCCACCATCGTACCGTCTGGATGTTTCAAGATAGTCTCGGGCCAGAGTGCTCCATACCAGATCTCATCACAGTTCTGTCGGCAAGTTTTAGATGCTAGAAGTGTTTTATAGTCATGTAGTATTGTATGAAAAAGAAAGAAAGAAAAAGTACAATTTGATTTTTGCATTGGTGACTTCCAATTGAAACTGTCTGAATGCTTTTTCAGGGTCTTAAAATGTAACATCTTACAGTGAAACCCCGTTATAACGAGGTCCGTGGGACCGGCGATATTACCTCGTTATAACCGGTACCTCGTTATAACCGTATGCATCAAAAACAAAGAAAAACATAAGCATGACGTCATATACCCATCAATGAAACTTAAGAACATATCCTTTGCGTTGTTATTACACAATTATTGAGCGTTATTATTGAGAGAATAAAGGGAAATTATTTGTGAATTAGACGAAGAAACAGGGGCTGAAATGATAAGTTAATTCTTTATTATAATTCTTGTTTGTTAAGCTTTTCCTAATAAACACCAGCGCAAATATATAGAGTAACATGCAGGCCTTGTTTACCGTAACTTGCTAGGTATTTTTACGCTGTTGGTGCCCAGCGGGAATGCGATGTTTTCATGAATCATTTCGGCTGTAATCTTGTACAATGTATGATAGTTGCGCCCAAATGGATAAAAAATGCGTTCTTTATTTTCTTCCAAAAATCTCTTCGCGTTTTGTACGACCGTTCTTGAAAAATATGCGACAGGATTGAATGTGGGAGGTTGTCATCCTTTTTACGCAATTCTGTACCTGGTAGACCATTCCGAAAGAAAGAAAAAAAAATCACCATTGTGAAATGCAGTGTTAAAATTGTGATAATGAACAAACCCAGATCTATTCAAACTAATAAATGCGTTTGTTTCTTTTTCTGATTTAGGTTCAATTCAATTCAATTCAATGTTTTATTTCATTTTTCGACAAGAACATATAAACATCACTTCTTTTTTTTTGTAACAGAAAATCAGGTGCGTAAAACTATGTAGGATGAAAAGAATATACAATGATATTTGTAGCACCTTGCAATAATTACACATTATCATAAACACAAGTGATTTGAAGTAAGTAAACATTGTGGATAATTCGAAAAATGGAGGGACCCACTAAAAAGACAAGTCTTGTAGGATGTGGGCCCCTCAGGTTAACATGCGTACGTCATTCAACTTTTTTTTTTACGCCACTGTCACCTGGCGAGATCGCGATGATTTCAAAGTAACATACGTGCGTTGTTTACCGCTAACTTGCGAGGTATTTTACACTGTTGGTGCCCAGCGGGAATTCGATAATTTCATGAATCATTTGGCTGTAATTTTATACAATGTATGATCGTTGCGCTCGAAGGGATTAAAAATGCGTTCTTTATTTTCTTCCGAAAATCTCTTCGCGTTTTGTACATCCGTTCTTGAACTGTTGAATGCGTTTGTTTCTTTTTCCGAGCACCGATTAAGTAGGTTAACATGCGTTATTCAACTATTTTTACGCTACTGTCATCCGGCGAGATCGCGATGATTTCATTAATTATATCGGCTTTAATCATTGACACTCATTTTTAAATTATCATTCGTTAAATGATAATGAACAAATCCAGATCTATTCAAACTAATAAATGCGTTTGTTTCATTTTCTGAACACCGATTAAGTAGCTTAACATGCGTTATTCAACTATTTGTACTCTACTGTCACCTGGCGGGATCGCGACGATTTCACTAATTATTTCTGCTTTGATCACACACTCATATTTAAATTATCATTTGTTAAATGATAATGAACAAATCCAGATCTATTCAAACCAATAAATGCGTTTGTTTCTTTTTCTGAACACCGATTAAGTAGGTTAACATGCGTTACTCAACTATTTTAACGCTACTGTCACCCGGCGGGATCGGGCGATGATTTTATTATTTCGGCATTAATCATCCAAACTCATATTTGCTCAAAACCAGCAAAAGAACTGGAAGTCGGAACTAAAATTGGAAAGGATATAATGATGAGTTGCACACGCATTCCAGTTGTCCATTTTTGGTCACAATTGTCGCTACATGAAAATTTTTTGAATGCGTTATCTATTTTTTTTTTTTCTCGTTGCGCTGTGGTCTGACCTCATATCACGCACTCGTTTCTCGCGAAAAAGAAAATCGAATGATTATGTTTAATAATTTAGTAGGAACATCGGAAGGTATTCCTGTGTCTTATCGCGTGATTAAGAAGAAAACATGGAAGGAACGGTTCTCTGCAAAACGGAAAAAGACGTTGATAGCGTGAATTCGGTTTTCAATGTTTCATTTGTCGCGTGTTTGAAAGCGGCAATTTGGTCAAGAAATGGAACCTCGTTATATCCGATCAAAATGCTTATGTTTTTCTTTATCATGATTTACCGAAATTGTCCTCGTTATAACCGGAATCTCGTTATAACCGAGCTCGTTATAACCGATTCGTTCTGCCATAGGTTTACACGCAAAGGAAAACGGGACCGACGCGATCACCTCGTTATAAGCGGTTCCTCGTTATAACCGAACTCGTTATAACGGGGTTTCACTGTACCGACATTTTGCAGAATACCTCATTCAATTTTGGTTAAGTGGTCACAGAGAAATGTGGATCGTTGTGAAGCATGTCATGAGTCTGATTCTTCCAAGTTTTGCACTTGAATGCTCATGGAACTGCATAATGTGTGAATACAATGGACAGAACTTGGAAGGGGAAGAGATTCCTGACATGCTCTTCAAAAATCCTCATTTCTCTTTGACCACTGAACCAAATTGGGTGGGGTTTTCTGTAAGATGTGGGTAATAAGTTCTGGTTTCATAACCTGAAATTGTATTTGGAATGATTCACCTTTCTAAAGTTGTCGTTACGGAGGTCCCATTGTTATTTTTTTAAGGGGGGGGGGGGGGACATACGGTATAATGTCAGGCATGAGGTTATGACAGCTTTAGGAACTTTCCCCAAACAAAAGAAATTAAGGTTGACTTCATATTTGTGAGGTCTTTGGACTTGTTTCACAAACAAAAACAGAGAAGAGATCATGGAATATTTGTTAAAGGGAGGTTGAAGGAGACTGTTTTCTAATCGTTCTATATCGTGACATCCTTATATTATCCTTATATCTTGACATCATGCGCTGTAGTAGTCTCCTCATCCAGCATTGCCTGCACAGAAAATGTAACAAATTCATAACTTTTGAGCAGATTGTCCAATATTCCTCAAACTTTCACTGATGTGTACTACTGATGTTGCTGCTGCTGCATTCACTCAACAGCATTGACTGCACAGAAATTAAAAAAATTCATAACTTTTGAGCAGATTGTCCAATATTCCTCAAACTTTCACTGATGTGTACTACTGATGTTGCTGCTGCTGCATTCACTTAACCCACATGCACATTAAGGTGAACTTGTCCTGTGAGCCAAGTGCCTTGGCACACAGTGAGTTAAACAGCTCTATATCAGGCTTTTGTGATGACAGATCTCATCTGTTGGTTCTCTCTCCCCAGGATGCCCATGAGTATGAGGATCTACCAGTGAGGCACAACGAGGATTCACTCAACAGGTGCATATCTTTCACTTTTGATTCTTATGTGACTTTAAATGGATGGTACAGTTTTGGTTTTGATGGGGCTGCAGGTTTCCAATTTATTATTTTTTTCTGTGTGTGTTTGTGAGGTGATGAGAAACCTCTTATGAAATATAAAAGAACATATAATTCTTAGAGGAATTCACAGTTTATTTGATGAAAATTGATCTTGAAATTGCTGAGATATCCAAAATAGCAAAATGTGACAGGCCACGACTTTTATTAGGATATCTTTTTTTTCCCTTGTTTGTGGGTATCTCAGTCATTTCAAAACCGATTTTCATCAGATAAACTTTCAATTCCCCGTAGAATTGTACACCCTTTATCATTTCATAGAAAGGTTTCTAAATATCTCGCAAAACGTTAAAAACTGAATCCTCACCTCAACCAATACTATATCATCCCTTAACCGTAAAAGGGCCGGGGGGGGGGGGGGGGGGGACAGAATCCACCCCCCTTGATGCTTCACGCTATAATTCTATAACGCGAGAAGGCCTCATCGCGAGGCTTCTTGACTTTCTTTGTTCAAGTCTCGCGCAACTTTGAGACCAAATTTGCAACGTCAGTGCTTACTTTTTATAATATGTTACAATTTTGATTTTTGTTTGAGCATTATAAGAATAGTTGAGATTTTTTTATGTGATTGATTGTGTGTAGTGAATTCCACTCTGGCATTTAGAATGTGTGATACACCCACAATTTGAATCAAGAAAGGTAGAGCTTTTATTTTAAACCAATGACCTCGTTATTGAACTTATCATAAACATTGTAAAAATAGCAGATTTCCTCTGATGCTTGTGCATGGATCTTGTAGGATCAATCTTTTTATTGAGTTCACATGCACTTGTTAGTTATGTTGCATGTATTGTTGTGTTCCCCTAGCAACCTTGCCGAACAGCTCCCTCTGGAGGTGAATCGTCACTCGTTTGACAGTCCCCACACCAAGACACACCTCCTCCTCCAAGCCCACATGTCCCGCAACCCACTTCCATGCAGTGACTACTTTACGGATACAAAGTCGGTCTTGGACCAGGCCATCCGAATACTGCAGGTGACTTCATCTACTCACGTATCATGTATCATTTTGAAGAGCTGTGATTTGGCACAATCGGTAGTGTGTCTGCCGCCCAGTACAAGTAACCCGAGTTCAATCCCCAAGTACAGCTGAGCGATGTTGTGTGTAATCATACCAACCCTTCTAGTTGGAGGCAAAACCTTGAATAGGACATTAAAGGCATTATTTAGTTACCATTAGCAGATGTAACAAAAATCCAGCTTTAGTGCTTCAAAATAAGTTCGAAAATGTGAGTTAGGGGTAGAAACAACCAATGTAATAATGTTAATCACTACAATCAGTGTTCAGTGTTGTTATATATACAACATGTGAACAACAGTTATAATAGAATTGTTTCGAGAATACATTTTCTACAGTTATGGTTATGGTGAAA
The DNA here is from genome assembly GCA_033980235.1 of Diadema setosum. Taxonomy (NCBI): domain Eukaryota; kingdom Metazoa; phylum Echinodermata; class Echinoidea; order Diadematoida; family Diadematidae; genus Diadema; species Diadema setosum. Next base: position 4,299,604 of record CM067076.1, on the reverse strand, counting down.
AATAGTGACATCTCCTTGTATTTTATGATTTATGTGAAATTTTTATATGGAAGGATGTCTTGTGATACAACTGACCTGCACATATGCATCAAATGTGATATCTAGAACATTTTTTTAAAATCCCTTCTCCCAATTGTGAACAATAGCTGTAAATGGAGGGCCTGTGTGTGAGTTAGTCACAGCTCATGCATGTCAAAGATCCCATTTCATTTATTCATTGCAAAGAGCAGGATGCTCACCCGTTGAAGTGGTCCAGTCACTTTACGAGCAAAGGAAATGGGCCAATGAGGCAGACCCCTCAAAGTTCGCCACAAGTGACTAGCAATAGTCAGCAAATGGTATCAACCGGGCAGATTGTGCCATACGAAGAAGGAGAATATGTATCATTTTGTAATCATTTCACATCATTATGGATAACATTATAGCAAATGTGTTAATAGCCCAAAGAAAGTTTCACTTTCACTGAGGATGAAGTGCTGCAGTGTAATTTAATGGCATGTTACCTGATTGTTAGTTGTAAGTGCATGTATAGGTAATATAGTTGTACATGGTAGAGTATGGGCCACTTCTTCTGCTAGATAAAATGACTTTAAAGACAGTGTTCATACATAATATTATGGTCATTATTAATTTTATCATCATGATCATATGTGAATAATGATATCTAATATCATTATTATTATGGTATTAATTTTATTCTACAATGTATATAATCTTCTGCCCAAATTAAGTTAGCTCTCTTTCTCTCCTACTACCACATTCATATGCCTAGATTGAAAGAAATGTAAATTCCAACATCTCACAAGAATGAGATGACATGAATATATATATCTCCTAATGGATAGACTTGTTTCTGAAGTGGGCAATCTTTAGAAATACATAAGCGTGTATATCATTCAGTTTTTCAGTTTTATTGTTTCTGTTTTGTGTTTGCTTGTTTGTTTGCTCTGTTTCCATCTTAAAGGGATGGTACAGTACTATTGGTGGAGGCGAGGATTAGGCTTTTAACTTTTTGTGAGATACCAAGAAACCGCTTATGAAATAGTACAGAGCATACCATTGTAAGACAAATTCAAGTTTATTTGATGAAAATCAGTTTTGGAATGGCTGAGACATCCAAAAACGAAGTCAAATTAAGCGATTGTAATAAAAGGTGGGTCCCACCTTTTACTAGGATTGCTCTGTTTTGCATATCTCAGCTATTTCAAAACCAATTTTTATCAAATAAACATTGAATTCCTCTTGGAATTACATGCTCTTTCATATTTCATAAGTGGTTTCTCATTATCTCACCCCAAAATGTTAGAAACCTGAAGTTAGGTCTCAACCCAACTATACGATCCCTTTAAACACCAATCCTTTGTTCCCCTATACTGCTGTTGTAGGCTATGATTGATGTGGTAGCCTTCCATGGCTGGCTGGTGACTGCACTCCAAACCATGCAGCTGGTACAGTCTCTCCTCCAGGCCAGGTGGCCACAGGAGAGCTCCCTCCTCTCCCTGCCTCATCTGGAGACCAACCACCTCCGATATCTCAGGTGAGTCATCTCAATAGGTAGGTCTTCATCAGCTCGAACTTGAAGAATAGCCCGCTTTTTCTGATCCAAAGAATTATCCCGATCAGAATATAGCCCGCTAATTTTGCAATGAAGACCAAAATAGCGTGCTATTCCGATTGGAAAGTAAGCCAAAGAAATCTTGGACTGATTTGCAGAATAGCCAGCTAATTTGCAAAATAGTTTAGTAGCACACTAATCTTAACGCGTCTTTATCAGCTTGAGCTTAAAACATCGGCACTGCATGCGTTGCACACCACGCAGGAACGTACTAGGCAGTCGGGTCGGAGTGTATTCGCGCCGCTACCGTTCGTTTAAGTGCGCGTGCACCAGTATCGAGCTTATAAACCCGACTGTGCCTGAAGCTCGAGCTGGTGAAGACGCGATTGCACATTTCAGCTGACTTCGGGCTTATTTCTCTGATGCCCCATAAGCGCGCTATTCTTCAAGCTTGAGCTGATGAAGACCCACCTGCAGTTGCAAAACCAGAAACATTTGCAGCGTGAAACTTTCGCAAGTTAGAGCTGAGAGCGTTTTTACGCAGCATGAAAACTTTCACGAATTGCCTCTGGCACTCAGTGCGATGTGTAAACAAAAAACAACGTTAGCATGCATTTTACTTTTTGCGAATCTTGGCTCTATACAAAATTCGAACAAGTTTTATGCACAAGATAATGATTGGTTTTACAGTAATTCCTCTTGTTGGGTGTTCTGTAACACTTAGTGCGCTTTAAGTGCTGATTGGTATAGGAAATCCCAGAGCATTGTACACACCGTCTAAAGTCTATGACACAGAAAGGGTTAAAGGGAAACTTAGCTCCATGTTCCAAGTTAAGTGCAGAGACTCCAACTCTCCCGCTTTCTACGGGAGATCTCCTGCCGAAAGTCCATTTTTGCAAAATCTCCCGTTCTCCCGTTTGAGATTTAATTCCTCCCGCCCTGGCTCTGTGTCCCCCGTTGGAAAGGATTTCTTACTTACTGCCATCGTATGTTGAAAAATAAGCCTTAGATGGCACCAGAGAGCATCTTGAACCCTAGACCCCGGACCCCGAACCCTGACCCCGACCCCGACCCCAAACCCTGGACCCCGGCTGCAAGGAACTTCGCACTTCGCGCTTGTGATGTGCCTTTTGCGCACATCAACTTGGGGTCTCCCATTTGCTAGGGGTTTCAGGCGGGAGAATTTCCAGATCAAAAGGGGCTTGGGGTTGGAGTCTCTGTATAAAGTGTGATAATAAAATGGAGTGAAATCAAACACACTATTTGGAAAGTCTACTTACAGGGTAAATTCTCCCCAACTATATAATGTGGACTGAGTTAATGCAGAAATATCAAAAGAACACATTTTTTGAAGTTTGTGGAAATCAGACAATCTGTTCAAGAGTTAGGAATTTGTTAAAAAAAAAAAAATTGGCTGAATGAATGTGTTGTCATGGCTGGGTAAGAACAATACAACAACTTCTGATGTCACAGAAGTTGAATAATAAAATAGAAAATTCCACATATTTTCACATTTGTTCAAAGCATAATGAAAGAGCACTTGTCCTGACTCTGCCCAGAGGCAGCGTTGATAATATCAATTTCAACACTAATAAGCTGAAGAAATTTGTACTTTTCATTAAAAATGAATTTTTTGCAGAATTATTTGTTCATCAGTTTATTCATTTGTTTTTAATGTAAGAAAGCATGCATACATACAGATGTGACAAAAATAGAACACACATGATGTGATGATGTGACAGATATTGTCTCATTGTCTGTATTTCATTTTGCTATCTTTTTAAAGATAAGTAATTTCATGTTTATGTTGGCCATGCCATTAATATGCTTTTGTTTTCCTGATCAAATTTTTATTGTGATAAGACTGTCACTCCTGTAGAGCCTGTGAGACTTTCTAATGTTACACAAGATCAGCTGCTTACAAAGTCACAGAATTTCATTGTTTCTTTATTTTTGTGTGCGTGTGTGTTTTGAAACCTTTAATGTGCTCAAGCTCTTAAAGGTCCAGTTTACCTTTGGGAGCAGTGATTTTAAAAATGTTCAAGATATCACATTTGATGCATATGTGTAGGTCTGTTGTATCATAAAACATCCTACCATATACAATTTTTGCAATAAAGCCTACAATATGAGGAGATATCAGCATTTTTCTCAATAAACCATAACTGTATACGGTTTATTCTGGAAGCATTCTTATTATAACTATTGTTCACATTTTGTGTATTCAACAATACTTAACATCGATTATACGGATTCAAATTTTTACAGTGGTTGTTTCTATCCCTAATCACATTTTAGAACTATTTTAAAGCACTAATGTTGAGTTTTTGTTTCATCTGCAAATGGTAAATTATGCCTTTAAACTCAAGCTTTTTTATCAACATTTCATATGAAAAGTCATCCATTCAGACTTGACCTTATTGTAAACTTGGCATTATATCAGGTGTAGCAGTGTACCTTGTTCCAACAGAAGAACCATCATGATCGAGTAGGGATTAGGGGGATTAGGTAGCCTCTCTTGATTATTCATTAGCTTCCAGATGTCATCACCATTCTAAAAAAACAACGACAACAACAACAAAAAGAAAAACAAAGCATGGTAATATTTGAATACTAATTATAGAAAGAATGTGTGTTATATGCAGAAATAAATCTGGTCCGATTGGAGGACTCCCAGAGCTGGTCGACAAATGCAAAAACAAGCAGATGTTGGCTGGGATGCTGAAGGAGAAGCTGAGTGAGCGACAAATAGATGAGGTAAGGTCTGCTATCCTTTTAACCTGTTGAAGACTAGTCCCGAGTTTACTCATGCAGGTGTCTGATGAGAAATGTGTGTTACAGCAAAATCAGGTCATTCTCAGTAGGTTAAGGAATTAAAAGTCTTGTGGTCACAAAGCATTACCTGTATTAAAGTGTTTGTTAACAGGACCAATTCTAGCCTATAATCTAGGCGGAGGATGCAGCTATGGTCTTTACTGTCGCGCTTAACGTCTGATGCTGTGAGACTATAATGTCTTTGCTATTAAGTGATATGTCTGATGTGGCGAGACTATGGACAGTGGGTATGCATGAAGCATCCACCGCCTATATCACCCCTCTCTCTTAAGTCATTGTTTTGTTATTATCGACTATGAATCAATGACAGTTTTCGTATGAAAAACTGCCATCGATTTATAGTCGATAACAAGAAAACAAGTAATAGGCAAGATGAGTGGATATAGGCAGTGGATGTTTCCACTGTTCGTAGTCTTGCCACATTAGAGGAATTGCTTACACATGTAGCAAAGACATTTTCTATATACTAGTCTTGCGGCATAAAACTTTTAGCGTGACAGCACAGACAATAGCTGCATCCTCCGCCTAGATTATAGGCTAGACCAAATCAATGCTGACAGCCAAAAAATTATGGTCATAGCAAAATCAAACCCCTGGGAATATTGCTTGCCTAGAAGAACTGTATATCAGAGTGTGATTTTCTAAACTTGGCGTGGAGTTAGCTGTGAATATTTGCAGTGAAAAATTTTGAAAAGATTGTGATTGTCAAAAGATTTCCCAACTGTGGATATATTGTGATATTTGTCATCTGACTTCTGATTACATTCAGCTAGCCACAGAGGCTTTTGGTTCCAGCAGCAAACTACAAAAATCAAATTGGGCATATTTGGTGTAGATCAACATCTGTGGCTGACTGTGAAATGTCTTTTTCTACATAATCACCTGAACAACTTAAATCGTTGATTTCAGAACACTTGGAATGTTATGCGTGTTTGTTGTTAAGTTCGAACAAATTTTTCTCTCTGATTCTCCCATAGATATGGCAGGTGATGGAGCGGTTGCCCCTGGTAACGGTAGGCTTCTCCATGAGTGGATGGTGGGCGTCTGGAGGGCACCAGGAGAGTCGCCATCTTCCATCAACCTACTTGAGTGAGTCACTTACAATCAGTAACGTTGTGCTGGTGATAGGGGCTGCAATACCATCATGGTTTTTGTTGCATATTGCTATTAATGATCCCTCATCAACAGTTCAACATGTTCTATGAGATCTTTCTCTAAGTGGTTAGAATAGATTGAGTGCAAGTCTCAACATGATTATTGTGTCTTTTACCCCATGAGTTTGTTAGGCCTTATCCCTCCTACTGGAGAGAATTGAAATGGTATCTTTTACTGGTGCCAGTGGTGTGAGATGTGATTCTTCCACACGTAGTCCTGAATTTTGGAAGGTGATTTAAGTTTCCCGACCATGAACTAAAAACAAGCATGAAATAGGCGTACCTTTGTCTTTCACTTTATATCAATGCGCAATTGTTCTTTGACGTCTGTCGGCGTACAAAATCTGTCATGTGAATTTACGCAGAAGAATTTTGCATAAACCATGATCTGAATTTATACCACCTTTGTGAAATCAGGCCATAGGATTTCAGTGCTTGTCCCCATAGAGAAGGAGAAATATGTACCTATCCACAGCAGTGAGTGCAATTGATATTCCTCCCATGGAATTTGATTCGATTTGATGGTTGAAAGGATAAGAGTCCAAGAACCACAGGTCATAGGGACTTTCCGATTTCCTGTCCTGGACGTGGACAGCGAGGTAATGACATCATTTAAAGGAACTACGCATGCTCCAGGTTCTCCAGCACGTCCAACACTAGAACTGAGAACACGTCTTCCAAGGATTTCACGTCCTCCTAGATTCAGGACGGGAATGACGTCATCGTTTGCCGCACCAATTACCAGCCCGCAGGAGGGTACGGGGCCATGACGTTATAACATTACGTTGTGAACGACGTGCACTGAAAATCGAAGTGGGTGATTACACCGTGGACGTAACAAGTGGGCTGCAGAAATTTGGATCCACTCTTGTATGAGAAAGGCGTCCTCGTCCCCACACAATTGAAAAGTCCCTAATGATGGATGTTGTTTGGTTCCCTCTCCACTTTTTGCCTCTTAGATCGAAGAGCTCAAGACAAAGATTTCATCCAGGTCCATGCAGACCAGCAGTATGTCCTACAGGTTGACCTCAAGAGACTCAGGCGGACCAGGGTGAGGAATCTCTCCCTCTTTACTTCTTTGTTTGTCTGTTTGTTTGTTTGTGTGTTTGTTTTCTATGCCTCCTTACCCTGAGGGTGCAGAAAGCATTATGTAGTATGTGGGTCATCCATTTGACCATATTTCCATTCGTTCATAAACCACCGATTTGCGAGCATGACTTCATTAATTCCATTTGTGGATATTATTTCCATTTGTGGATATTATTGGTAATAAACCCAGGTATGCTACATGAGTTGTAGATTCAGTGATTTATAGCTTGAACAAATTTGGTTCATATCAAGGGACAATTAGCTTTGTTGGGAGAGATTTGTTTTTTTTATTAGGACCGCAGCCATTTTAGATCCAATTTTCATCAAATAAACTTTGCATTCCTCTTCAAATTGTATGCTTTTTCATATTTCACAAAGAGGTTGCTCTTTATCTCACAAAAAAAAAAAGTTGGAACTGAAGCCCTATCTCTACCAAAAACTATGCCAGCCTTTTAACTGGTGTCGATATCAATATCAAGAACTCATATCGAGAATATATTTGATGCCATGTGCATATGGGTCGAAGTGTTATTGCGAAAGATGTCATGTGAAGTTGACGGACATTTGAACCCGCGCAACTCAAGAGGTCAGGGAAGCACTTCACCTAACCCCACACTCTACGAACCTTGCTCCCATCCTGTGCTTATTTGCTCCCAGGAGAGCAAGGCCCACACCCCTCGCTTCCCCAAGGCCAAGGATGAGGGATGGTGGCTGGTCCTGGGTGATGTAGACAACAAGGACCTTCTTGCTCTGAAGAGGATTGGCTTCATCCGGGGGAAGACGGTGGTCCAGCTCTCATTCTACACCCCAGAGCGAGTCGGTGAGCATGAAAACATCCTCTTAGACTTCACATCCTCTTTTTTCGATGAATTTAAACTTTTCTTTCTACGGGCATGATATTCTGTGGATTCACAGTAGATGTGATTTCAGATTATTTTTTTTCTCAAGTCTATACACATATTACTTTTACTTTGTATCAAAATCACCTGAAAATTTTTATTCCAATTTTTCCGACAAACCTCAATATTATCCCTGTTCTAATGAGACAATAAAGTTTGCTGAATTGGTGAGAATGATTCATGAAATAATACAATTTGCAAAAGTTTGTTGAAAACAGTGATATTTTGGGTAATATCATCTTGAAAAATGGTCATCCTCTTGTTTGGAAAAAAAAAATCATATTTCATCATATAGCCTCTCCCCCCATTTTTTGTTAACCTAATGAACAGTCTCAACTGCTCCTTTTTATTTTCTTTAAAGTTTCAAAGGTGTTTCTCGGAGAGAAAGTTTAAAATTAATCAATTTATTTTTGCAAATGATTATTTGCTGTGGCTTACCTCAGGGAAGCATTGTTAATTTGGATGGCATGGCTGTTATCATGCAGTATTCTTCACAGAGCAAAAGAACATTTAACAAGAAATCATATTATATCTGTCAATCTGTGCATTATGCTTATGCTATTTGAGATTTGCTGTTGTGAAACTATCATGCAACACCATCTTTGCAGAATGTGTAGATTTATAACAGAAACTTCATACAATGTAGAAGCAAGGAAAGTATTTGATTGTCATGTATGTTTCTTCAGTACTGGTGCATTTGTAATGCATGACCAATGACGTAGAACCATCTCAAGGTATGACAATGTAACCCTCTTCCCCCACCCCGTATACAGGGAACCTATTTTAACGAGCTGCATGAGAAATGTCCGTGTTATATTGCATATCTGGCTATATCAAGGATAAAAATGAAAGAATATAAAAGAAGTGAAACTTGCAAAATCACAATTTTATATCAGGATATCAGGTATCTTGCCATATCTGACCCGTTACAACGGGTTCCACTGTTAGGTAATATTTTAGCCTGTTATAACAGAGTCCACTATTTGGTAATATTTTGGCCGTTATAATGGGTTCCACTGTATTGGTAATATTTGTCTCTTCCATAGGCCGTGTGATCTACAGCCTTTACATCATGAGCGATAGCTATGCAGGACTTGACCAGCAATACAGCATATGTCTCGATGTTATCGAGGCGGACATTGAAACACAAATTAACAGTGAAATGAACGCCGATGAGCTGGATTCGGACCTCGAGCAGCTGGAAGCAGAGCTCGGAGAGCTGGACTGATCAGCCAGTAGAGGCCTTACAGGAGTTTTCCTTCTCAAACTGTTTTTGATGCATCCGCCACGAACTGTTGCCGGAGGCATAATGGTTTTGGGTTGTCCGTCCGTCTGTCCTTCCATCCGTAATCACTTATGTGGACAGAGTATTACACAAAAACTGTTTGAGGTGTCCTAATGAAACTTGGCATGTGTAAATGTATGTCTGAGTAGACAAACTTATGCCTATACAACTCTTTGGTGTGCACAATCAAGGTCAGAGTGAAAGGTCAAGGTCAAATTCTCAAAATTTCACTATTTCTCCCCATACTAATGCAATGCCTTGGAATACTTTCTAGAAACTTAGTGTATACATGTATTCCCCGATAAAGATTCTCTAGAAATAGGCTTTGGGCCTTGGCCTTAAAGGTCAAAGGTCAAAAGAACATATGAAAATTTCACTTTTTTCTCCATATCAGCGAAATGGGTCAAGGTATCTTCATGGAACTGAGTACTTATGCATGTATTGCCTGTAAGTGATTCTCCTTGAACTTTTTTGGTCACTAGGTCAAAGGTCATACAATTTGTATGTCAAAGTTCAAGGTCAAATCCTCAAAATTTCACTATTTCTCCTAAAGCCTATCTGTGCAATGCCTGAAGGTGTTTTCTGTAAACTTAGTGTACATGTACTACCAGATGAAGATTCGCCAGGAAAATTTTTGTGCCTTGGGGTCAAAGGTCAAAGATCAAGGGAAAATCTGAAAATTTCACTTTTTCTCTGTATCTCGGAAATAACTCAAGGCATCATAATGAAGCTTAGTATATGTGCATGTACTGCCTGTCTGAATTTTTGGGTCATAGGGTCAACGGTCAAGGGTCAAAAGTCAGGTTGAAATGCAAAGATTCTACTTCTTACTGCTGAAATTACACTTTCTTCTCACTACCTTCAAGATTACTCAATGCAAAAACTTAAAACTAGGCATGTACATGCATTATTGCATAATGATTCTGTAGAGAAATAGTTTGGCTATGGGGTCTACGGTTAAGGGAAAATGTTCAAATGTCACAATTTTCCCCATATTTTGACAGTATCTCAAAGTATTGTTGTGAAAATGGATGTTAGCAGTTAGTGATTATTGAAGAATTGTGTGCCATGGTGTCAAAGGCCAAATGAAAATGCTCAAATTCCTGAGTACTGCTCTCTTAAACAATTTAACCATCCATCCAAATTAAGTCTAGTTTAAAGGAAAATAAATACTTAACACATTTGTGACAAGCATATTGTTTTACTGTTTTGGCAATTAATGTAAAACTGTTGTCTCACATTGACAAGAGCTACTATAGACCTATTGGGATAATCATGCATTATGGCGGAGGCATACCAGTCGCCATAGCAACATTTCTAGTTTGAGAATAGATCTGCAATATGTACCAGATCTGAACTCAAGAAGTTCCATTGGTATATATTGTTTGGTTAGAAGGGCAGAATTGAATACTGCATACACCATGTATATTACAAGTCTGATTTTCACAAATCGAGACTTCCAACAATTTCCGAGTCGTTACATTCGTAACCATAGAGTTCCGGTACAGTAATTAACGGAGAAATGTATCCATGCATTTCGCTTTCATGTCAAGATCACGGTTTATCAGCTGACATGTTGTTGGATTCGCGAATAGTACCCAACTCTCTAAATACGTTTAACTAAGACCTCTAGAAATATATGGCATATAAAGTAAACAGTTGGTTGTCTGAAGTTACTGAGTGAAAGCTCAAAAATCAAATCACTAATGTGCCTGAAGTTTAGCTAAAGATATTATAACTTCCTTAGGCAAAGTCTGATAATCATGTTGCTTAATGTAGTGGATGTAAGATGAATTACGAGTATATTCATTGTGTGGTAAAGGTCAAAGGTCATTCTTCAAGGTCAGTGAACAATATCAGTTGACCTATCAATGTGTCAATGCCATGTTCACCGATAGAATTTAGTGACAGTGCAAAAAAAAGTGGAGGCATTTATCGATAGCATGGAGTTGTCAAATTGCTTTAGATTATGTACAGTTTCTTTCTGATAATATGTACAGTGTAAGCACTCTAAATAATGGAAAGGGCACACGAATGCCTTGTGTCTGCATCTATGTATGCATGTCATGTATACATGTTTTGTTCCGATAGTGTACGTGTTCTTCTCATGCCCCATGTTGAAAATAATAGTACGATGTATAAGTTACATAGTAGTGAGTTACCATCTTAATGTCCTCTACGTCTTTTCTTCTTTTTTTTTTTTGGCTTTGATTTTATTATTATTATTATTTTTTTTTTTTTTTGGTGAGCCTACCATCACAGATGGCAATGATGTCTCTTGTTACATGCATATGTACAAGACTGAAATAAACAGATGCAAAAATGTGTAATTTCACCTTGTGATGAAAGCTTTACTGTGACCTATGTTGTACTCTTGTGAAGATACCAAATAACTTCATTTCTTTCAGGATTTAGTTTTGACCATCATTCTTCAAGGCAGTGTTTTCTTTGAAAATCATAGTTGGATTGACGATTGTTCTGTCTCTAGAAAGAATTATTGCACCTTTGCAACTTTGTTCATCCGTACATAGGAATACATAGGGTTTCTCCACTTTCGCCCCCCACTTTTTTTTTTTTTCTAAAGAAAAAAAGAATGAAACCTCCGAGTGTGGCAAGGTCTTTGTTTTTGCGATGAAGACCTTTTTCTTTCTTTTTTTTTTTAACCCAGAAGTGGCACCAGATATTGCGCAGAAGGCCTTTTTTTTTTTTTTTTTTTTTTTTTTGGCTTGTTAGCTCATGAAATCTGAAAGTGCCCCCCCCCCCCACCACTTTTGAAAACATGGCGCCAGCCATGCAGTGATCTCACTAGTAAAATATCTGGATGTCTCATTCGCCCATTCATGCTGTATCAACAATATAATATAAAAAGAACCCTTATGCTGACATTTTTCCAACAGATATTGTCACCGAGAAAACTTGATGTCGTGAGCTCCATACATAAGTGTATGGACTGTGTGTGTGTGTGTGGTAAGATGGCAGAATGGTAGCTTCAAAATGATTGGCCAATGAGACATCTATATATTTCCTGTAGAGATCAGTGGCTCACAACCCCTCCACACCATCTCTTGCTGTCGCCTGGAAATAAACAGTCAAGTCCTAGAAACCACACTTTTATGGCTTAGCACTGTATCCTCCTATTATTATCATTATTGTTCTATAAAGTTATTATTATTGTTATTGTTGATATTATTATTATTATTGTTATTGTTGATATTATTATTGTTATTATTATTATTATTATTATTATTATTATTATTATTATTATTATTATTATTATCATTATTACCTCCGCAAGGGAGGAGGTTATGTTTTCATTACCGTTGGTTGGTTTGTTTATCCTTGTGCAAAATAACTCAAAAAGTTGAGAACAGATTTGGATGAAACTTGCAAGAAAGGTTGAAAGTGACACAAGTAACAAATGATTAAATTTTGGTAGTGATCGGGGAATTTTTAGGGAATTTATGAAAGATTTTTTGATATTTTGGCAGGTAGGGTCAATGAACTTAGGAGTTCAGGCTGCGCGTATTTGAGGTTTTCATGCGCGCACTAAAGTGCGTGCTCTAGTTTCTGCCAAAGATACTAGTATACGAATACAAGTCGCCACTGGTCTATTCAACGCGGCGCTACGCGCCTTGTTGAATAGACCAGTGGCTTATCTCGCTCCTCGTGCGGTATTCGTGCCCTATGCACTCACAACTCATAAATTATTCGTTTTATACAACACCTTGTCCACAATCACAGTACTAAATTAGTGACCGCCAACTCAGGAAGGCCCAAAAATAAATGTAACAATTAGGCCGAGAATTGTAAACCACCCTGTGTACTGCTTTCAAACACTCGTCATGATTTGACAACACTCACAGTAATCACAAACTCCGTAGGGTCTATACCCATTCTACGCTAACGTTAGATCGAGTTAGGCCCGACTGTTAGGCCGATCTGAGATGTCGGTAGTTCTAGTAGTAGGTCTAGACTTTGTCTATTTCCGAAAATGATAGTTGTATAAAAACACAGAAAAATAATCAAATTACGGTTTCTCAACTTGAAATGAAGTCTTGATTTTGGGATCACTGTGGTCCACGTAGCAGATCAGAGTCAAAAGTAAAAACACAGCAGTAGGTATAGGCAAGCAGCTGCGCGTACACGTTAACGTTGCAGCTACTCCGCGGCGCCTGGTCTGTGAGACTTACCGGCAGCGCAGCGCCGCCGGCCAGCACGTACAATGTAGATTGCTGGCGCTTTGCTGCAGCAGTGAGCCACAGAACTCTGTGAGCCACAGAACTCTGTGAGCGGCCGGCCATGCATTAGTAGCCCCCCGCGAAGCCGTGCTATAGTACCTTCGAGCCGTGCAATAGGCCCATGCCTGGGGCCTATTGTATGGCTGTCACTCTCAATGAGTTTGATAGGTATTTTCTATTGAATGTCATGTGACATGTTCTTGGCCAATCACAATTCGACATCATTCTGAGGTGTTGTATAATAGTAGATAACAAGATACGAAGGTGCGCGATAAGAATTGACACAAAATGGCTTCCCAACATGACGATACAAAAGAGAGCTTCTTCTTCTTCTTCTTCTTCTGGTTAAGTCTGCCTCCTTCAATAGCCTGAAGATTCTTGCAGACTGGTGCTATTTACATTATGATACAATGTATTTACAGATATTTGCAAGCACATAGAAAATTTGACGAAAACAACTAGCCACTGTGATCAACCGTTAGACGGTTTCGAAATGATCCCAAACAAGTACAAACTCAGTACAAACTCAGTACACCTAGGAACATCATTCATTTCCAAAGGTAGTGGTATCTTTATTATTTCAAAAAGATTTAAAAATTATAGTCGTAGCTTTTTATCGATTAAGGGGATTATTTTGAAGAACGAGATTTTAAAGTAATAAGGATTATTTTGTGGAGGTAAAAATTTGGCAAAAACGTGATCTCACAATCAAAGAAGCTTGATAAACAACAACATCTTCAAAGACAGCGCGTCGCAGGCAAAGACACACATCACCTGTGACCACCGAACTAAAACATAGTGGAATGCGTGTTCACCCAGGAAATACGCAGCCACCAAAACTTGCTACCACCGCCATTTTGTTCGGTCAATTTTTGTGTCTCCGAAGCGCAAGACCATTGTCATGTACAAACGTGCATTGTTACGTCATAATAGCCACTGGACGGCGTACTCTTGCTTGCGCGCGTACCAGTGGCCCAGTCTGACCGCGCCTAAGCGTGCACTCCATATAAGGAAAAATTGACCGAACAAGATGGCGACGCAACACGGAAATTTGGTTGCACGGTCTCGTGTATGTTGGGAATAGGGACACGCATTCCACTATGTTTTAGTTCGGTGCCTGTGACGCGCTGTCTCTGAAGCCGCTGCTGTTGTCTATCAAGTGTCAAGACAGCGCGTCTCAGTTGATGTGCGTAATACGCTTGAGGTCCGCGCGCTGTCCATTTGTTTTGTACGGGATTAGCGCGCACTTTCGTGTCTTATTCGTTAAGCGTCTTTGGTTTCTGCTAAAGGCGGGGCGCGCCGTGCAGCTGAGTTTTTATGACGCAACAAAGGCTTCTATATTGGGAAATGGGGCGATTTTTTAGCATGCATACGCATGTGTGGAAATCACTGGTCTCTGGGGAGGAGCAAGATCATCGGTGGAAAGTAGCTGCTTGGCGGAGGGTTGCGCTCTCAGAGTGCTTCTCTAGTTATTACCTCCGCCAAGGGAGGAGGTTATGTTTTCGTTACTGACTGTTTGTTTGTTTGTCCGTGTGCAAAATAACTCAAAAAAGTGGTTAACGGATTTTGATGAAACTTACAGGAAAGGTTGAGAATGACACAAGTTAAAAATGATTAAATTTTGATCAGAGAATTTTCGGGGAATTTATGAAGGATTTTTGATATTTTGACGGGTTAGGTCAATGAACTTGGGAGTTCAAGCTGCGCATTTTTGAGGTTTTCAAACGCGCACTAAAGTGCGTTCTCTGGAGCGTTGCAGCAGTCTATGCGGGATGTGATGAATGCATGCACCAGCTGCTCGGCAGCCTTGAGAAGCAAGGCTGACACTTGCACGATTCTGTGGCACGCATTGGCACGACTCGAGTCGTGCCAGTGCGCAAACTAGACGTAAACTGGCGTGAAGTTTGCGTAAACCCGTCGTGACTGCGTGCCATGTCGGGACGAGAATTTTGAAGTGTTCAAAATTTTGGTCACGACAAAATTTCGCGACCGGGTCGTGAACTATGCGCAAACTGTTCGTGAACTCGTCGTGAACTCGTCGGGACAATGCGGGAGGATGCGTGCCAGTGCGTGGCAGTGCGCGCCATGCCACGACTGTCACGAACTGCCGCGAAATAGTTCACGAACAGCTCACGTCGAGTTCACGAGTAGTTCACGACGCGTCGCAGCGTGGGCGTGCCTTCCCACTGACACGGTCACGCGCACTTCACGCATTGATGGCACGAGCAGTTCACGACTAGTTTACGCACTTCACGAACAGTTTGCGCTTGGCACGAGCAGTTCACGACGAGTTCACGAACAGTTCATGAGCAGTTCACGACTACTGCGCGACAGTGGCGCTCGCGTCGGTGCGGTGGTACATGTATATATAGGGCTTCCCTTCTCTGCAATGATTTTGTCTCTGGCATTCAGCATGTTGTCTCTTCCACAGCCAATCCAAAAGTGACCAGGGGTTGAGGAGGCCCCCTTTTTATATGGCGTGCCCAAGTCGGCACGACATCGTCCGAATTGCGCAAACTCGTCGTGCCAATGCGGGAAGTGCGTAAACTATGCGCAAACTATGCGCAAACTATGCGCAAACTATGCGTGAACTCGTGCCAGTTCGTGTCAATGTGGAGTCTGATGTGCACGCATTCGTGAACTATTCGTGGACTCGTCGTGAACTCGTGAACTAGTCGTGAACAGTGCGGGAGCCTCCCAGTTCGTGTCCCGAAATGGCACGACTTGCCACTACAAAATCGTGGCCAAAAGTAGTGCAAGTGTCAGCCTGGCATCAGATACTTGCGGATAGCACGAAGACTGCGGAGGCTGTGAAATGCAAGTCTCACAGTGTTTCATATTGGGAGTCAAAGATTATTTCGAGATCACGAACCTTGTTTACAGGGAGGGTTGATACTGTCCCAATATGAAGACTGGGAGTTTTGAACTTCGCAAGCTGCTGTTTTGATCCAAACATGATAAACTCCGTTTTTCCATCATTGAGTTTCAGGTAGCTGTCTTTCATCCATTTTCTAATGTCCCTGATGCAGGCCTCGACGCGAGCAATCCAGCTATCTACTTCTGCTTGCAATGGTGGGCAGGAGAACTATAAATTATATACTTGTGTGTCGTCTGCGTACATGTGGTAATGAAGATTGTGCTGCATGATAATGCTGCACAGTGGAAGAGTGTAAATATTGAAAAGTAGAGGGCCAAGGACCGATCCCTGAGGAACAGAGAAGTCATGATGAACTTACTTTGAAGTCGCATCACGAACACACACCCTCTGTGATCTATTTGAGAGGTAGGATTTTAACCACTTAGTCAGGTACCTAAGGGGGGGGGGGGGTCACCGTGCACCCCCCCCCCCCAGGACTCCTCGAAACTTACATTTTCAGGATCCTCATGACATACCAAAACATAATCAAGATGTTATCAGGAACGAAAAGTGGCTGTTCTAGGTGAAATTGAATGTATTCTATTGTTTTTCATAATTTCTTATGTATTTCTTTGTTTATCAACTTTTTCAACTTTTGTTTTTTCTTTGTTTTTCTATTGGAAATTGTCACTGATCACTTTTCTACCATAATTAGCACAAAACTAATCAATGAAAGTGATTAATTGTACAAATAATCAGGTTTTCATGACTTTCATGACAGAGCACCTGTTTTCTATAGGAAATGTACACAAAAGCACAAAATTGTGCCCGTTTTGGGACGACATTCCGTTACAAAAATGGGCGTGACTTCGCAAAAGTATGCAGGGAAGTTGCAAATTTGGTCTCAAAAGTTGCGTGAGACTTGAACAAAACAAAGTCAAGTAAGTTTTAAGGAGTCCTGGGGGGTGCATGGTGACCCCCCCCCCCCCCCCTTAGGTACCCTACTATGTAGGCCCTACATGTAAGCACATATATATTACATACATACATAAGGACGGGGGGGGGGGGGGGGGGATCCGCCACCCCCCCTCAAAGTTTAGCGCTATAAATCTGTCGCGAGGCTTCTCGACTTTGTTTCGTCAAGTCTCGCACAACTTTTGAGACCAAATTTGCAACATCCGCGTATACTTTTGCGAAGTCACGCCCATTATTGTAACGGTATGTCTCCCCAAAACGGGCACAATTTTGTGATTTTGTGTACATTTCCTATGGAAAACAGGTGCTCTGTCATGACGGTCATGAAAACCTGATTATTTTTACAATTAATAACTTTCATTGATTAGTTTTATGCTAATTATGGTAGAAAAGTGGTCAGTGACAATTTCCAATAGAAAAACAAAGAAAAAACAAAAGTTGAAAAAGTTGAAAAACAAAGAAATACATAAGAAATTATGAAAAACAATAGAATACATTGAATTTCACCTAGAACAGCCACTTTTCGTTTCTGTTAACATCTTGATTATGTTTTGGTATGTCATGAGGATCCTGAAAATGTAAGTTTCGAGGAGTCCTGGGGGGGGGGGGGGTGCACGGTGACCCCCCCCCCCCCCCCCCCTTAGGTACCCAAGTAACTGGAGAGCCAGCCAGTCCACCTATGCCATTACGTTTGAGTCTTTCGAAGAGCACAACGTGATCGACGGTGTCGAACGCAATACTCAGATCCAACAAGATAAGCCCAGTCACCTTACCACTATCCATAGCGGTGAGAATGTCATTTTGCACTTGTAACAGGGCAGTCTCAACACTGTGGTTTTCTCTGTAGGCAGACTGGAAGTCATCTTGAAGGTTAATGTCATTCAGATGGGCCTGCAGACGGATACATGTAGATACAATGCGTTCAACAACCTTAGAGAGAAAGCTGAGATTTTCACGGGACGGTAGCTTGCTAAGTCTTGTTTGTCGAGCTGTGCCCTTTTCAAGAGAGGTTTAACTAGGGCCTGTTACATTGACGCTGGGAAGTTATCACTGCATAGAGACTTATTCACAATATCTGTAATGTACGGCACAAAGTCATCAATATATTCCTTCAGAAGACCAGTGGGAATTGGATCAAGCTCACATGATGATGATGGTAAGCTCATGATGACTTTCTTGACCTCAGTGATAGATGTTGGGGAGAAATCAGACAATGCTGGAACGACTGGTGATTGACTGCACTGTGCACACTGTCCTGACTGATGCTCCTTGTCAATGTCAGTACGGATGCTGGTAATTTTGTCGAAGAAAAACTGAGAAAATCTATCTGCCAGTATCTGGTCAGAAGAGGTATCCGGAAGAATGGCCTCATTCTTTCGATGCATCAGCATGTCAACAATAATGAAGAGACGTCGTTGATTCCCCAAGCACTCTGCAACACACTCTGAGTAGTATTTGGTTTTTGTATTTCGAATTGCAAGAGACACAACCTGACGCTGTTTGGGGGTACAGTTCACGGTTTGCATCACTCCTGATACCTCTCCACTTGCGTTCAAGGCGCCTTCTCAGACACTTCGCAGCATGAATCTCTTCTGTCATCCATGGGCTTGTTGGTTTAATGACCACACTTCTCGTTTTCTTTGGTGCCAGCTTGTCCAGAAAGTTGGAGAGAGAATCATTATATTCTTTGAGACAAGAAGAGATGCTACCATTCGCAAAGTCTATTTCTGACAGAAACTGATGAACTCCTGTCTGAAAATGTTCTCTATCCATAGATCGCAGAGGGCGAGTTGTGACAGTCCTTCGAGGAGGGGGCGGCTTCCTCACAAGGCTGCTCTGCACAGCATGATGGTAGGAAACTCCCAAGACAACAGACACATCAGACACGACAGTGTCTGAATTCCGAGTGATGACCAAATCAAATGTGTGACCATGTAAATGAGTTCCCTCCCTGTGTGATGCTGCTTCATTCCATGGGATGAGAGTAAGTTCGTGAACTGCTTTGCACGTAAATCATGTACATCATCCACCCACACATTAAAATCCCCTGTGAGGAGAACTTCGGACGGATGAAGAACGAGAGTGTCAAGAAGACAGGCGAATTCTTCGAGGAACAGACTGTACAGTATCCGTTTTCCCTGCTCTTCTACAGCATCCGGGCGATAGATAACAAGAACAACGACTGAGCGGGACTCACATGAAACTTGATAGGCTTCAAATGACTTAACCCTATATCTGTCACATACGCCGTAGCCAGACTGCTCAGACATTTTGCAGTGCACAGACACAAGATTGTTGAAGGTCATTTCTGATTATTACTATTGACATTAATGTGTCATGTTATACATCATTTGAAAGCTTATGGTCTAAACTTTCATTTTCCATAATAATCTGAGTGAGGGCGCACTTCAATTTTAAGTAGGACGCCCTCTTATGTCACATAACTATCAATGCAGACTTATTTCTACATGTTACCACCTCATTTTTCCACACAACATGAGCTTGCATCACAAAAAGGTCTCATAGATATTGTAGAGAATTTATTCAGCTTTCAGATGGTATGATTTTTTCATCAATAGCATCAGTACTTTTCATTTTATGAACAAAAGTCTGTGGCAATTACAACCTAGATTTCACACATTTTGTGTAATTTCTGATTTTGTGAGTGATGTTGGCCTGAAAGTAGACAAAGCGTGTTTGTATCTTGTCAAGCTCAAAATATAAATTGATTGTGCTTTTTTCTTTCAAATTTATATTAATCTTGTCCTATGATAATGCCATAATGATAAGATAATCTAAGGATAAAAAATGTTATTGAAAATATTCAGACGTTGGAGTGTCCATGCATTCCAGTTGATCATCATATGCTAGTCTACGACTTTCTGCACTTTCCTTATTGAAACAGAATTAACTATCACAGCAGTCATTTTCTTTATGATAAACCTGCATTGAACTGAAGTTTCGCATAGTGACGGTTTCATCATGTAATGATATAATAAACTGTCAAACATACCCCAACATCAAGACTGCACAGCTTCAGGCCGCCAGCAGGAACCTACTGTAACCCTATTGCTCCTTACACCTGCCCCGCTGGCCCCGGCTAACTAGAGACCCATTGCACTGCTGTTAGTGCTGAGTAAACAGTTGCAACTGCTGCACCGAATGTGCAGTGTTCATCTATTCTTCAGATCATTTATGAGGCCGATATTACTGAAACTATACCCCTTCACAGAATTCAGAGATGTTAAAATCCCTAATCTGAGTGTTTTCACTTCATGTTTTACTATTTTGACTTAGATAAAATAGATGAAAATTGACCCACGTGTACGATCTTTTCATCGCTCGCGGCGATCTCTATTACAGTCCCACATATACAAATTCGTGTAAGTTCTCCACACAAGGCAAAACTGTACACAATACATTGCAGTCTGAATGCAAATGAACATGGGCGGGGCCACCACAATTTCTTGGACTTTGAGAAGGCTTTCCTGATTGGTTAAAGGAGGGGAAGCTTTTTTTCACGCTGGAAATCGTTTCCTTACACTGTCAGCCAATCACAAATGAGTTTATAGAGTGGTAGTGTCATAGCCTTTGAAGTAATCTGTCAATCAAAATAGGGCCGATAACATCGGCCGAAGCATTTCTATTGCAGTTTTTGGGCCGATTTAATCGGCCCGTGACAGAGATAGGGTTAAAGTGTGGTACAGGCTCCGATTTGACCGACAATGAAGATTTGAACAGGAGTCCAACACCACCGCCTCCGTTTCCTTGTCGAACTTTATGATCAAAGACATATCCATCAGGTGTACATTTACCCACAATGACGTCGTCATCCTCCTTAAGCCATGTCTCAGTCAAAGCAATGATGTCAAAATCGTTGTCAAGTACAAATTCGACGATATCAGTTTTATTCCGTATCGATCTCGCATTAAGTGTACAGAGCTTTGTAGAAATGTGGGTAGGTCTCACTGATACTAGTATCAGGTTTCCACTGTCAGAACCACGGCATGAAAGATGATGCTGTGACCGATGTCGTCGACAAGTTGGTTTCACTGAACATATAGGGCTCACACCTGTAAATGGAATGTCCCTGACCGCTTCACAAAATCGTACCAAAGATACCAAAATAAATGAAAAAAAAAAATCAGAAATGCAGTTTGGCAAAAAAAAAAAATGAATAGCTGCAGATAATGAGTATGAATTCCTCTACAAACTGCATGAAGATGAAAGCTTTTCTCATGGAATTTGAAGGGACTATATCTCATTGGGTGCATGTACAGAAAATAGGTGAATTTTTTTTATTTTTTTTTATTTTTTTTATTTTTTTTTATTTTTTTGGAGTGAAAAGAACTCGTAGTCTGGCTTTGCGGACCCTTGGACAGAGTTTGAGCCAAAGAACCCGCCTGGGAAATTTGATGGATGAAAGGGTATATTATATCTCACTTATCCAGGTTAGTGAAGATGAAACGCCTCATTTCTCCCAGCTGTTTTACAGAATATTTTGAATTTTGAATTTTAACACACGTCTCTATGGGGAAATATTTACCCGTGTGAGCCCTATACCATAGTCCTGCAGTAATTCAGTGGTAGGTGGGCAATGGTAGCCTGATTCCATTGCGCTTGGGTTGAATAGACAGAAGCTCCTCTCTTGTGTAGGTGTGAGTTTATAGCCACTGTTGCTATTGTTGCTATTGGGTCCAGAGAGTCATAACAATAGATGCACTACTCGGGCAAGCCATGCTGTCTATTCATGCTCTGATCAGTCAAGAGGAAAGAACCATGATAGCCAGGGGCATGTACAATATACTGCAAGAGCATGGAGCTCTGTAATGGTTGACCAAGAGAGCGCTAGTGCAGGAACATGAAGAAAACTAAAAACACTCAGTAGCTTTCCTAGAAGTCTCTATCCATCACAAAAATTATCTAGCAGGATCCTGGAGTGATACTTAAAGAGATTGATGATAAATGCAGAAGGCAGATGCTGTCAGAACAAGAATAAATTCAGCAAAAACACGGAGCTCATACACAGTGCAACCTCCTGGCATGACATGTATCTAAGTGATATCAATTTTGTATACATGATACAGATTAATAAGTCTTTGATGATAATAATACACAAATTCACATGTCACCCAAGGTTATTTTGAAGATGGTATAAATCAAAATAAAAGATGCGTCGTCAGTGGTAGTGCGTCCATTATAACATAATACCATGGTCAAAATAAAATCTGCCATTGACTTGACATAGCCCTATGGGCGAAAATTCGTCGTAACAACGTCTTTCACAGAGTTTCTTTAATTACTACTGTTGTATATATATACAGACATAATCAAGACCCGAGGGAAGAAATTTGTGAGAAGTAAGCACATGTACACCAAAATGTCGAGGACAGGTGAACGGCATCCCATTAAAAAAAAAAAATGAATTTGGGGCATTAGATCAGTGGAAATGTGCTGATTGAAATAGTTCCGATCCCCAAGTGTGTATCCCCCACCGTACAGGATTTGCGCCCAATAGCTCTCACGAGTTACTTTGCAAAAACTGCGGAATCGTTCATTGCTAAATGGTTAGTTGAAGACATGATAGCTCAGCATACTGATCCTAACTAGTACGGTAGTCGGAAAGGCCTGTCAACTAATCACTACCTCATCCAGTTGCTCCACCAAATACTGACAAATGCTGAAAATTCAAAGGCGATATCAACGATTGTTTTGACCGATTTTTCTAAAGCATTCAATAACATAGACCATAACATCCTTGTACAGAAGTTGCTTGACATGAGTGTAAGACCCTGCCTTGTTTCTTGGATTGTGAGTTTTCTTGAATTTCGTTCTCAGTGTGTTAAGTACCATGGAAAGCTATCGGACTGGAAAAACAGAAATGCAGGTGTCCCCCAGGGCACTAAACTTGGGCCAATTTTACTTCTGATAATGACCAATGATGTATGTTTAAATGTGCCAGTCCAGCATTTAAAGTATGTGGATGATATGATTTTGATTGAGAGTAGGAAAACGACTCAACCATCCAACATGCAGCATGTTTTGGATGAAATTAACCAGTGGACCAGACACAACAATATGAAATTGAACCCCTCAAAGTGTGTATCAATGACAATAACTTTCTGTAAAAACCCTCCTCTGCATAATACTTTGTTCATTGCAGACGTTAAACTAGGTACTGTCACCCAGACAAGGATATTAGGTGTTGTGATTCAGTCAAATTTGAAATGGAATGGTCATGTTACTCAGGTCCTAAAAAAGTGCAACAAAAAGTTATACATGCTTCGCTCCCTAAAACGTTTTAACTTCCCCACAGCTGATTTAGTTACTGTATACTCAGGCTACGTGTCCTGTTCTTGAGTATGGCTGCCCAGTTTTCAGTGGCTCCCTCACAAAGAAACTTGAAAGTCAGCTGGAAATGATTCAGAAAAGAGCCTGCAGAATAATATTAGGCAAAAATTACACATCGTACATTACTGCTCTTGAAACCTGCAAGTTGGGCACTTTAGCCGACAGGAGAAGACAGCTGAGTCTAAAATTTGCTTGTCGCATGGTTAAAGGACAAGTTCACCTTCATAAACATGCATGTGAGTTTAGTGAATGCAGCAGTATTAGTAGAACACATCAGTAAGAGTTTTAGGAAAATTGGACAATCCGTTCAAAAGTTATGAATCTTTACAGTTTCTGCTCACTCAAGTCTGTATGAGAAGACTACTATAGCTTGTGATGTCACATGAGTACAACCAAAGAAAGAAAGATTAAAGAAAATTCAACATATTTTCACTTTTCTCGCACAACAAAAGAACACTTGACTTCTCTCTTTCAGAAGGAGGGGGTATAGTACTACCCTTAACATATACTATATGTCAGTGACAAGTCGAAGAAATGTGCACTTTATTAAAAAAGTAAAATGTTTTGAAATTCCCTTTTTATTTTCTTTATGCTGTTGTACGCATATGACATCATACACTGTAGTCTTCTCATCCAGCAGTGATTGTGCAGATACTTAAAAAATTCGTAACTTTTGAACGGATTGTCCGATCTCCCCCAAATTTTCACTGATGTGTTCTACTAATATTGTTGCATTCATTCAATTCTTATGTATGTGAAGGTGGACTTGTCCTTTAATAACCCACTCGTCTCTCACTGGCTCCCTGCTAAACAACAAAGGCATCAATACACACTGCGTTCGAACACAAGGTATCTTTATACCAGCAATATAAATGTAAAACAAAACGGTTTCAGGACAGTGCAATACCATATTTCATTAATCTACTGAATAATAAAGATTAGAAGTTTTTATGCATCTGTATAAGTAGCATTTCAAGTATAATGTTTTACACTTGGTTACACTTGGTTCTGTTGAGTACCGAAGTAGAAACCATTATTGCTCTGAGCACTTGTGCCTAACAGTGCATGCACCCCACTAATGACACCCACACCGTGGAGTTGTTGTACTTTAGATATTCTTGTCTTGGATGTACATGTATATCATTGTGAGTTTATACTGTATTCCTCTTTACATGTGACGTCACCTCTTGTTTGTTACAAAACTAATAAACCTCGTATGGTGTTGTAACCATACTTAAAAAAAAAAAATGTTTTCCGGCTGTTTGTTCATCAGTCTATTTGCCTGTGTTGTTTTTGATATGGTACTATTTGTAACGGAAAAATATATTGCGGATTTGAGTAAATAACCGGATATTTGGTATATATGAAATAATAGTGAGGATTTAACTGATTTTATCAGTTTTTGAGCCATAATTTTCATGATTGTTATAGCACAGACGGGTAGATTTCGTTTCTCTTTTTTAATTCCGAACATTGTGTTGTTATGGTAACCGCATTTTTTATGAAGAAAAACAATGAGTGTGGATTGAGTTGACCTTTTTTTTTCATCTCAGATTTTGATTTGAGATATAGTTTGTTTTTTCCTGATGGATATAGTTTTTTGATATGTAGGCCTAAAAGATATGTTTTATTTACGTTGAAGGATGAGCTGTCATGATGATAATTGTTAAAAAAAGAAAGAAATATTGTTTATTTTATTGAAATTTGGCACATGTGATTAACGCGATGTGCAGGTGTGAAATTTTTTTTATTTTTTTTTTAAATCAAAATCAATATATGTTAATATGTCGATGAAATAGTAACGGTACTTTTTTAATGACTAGCTGTGTAATGATATGTTAACAGTGATTTTTTCCCCTTTTCTCCATTTCTTCTTTTTTCGTTTTCTTTTCTTTTTGATAAAGTAATCTGAGTATTGATGGGCTGGTACCCTCACTGATTTCATTATCAGTTGTAATAGTATACTGATTTTTTATTTAGTGTTGAGTAGAGTTGCTATGTTGACAGGATTTTTTTTATCACCCTTTTTTTTCGTTTTTGTAAAAGCAATTTTAGAATTGATTGGGCTGGTACCCTCATAGATTGATCACTTCTTGTGATTTACCACATGTGACCTCTGTAATATATATATATATATATATTTTTATATCATGTCTTTATATCATTGTTTGTACAGAGCACCGAAATAATCTGTCTGTTTTTATGACTATGATTGTAAAACATGTGCAATTAAGCCTTTGGCTGCCAGACATGAGTTTTAATAAAACCTGTTCAATTCAAAAAATAGATTGATACATTGCCTGGGGAAAACCACCAATCGAGAAAACCGCTTGCGGTTGCCGCTCTGAAAAGTCACCGCTACCGCTCCAGTGTGAACGGTTGTACATGAACAACACGCGAGGGATTTTTGCGGCACACCGCTGCCGCTGCCGCTGCCGCAAAACCGCTCCAGTGTGAACTTACGTTCCGAGGCAACGGATATTTCAAAACACTGTACAGCTGTATGTGCAATATAATGATTCCTGAATATGAATCAAATTTGATATGATTTATTTCCTGATTTGCTTTTCCTTACAGTTGAACATCATACAGTTCGATAAAATGAATATAGCCATAAAGTTCTTGAATTACTCTTAACCGAGTCATCACTTAAACATTAGGTGAGAACCTGTTTAATCATAAGGCTTATGATTAAAGTTGGGGGGGGGGGGGGGGGGGGGGACAACCAGCTCGGGCAGGGGTTCCAGGCCGGGATATATCTTACCGCTCTTGCAAGGCTAGGCTCAGTGGTAGAGACCTAAATGCCGACTGTGCCCGGGAAGGTGAGGGCGGGATTTTTGGTGAAACTTCCTCACTTTAATTGGATTTGTGTTATAATCCCTCTCTTTAGTGTAGACTTAGACATGGTTTATTTGTTTGTTTTGTTTTGTTTTGTTTTTTATTACTACATTACATTTCCTTCGTTTTTTCTATTATGTTGTGTCTACGAATAGATCCCCACCCCTCCAGCCCTTTCGCTGTTCCGCGGCCCATATTAAAGATGCTGTCTAATATCACACGATATATTTTGTGCGCTGAACATCAAGACACTAGTTTTCATTAAAAAGTGAGGTGAATCAATATTATGTTGATTTGAAAGGGGGAGGGGTCAAAATATAAGGTAGGTGGTACTGTCCAGCGTGTATCGTTGATTCCACCACCCGTGTCCAAGATTTTCATCGTATTACAGGTCACCCAGCTACTTTTGGGGGTAAATATTGCTTGTCCCTGTGTTGTATTTTGTTTTGTTTCATTTTGCTCGATTTTGACGGGGGGGGGGGGGGGGGGCTTTGAACTTTCCCATCTTATTCAATTAATAGTGCTTAGTTTATTGTGTTTTTTAAAGCTCTTTTCATATTCACCTCACGCAACTCCAAAAATAGTAGGTCCTAATAATAAATATGCTAGACAAACAAAACGTCCCTGTCGCATATATTGCTCCATAGTGCAAACGACTGTCCATACATTAGGCAATTTGTGGGATTCCCCATGCAGTCGCGATTATTCTAAAGGACGTCGGCCCACTTGTTCCGTTAGTTTGCGCCTTCAGACTCAATCAATGAAATGACGGAACTTTTGAATTCGTGTATCGCTATAGAGAAATCAATGATACCAACTGTCTTTTTTCTGACAGAGTAAAGCTGACACAATCATTGTTTCAGTCATGTTAAATCACATTAAATCATTCAAAAAGAAGAGAATAATAAATCACAAGTGGACCTAACTTTCATTAGGCCCTATAAGGAGACTAACGCGCAAGGATAAAGTATCGGCATGTTCAATTAATATGCTTTATTGTGCTGAAAGTGACGGCGCATGAATATCATGACACAGCCACACGTCAAGCAACAGGAAGACCAGATAACGCTACGTATTTTCAGTGATTGTCTTTTTGTGGAGACTGACTGAGACTATTTTTCTTCTCTAAGTTTGAATTTCGTTTAAACGCATTGTCGTGACCATTATTATTGTGTGCCCTTATGGAGAGACGTGGAAATGAAACCTGTCTGCTTAGTATCCAGTCATAGGTAGGTGAAGTTTATTGCCGTACTGGATTGTTGTCATGTACATTAAAGTGATGGTATATAGTTTTGGTTGAGATGGGGCTTCACCCGGGTTTTCAACTTTATTTTTTTTGGAGGGGGGCGGGGGAGGAGACAATTAGAAACCACTTTTAGAGCATACTATTCTAAGAGGAATTCAAAGTTTATTCGCCGAAAATTGGTTTTGAAATGGCTGAGATATTCAGAAACAAGGAAGTCCTACTAAAAGGTGAGACCAACCTTTCATTACATAGGACCGATTTGTGTTATTTTGTTTTTGAATATCTCAGCCATTTCAAAACCGATTTTATCAAATTAACTTTTAATTACTCTTAGAATTGTATGCTCTTTAATATTTCATAAAATTTAATGGTTTCAAATTGTCTCGCAAAATCGTAACCTGGCCCCCATCTCAACCAAAACTATATCATCCCTTTAATTCTCGCTTCACTATGCCTATTGCAGAGCTCGACATTAACGGTGGCACAGTGGCACGATGACCCGGTCGGGGCCACAATGTCGGGCCACCAAATTTCCAAAAAGGCCATCTTTTGGTTGCCCGATCGGGAAACTAAGATTTAAAATTAATTCTTATGTTTCCTTTTTTACGGCCACCAAAATGTCAAATTCAAAGATTTTAGTAGCTCGAAAAGGCCACCAGAGGAAAAGGTGACGTTGAGCCCTGCTTTTTTTGACATGTTACCTGTTTATTGTGGTCAATGGATGCCACCTTTAGGACAGCCATGTAACCTTCCTACGATGCTTGGACCGAGGAACTTATAGGGGAGGGGAACGGGATATACACTCGACTCTCCCAACACACACTCACACACGCACATACTGATAAAAGGACAATGTAGGCCTACATGTATTATGAACAATATTATTTGATTTTAACCTACTTTATACATGTACATTTGTAGCACCCCCTGCGGAAGGAAAGCAGAAAAGGGTGCCTTTATAAACAGGTTAGCCACTATAGACAATTATGGTGGTCATTTCAATTTTCCTGCATGCAGTATACAAGTAGGCCTATACATGTATGGATGTTATATATCGGATGTATGTGTATGGATGCCAAGCTGTTCCATAATGGATGAATGTTAAATAGTAGTGTATAGGCTCTATAGCTATCAACGTCATGTAGCTTACGCAAAAAAAAAAAAAAAAAAAAACCCACGTGATTATGAAATAAAGGAATTCCTTTTTTTTTTTTTTTGTCGGTGATACGTTTTGTCTTTGTCTGTCTGGCTGGCTCCGAAAAGGGATATAGATGCCTGCTATAAGATAATATAGAGACCAAGGAATATTTTGGTGGCCGCTGGCCGCGTTCAGCAGGTGTCCTCCGTACACAGGTTCTGTAACACGGTATGTCTCTGGGGGAAGATTTCAGGGGACGGCATAAAGTACATTGTAAATAGCCGCTACAGACAAGTGACCGCTAACAAAAGTTTGACTGTATACTATAGGCCCCTATATTGTCTATATGTATTACATGAACACATAATATATTTACTTTTTTACTAATCGGCTTTACTCATTCAGCTATACAATAAATAGCTACCATAAATATACATTATACCGGTTGTTCTCTGATAGGTCCCTTCTTGATTTAATACCGGTTCTTGCCTCGCAAAAACACCAACAACGGAATCACCGTAGCAACCAAGGTTTTTTCCCCTCACTGCCTTGCTTAGTAGGCCTACAATGAAATGCACATTACCATTTCTTGTTTCGGTTTCACGTCAATATAATAATATAATTTCTTCTCCAGACATAATCACACGCGATTCAACACACAAACACTGTAACTGGATTTAGCATAAACCGGAAAGCAATTAACATTGTTCATTACATCTTATAGCACCTGAATCATATTCTCCGCAGCGAACTAACTTGAAGACGTAAAAAAGTTCAAAGAATAACAAAACTACAAATTAACAATATTACATAATACCTCGCTACTTAAGAACACATTGATTTCCCAACCTTTAAACCACTCTACGAACAGTTGAATTTTACTTGGGGGCTTGTTCGGGAACGAACTTCTTCAGGTCAATCAGACTTAAACAGATATATATATATATATATATATATATATATATATAAGCTTATATTTAATTGCAACTGATTCTCTCACATTCTCTCATATTTCTAAGTTGATAAAACATCAGATGACAAGGATATATTTTTAGGTGCTATATATAAAGCAAATGCATTTTTTTTCATTCGTGCAATACACAGAATATTTCATATAATATATATATTATATATATATATATATATATATATATATATATATATATATATTATAGAGAGAATATTTCGGTGAAAGATGACACCATCGATCCATTCAACTCGGCTGTGCCTCGTTGAATGGATCATTTCATCTTTCATCTCATGAATATTCTTTCCATTGCACTCATTAACATTTATTATTTGTAATACTACAGCCATGTAATATGATAAATCCGTTATTGCAACAAAACAACAACTAAATTGATGAGAAGGAAAGATATTTTTCTGTTGAATTCACGTGAAATGACAATTTTGTCAACGAAATAACAATTACGTGACGAAAGAGACAATGCGACACTTGGCACCCCATAACGAGCTTATCCTCGAAGTTCATTTATCCTCATAGAGATCAAATAAATGAAGAAAAAAATAATCAAAAATCAGAAATGCAGTTTGGCAAAAACTGAACATGCTGAATAGCTGCAGATATTGAGTATGAATTCGTCTCCAGATATGAGTAAAAAGAACTCGTAGTCTGGCTTTGCGAACCCTTGGACTGAGTTTGAGCTGAAGAACCCCCTTGGAAATTTGATGAATGAAAGGGTATATCTCACTTTTTTCAGTTTATTGAGGATAAAACACCTCATTTCTCAGCTATTTTACGGAATTTTTGAATTTTTTGAATTTTTAATTTAACACACGTCTCTATCGGGAAATATTTACCCGTCAGCGCGCCTGTGTGAGCCCTACAGAGTATAATGCACACAAGTCAATGGAAAGTATTCATGCCCATAGTTGCTCTGCTGGTTTATGTTGATCCATTCTGTCAAATACCTCCCCCCCCCCCCTCTTATCTCTCTAACTCTGCTTAAAGGGCAAGTTCACCTTCATTAACATAAGGATTAAGAGAATACAGCAATATTAGTAGAACACATCAGTGAAAGTTTGAGGAAAATTGGACAATCGACGCAAAAGTTATGAATTTTTAAAACTTTTGTGTTGGAACCGCTGGATGAGGAGACTACTATCAAGGCTCGTGATGTCATATGAGTACAACAGTATAAAGAATATGTAAAGAAAATTCAACATATTTTCACTTTTTTCGCATAATAAAAGAGTACTTGACTTGCCTCTTTCTAAAGGCAATGGGAATAATATTACCCATAACATGTATGTCAGTAACGAGTCAAGGGAATGTGTACTTTTTTCAAAAGATGAAATTTTTTGAAATTCTCTTTAGATTTTCCTTATATTGTTGTACGCACGTGACATCATACACTGCAGTAGTCTTCTCATCCAGCGGTGACTGCACACAAATTTAAAAAAATAAATGCATAACTTTTGAACGGATTGTCCGATTTTCCTCAAACTTTCAATGATGTGTTCTACTAATATTGTTACATTCTCTCAATCCTTATGTTAATGAAGGTGAACTTGTCCTTTAACTACACTTTGTTTTCTTATTATGTTCTTGTGGTACAAGATCTTAGTACTAAAATGTAGTTGAATTCATGAATAATAATGTAGTCATTATCAAACAAATTTGAATGATTATGGTATTTTAATGTATATCTTTGATTTGGCTACCACTGAAACAGTTGAAAATACATAATCGTGGCGAGTGGTTTACAAGTGCGGCACGGAGACGAACGCAACACGCTGCCTCCCCCCATTCTGTATCAAATGTCGTGACACCGAATGAGAATAGCGTTGGCTCAATGGGTCAGCGAACACACGCTGGACTCTAGGCCCATTCTCAGTAAAAGCGTTCAAATACGGAATTTTGGTGTCGCCGACATTCCATGACAGTTTGCGGTTCCCTGAAACCTATTAGATACTATTTAAATGTTTATAATATATCACGAGGAGTTTATTTGTTAAAAATAAACACGATCAAATGCGGTTGTCTGCCTTTTTGTATAAAATTTTGCTGTTAAACTTCGTTAAGACCCCCAAAACGTAGTGTCGCCGGCTATTTCAGAATTATGTTTTATTGCTCCTCTCCGTCCACAAACATACTTTCCAAATATCATTTTCATGGACGATGAGCATATCATATGTGCTAATCACAATACTCAAAAAGTTCCAAAATTTTTATTGACTTCTTTTTTTATAGCCTTTTGAAACCTGTCGCCAAATTCACCGCCAGATACGTTACCAGTTTCTTTAGTGTTACAGCATTGCGAAAATAACAAGACTATGCAATGACCCCGTGTATATGAAACCCTGAGGATATACTTCATACACTGCAAGTACTTAGATTTTTTGTGCAACAGCTCTTTATTGAGAATACGGTACAATGTTTGAAATATCGGTTTTCTACACTTTTATTTGGACAGATACGTTACATACTTTTCACGCCACCCACGGCGACAGACATTGCAATGTCAGACAAATTGTATATTATACATTACTCCCCGGAATGACGCATCGATTCAACATTAAAGTTTAGTACAAGTGAGAAATATTTGGTAGATATCGCTCTCATAATAATATGATCGACCATATACGTTACCACAGATACGTGACCCCAGATACGTGACCGAATTTTGCTCATTGGTCTTGTGCTTTCTGGGGATCAAATCTGGTCAAAATTCATCCCTACACATTACATGCTTCGTTTTGTTGGACCTCAGGATTGTATTCTTACACCAAAAGGACAGAGAGGTGAAAAAGAGCAACACTTCCACATGATTTTTCTTTGTGCGTCAGTGTCTCACAACTTACTGCCAAGTTTTCCGACAGATACGTTACCACATAATCAAAATGCTGAAAAGAAATTGTAAATGTTTGTACAAACAAATCGTTGTGTGCTCATAAACTCCAAAGTTCTATTCTATAAAACCCAGCCACTTTCATATTCTATGCAACAACTTTGAACGTTTATTTCACAAGACGAAGATAAGATTCAACATATCAGTTTTTTGCTTTTCAGATTTAGCAGATACGTTACGTATAATTTAGGGCACCCATGGTGACAAATAATGTTATGTAAAACAAAGTGTTCATAAAACAATTCTGCATAGAATGACGCATCCGTAAAAAATTAAAGTTATGTTCAAATGAAGAATATTCAGTAGAAATTGCTCTGCAAGTTCACCGACAGATTCATTTACGGTACGCCAGATACGTTACCAAACTTTGAAAGAGTAAAAAGTAGTTTATGAAACGCTTCCGAGAAAAGTTTCAGTGTTCTGTTGCATATTTATTCTAGTGTTTTTCAACATATGAAGAACTACTCAAGATTCATTGATAAGTTGAACAATTATTTATTCATTTTCATTAAAAGGGATGAGCCAAATACGTTACCATAGGTCAAACAACTGTTTAGCATATCGAGTTCATAGAGACTGTACCTACTTCCTTCTAAGTGCCTGCAAAAATATATTTTTTAAACCTTGTTTGCATTACCCATCAAAACTTAATGAATATTTATAGTCAGATGGATAAATACATTCAGACGTAAGATGAGAATATTCTGTGAATGAAGAACTCAGCTTTCATATTTAGGGCTCTTTCCCACTACATTTCATAGTTTAAATATTACGTACAATGTTTAAAATGGTTAATTTGGGCTTACATCATTCATTTTTACATCAATTCATGAGGTAAATAATTAAACAGGTGATATTTATTTATTCATACACAACTAAAATTATTACTTATATTTTACCAGATACGTTACCAAAGGTGATTCGATGTTTTTCAATAGTTATTTCCCCAGGAAAGCAATTCATATTTGTTTCCTATGGAAATTCCAGATTGGATCGTTCCCTTTGCATGATTTGTGGGATTCGAAACTTTATTTGTAAGCGAAATTTGCAAAAACTACAAAGTGAATCTTACGGTTATATTTCATTTCAGCAAAAAGCATATTTCAACCTACCACACAGAAATAATTTCTACCAATCAGCAAGGGATGACAACATCTTTACCTCTTGAAAAACCCCAATATCTTTAGGAGGGACAGATGTCTTTTCCTGAACAGAAATTGGATCAAAACAATAAATTTAATTCAGAGTTAGGAGTCCATTACAACATGTAAATTTGCGGTAACGTATCTGACTGGTGATCAAAAATCATATATTATGCTCTATTTCAATTCATTTTTACTCAATGAATGGCCATCATTTAGAATGTTCCACTTTTTGTTTCGTATTTGACCGGTTTTGAAGTTTCCGAAAACACATCTTTGAATGTATTACTTTGTGGTTGATTTTTCGGTTTTCCTCACATGGAATTGAACACTTAATCTGAGAATGGCCCTCTAAATCACTTGACCCAAAATGGCTGTCCGAGCCACGAGTTCTGTGGCTTCCGATCAGTGCCGAATGGACGCACACTCACAGTGCGCATGCGCATGAAGAGAGGCCAAAAGAGCCACGCGTGTTGAGGTGCAAAAGTGCGAATTGGTGCAAAACCGCGAATTGCCGCCTAAGCTGGTAGAAAATAGAACGGTAGAGGTCTACCTAGAGAGAGTTGTGAAAACCAATGATTTGAACGCCACGTCGTTTCCAAACTATAAAGAGACTCTAGATCTTGCCGAGCCGCCCTCTGTGTTCCCCCATCCGAATTGTACCCGATCTCACGCTCTGCCGATCACGCTCTTTGTTTTTATTTTTTATACCAGCTTAGGCGGCAATTCGCGGTTTTGCACCAATTCGCACTTTTGCACCTCAACACACGCGTCTTCTGGCCTCTCTCCTCCAATCACCGCAGCTCGCGGTCACAATGTTTGTGTATGATGCGTACACACACACACACACACACACATGTGTCTCAGTGGCAGCACTGTCCCACACGTTTATGGATACTTCAGTCTGGCATTGCGCAATTGCATGCACAAATTTCGTTCGTTCAGAAGAATTACACAATAACGTACCATTAGGGGTTAGGATCGTCCGACTTTAATCTGTTTGATAAATCAAAGTTTTTTTTTACAGTACTTTGTAGACAATAAGGTGATAATGATACCCCCTTATGCAAGGATAACTGCGTGTATCTATATATTCATCTTATGTAGAACTGTACTATATCAACACTGCAAGATTTATTTTTGAAAAACCCAAATGCGCGTCGTTTTCAAAAGTGTCCCTTTGAGCAGCTTTACAACCCTTCAATGTGCAATTTTTCATAAGATGTACGTCGAAATATCATGAAAAACACATTTATGATGTTAAAAAATTAATTAAGAAATGATTTCTTTAATGTGACCTTTACTATAGGACTCACACCTGTAAATATGATGGAATATTCCTAACAGCATCACAGAATCGTACCAAAGATACTAAAATAAATGAAGAAAAAATCAATTGAAAATCAGAAATGTAGTTTGGCAAAAAACTGAATAGCTGCAGATATTGAGTATGAATTCCTTTACAAACTACATTTTCGTTAGAAGATGAAAGCTTTTCTCATGGAATTTGAAGGGACTATACTAAGTATTTGATTGGGTGCATGTACAGAAAATATGTGATGAAAGAATTCGTAGTCTGGCTTTGCGAACCCTTGGACAGAGTTTGAGCTGAAGAACCCCTTTGGAAATTTGATGGATGAAAGGGCATATCTAACTTGTTCAGGTTACTGAGAATGAAACACCTCATTATTTTCTCCCAGGTATTTTTACAGATTTTTTTTTGAATTTTTGAATTTTAACACACATCTCTATGCCGAAATATTTACCCGTGTGAGCCCTACTAATTTGGGAGCCAGTCATAGCAAGGTTAAAGTTTGGCCAAATATGTGTGAATATTCCTGTCTAGTCGCCACACACACACACACATACACACAAAACCACACTCACAAAATAATAATAATGATAAGAAATAAATTGATCAAAGAAAAAATATGAGAAAAAAAAATCCCAAATCATCCCGTTCATGAAAGCAGTGCAAGGATGTTTGACTCTTTGTTTTTTGTTCCAATTGAAAGAAAAAAAAAACTTTCTTTCGCTAACGACATGCTTTGCCAATTCTGCACTGCACGGCTGCCTATTGTCGACTTTGCTACCTTCTGCCGCCCTTTACATAAAAGAATGATTTTACTCATCAGTTTGTTCCATTATCAAAAAAAAAATATTGTATGGCCTTTATTATATCTCACGCTGCATACAATCCAAATCGACTTGCACGATGTGACATTCATTTTCCTTGTTTGTTACAGTGCACTCCCGTTATAACGAACACGGTTATAACAAAATTACGGTTACAAAGAAGTAAAAATTCAGGCTGCAACATTATCCGCTCTATTTGTTGTTGTTGTTGTTGTTGTTTTGTTTATTGGTTCGGTTATAACGAAATTTCGATACAACGAAAGAAAACTGCCGGTCCCGAGGACTTCGTTATAACGGGAGTCCACTGTACTCACGAGGATGCATGGACAAATTGCTCAAAATATTCTTGAATATACTCCACAGGTATTGTTCATTGTTACCGTTGTGTTGTGAGTTTTTTGTTGTTTTTTTATCATTATTGTTTGATGGTCTTGGAAACAGAGAAATAGAGAAAGGCAAAAAGAAAGAAAGATGATAAAAAGAGGATATTTAGTTATCAATCCACTGAGCAAACTCTGTAAACCTATTAAAAAAAGATGACTAATGAATGAATGAATGAAGGACCAATTATGTTAGCCTCCTCAGGAACGGTCATCTCCAGCTTTGCGACGAGTGCAGAACAGTCGGCCTTATAATATCATTTAGGCTACGCCAATAAAAATCGAATAAGTTCGGATTTTTCGCAATCCCTAGTATGCCTAGCGCCCATGACTCCCAATTAAACCGACAACTGACCTTGATCTTGCCCAAACCAGCAGCGTGAGACTTTACGGGGTGCTCTCTTGTCTAGTTCTGGACCCTTTTTGTCGATTCTTTTTTCGCCGACTATACGCGTTAGGCTGAGTGATGGCGCGATCCCGAGAACTGCGCAAAACTCGGTTGCGCAGTTCTCGTACCCTTTCCGGTCCTCTCCGGAAAGGGTTCCAGACCTCAGTCGGCTTACGTCAAGGCTGTCTCCCCTTACACTCCTCAACTTGTCCATGTAACGCATCATGCCATCAGGTTCAATGGCAGAACCATTCCAAGCCTTCTGTTTGATGCATGCAGCCGATATAAACTGGGCTATAGCAGGAAAAGAAAAATAACTTGCTGATAAACTTCTTAAAGTACCATGATAAAATATCTCCGAAGTTATAATATTGAAAGTGCATGGACTCTAGAACCTCATAGGGACTATCTTTATGGATACCTGATTCGGCTTTGAATTCTATAGACTTAGTTCATAGTTCATAGTTCTCCCCCCCCCCCCAAAAAAAAAAAAAAAAAAAAAAAAAAATCCGGTATCATCTGACGTTCCCTCCATTTGAAATTACCCCATATCTCCGGACTAAAAACATTTCAGAACCTCTCTTATAAAAAGAGGGCTTTTCGCAGGCTCTTCCCGGGTTGGAGACCCCAAGACTGTTCAATAAATACATGTAGATTCAATGCGTAAATATGGATTGAAATGGGTGTACCATTTTACCAGATCATGTAAATCATTAATTTTTTTGATGGAGCAATAAACTGTGGCAGCTCTGACGAACAGACATCAAATGCAACGAGTATATGGGACTGCTAGCCTGCTAAACATTTGATTTGACATAGCAATGAACAAACTTAACGACAGAATTCCGAATTATGGCTTAAATATATTAGCTAATCGTGGATCTCATTACTTTGGCGCCAGAATTTCGAAATGAGAAGAAAAATACTCATAGAAGCGTTATTTAAATGTGAATGATCACTTTTGAGTCAAGTACTAGTAGCCTGCCTTCAGTGACATCGGGAATTTGGAGCAGCATAGTGCTCCAAAATTTTGGCCGCAAGCACGGACACGCAGTATATTTATTTATTTATTTATTTATTTATTTATTTCATAGGAATAAAAAAATTGTATCATGTTATATAATCTCCTTTGGGTACATGTTGACTAGCTGCATGCCCACACGGGTGTTTCGACTGGGTGCATACAAGAACCAGCGGTATATCACTCTACGTTGCCTTATTGCATCAAGTGATGTATCATTACAGATCGTCAACCCGGCAAACGATCGTACAATTTTTTGTCCTTTTTG
The DNA here is from genome assembly GCA_033980235.1 of Diadema setosum. Taxonomy (NCBI): domain Eukaryota; kingdom Metazoa; phylum Echinodermata; class Echinoidea; order Diadematoida; family Diadematidae; genus Diadema; species Diadema setosum. Next base: position 4,261,937 of record CM067076.1, on the reverse strand, counting down.
GGAGCTGGCAGGAAACTTTCAGAGGAAAGCAGTTTTGCTATATGTTTATGAGTGGCGTGTATCTGCCATCTACATGGCAAAATCAAAGTCCTTGTCTGGTAATAACCTTTGAGTTATGTCCATCAGTGCCTCTGGATAGGTTTCCTTTATATGCTGTGATTAGTTTTAAAAATGACTGTCCTTTTTCTCTCTTTCTTTCTTTCTTTTTTCAAATCTACAACGTTATTTCTTTCAGATAGGACCTGACGCCTGTGAACATGGGAGGGAACAGCACAAAGCCAGAGGCTAAACAAACCTCTGGAAATACACAAAGCGGCGCACGCGCATCCGTGTCGTTTGGCGATTTCGCTGCGGGTGCCAGAAGCGCTTCACAAGGTTCGAAACAAACTTCCAAGGCTCGGTCTAAGAAGAAAAGAAAGAATGGAGCTCCGACTAGTCGTTTTCAGAACGATCCGTCCAGGCGACACTGCGCCTCTTCCGATTCCACATTGGGTGCTAAAGTCGCATCAAAGCCAAAACATCGGTACACATTACCAAAAAGCTACAGCACCCGACTGCATGGCGCATCCGTCCACGGCACACGACGCGCGGACCTACCAGATGACGAACGAGTCTTAAATGGCGGCTCAATAAAAGACAACGAAAGCGACGAAGAAGACAGTGATGACGAGGGCACAATTTCCTCCAGTGACGTCGATGAGGATGTGTTTGCCGCCACCGAATCAACTCACAGAGCTGATGGCCATGGTCAGGGGAATGATGATGATGATGATGATAGCGATGACGATGGCGTTGAGAAAAGCTTTATGGAAGAGCGCATGGGTGGAGATGACGCTGATGAAATGGAATTCGATCTGCACGGTTTTGCTCCCAACAGGTAACGTTATGCCACTTGATAGTACTGGTATGTCACGCAGAGAACGGTCTCTGCGAAAGGCCGAAAACTCATTAACAGGGTTAATAACACGCGAGGATATTCAATTCAATTCAATTCAATTCAATTCAATTCAATTCAATTTCATTTATTCCACATGCTAAAAAAGTGTAAAAGAAACACAAATACACGGACATAACATACCATATTGCACATTACGTTTCCATTGGAAACAAGAGAATGATGCAAAAAGGTATACAGTTGTATTTAGCATGTGTGGGAATCAGAAAAAGACCATATAAGACTTATCAAGGCCGATTCCCTTACAGATAAATAGGATGCAAATTGCAATCAAAGATATACATTTTAAGAGTAAATCTATACCATAAGAAAATATACACTAATTTGCAAATAAGAAAGGACAAACATACACAAAAGACAACAAAACAAAACAAAAAGGAAAATATCCCAAGAATTATTCAGCTGCACTTTGAATTCAAAATAATCTATATTTACTTTTAAAAGATAATAGTGTAGGACATTCCTTGATAATAGCAGGTAACTAATTCCAGCACTTAGCTCCAATATATCTAATTGTAGTCTTTGAAAACTTATATCGGGAAAAGGGTAAACATTATGTTATTAGCACATCTAGTGTTATAAGTACGAACTGCGCTATTTTGGATGAATGACCCATTGAAGGTGACAGGTAAAACGCCTTTAAAGTACGAAAACATAAATATGGCCATTTGTAACTGCACTATTTTATCAATCTTATAAACTTTCACTTTCTTAAATAATGTTGCAGTGTTGTCAAAAGATTTTACGTCACAAACTATTCTTATTGCACGCTTTTGTAATAATAACACACGGTTTAGTAACTGCAATGAAGTGTGACCCCATATTATTGCACAATATATTAAATGGGGGGGGGGGGGATCATTCTGATATACATGGATAAAATAATTTTTGAAGGAAGTGTATATTTCAAATAAGTCATAACTCCTACAATTCTGCTTATCTTAATACAAACATCATTTATATGGTCTTTCCATGTTAAGCCATCATTATTATCACACCAAGAAATTTTATATTTTTCACTTGTTGAATTTTAGCATTACCTATATATATTTGTAAAACATTTTCATCTATTACCTTATTCTTTGTTTTAAAAAAATCATTTAAAATGTTTTTTATATGTTTAATACCAGACGATTTGCAACAAACCCAAAATATACTTTCTTCATTTCTGTGCTAATCATATGATTGACTTCATGAACATCCCGCCCTGAGAAAAATAAGTTTGTATCATCTGCAAATAATATAGAAAACAAGGTATAGGACTTACAAATTGCAGATCATAACAAATAACAAAAGAAAAAGAAAAAAAAAAGAAAAAAAGGAGGGGATCCATGTTCAGTACAGAGCCTTGTGGGACGCCTGTTTTCACATAACACAGATCTGATTTTATGTTGTTTACAATTGTATATTGTGAACGATCAGACAAATAACTCTTAAACCAATTCAAAACACTACCTCTTAAGCCATAATATTTCAGTTTGGTAATAAGTATACCATGATACTTTGTTAAATCTTAAAAAAATATTCCAACCACAAATTCATGATTTTCAAATGCATTTGATATTTTTTCCATTAATTTGAGTAATGCCATATGTGTGGAATAATCATGTCGAAATCCAAACTGCTGATAATATAAAGTATCGTTGTAATCAATGAAAGATATCAATCTAGCATAAAATAATTTTTCAAACACTTTGGTAAAAAATTGACAACAATGATATAGGTCTATAATTTTGTAACTGCTGTTTATCCCCATTCTTAAAAACTGGAATTACCTTTGCAACTTTAAGCTGCCGAGGGAACATACCATTTTCCAAGGATGAATTAGATATTGCACATAAAGGTTCCATTATGAAACAAATTGATTTTTTTTAAAAATAAATTTACATTAATATCATCATCACCAGGGCTTTTTATTACTTTCAGTTCAATTACAATGGTTAATATTTCAGCAGTTGTTACAGGCTTTAAAAAAATGGATTGGCCATAAGTTTTGTGCAGGTAAGTATGAATAGATGCAGACGAATCGGATACATCAGAAATAATATTCATACTTATAGTGCAAAAATGTTCATTAAAATGTTGTGCAACAGACTCTTTATCATCAATAAAATGACCATTAATTTGTTATGAATCTATATAATTACTCTGTCTTTGTTTATTCATAACATCATTAATGATAGACCATGTTTTCTTTAAGTTCCCACGCACACTGTTAAATTTCCGATGATAATATTCACGCTTCCTCTTACGTATTTCCTGATGTTTGGTAAGAAAGGCTTCAAATTGATCATCCACATAATTTCTGTTTAAAATGTGTTCCCAGTTACAAATACGAAGCATATTACAAAAATACTATACGGAGGAGTCATGAAAGACACGTTGAAATCTGTTGTGATATATATAACTCTAATGATTGCATCTCATAACAGCAAATATTGGTAAATGATCACTTATATCACATGTGAATATTCCAGAGACAGCAATATTCAGGTGCGAGTTTCTTCACTTTGTCTCCCTCTACAAATTAAATTTGTTAAGATCGCAATAATGGGAATAATTAATTCATTTGTAGAGGGAGACAACGTGAAGAAACTCGCACCTGAACCTTCACCCCTCTTAATAATATCTTTCTTTCGTGTCTTTCATTTCACAACAATATTCTCAAACTCATTAATAAAGATATTATCTAGGAGCGTTTATATCTGTGCTGTTATTATAGTGGGTTTTGAAATTACCGGAGAAAGTGAATATGATGAAAACATATCAATAAAGGAGTCAGAAGACGACAAAGATGAAAGTAACTTAATGTTGAAATCACCAGCCACACAACAATTTTTCTTTTCCCTCATAATCTCATGAAAAGGCAATTCTAAGGCATTCAGAAACTGGGAAATAGATGCAGCAGGTTTCTCCCATAGCAAACATTAACGACAACTATGTTAATCATGCCATGCAAAACATGCAATAACTGTCATCACCTACTGCACATAGTGCATAGAAAGAAATGTCTGAAAAAGGAAAATTGTGATCGCCCACATTTGGCGAGAACATGACACCAATGGAGAGCGATAGAGATGGAGGGAAAACAGATTTGAGAAAGAATAATTGTCAAATCGTGTACTTGGTAATGGAAAAAAAATGGTGACTGGTATGGATTTAACGAATATTATGTCAAATCCCAGGTTATTACATTTTCCCCGCTCTTCCACGTTAAAGAAAACTTTCCTGTATAGAGCGGAGTTTTTTTTTTTTTCTTGAGATCTTTCGTAATTCTAGAGTAACTACATGGTGCCGGCGGTCGTGTGCTTTTACCATTCCTTAGGCAGATAGGAAGATCCCGCATCCATGCTGGTGGATGCTATACAAATGATTTTCACAGAAATTTTGCTGATTTTCATTTCATTTCATTTTATTTCATTTTCGACAAAAGTACACTGTACAATATGACATTTGCATATTAAAAAAAAAAATATGTGACTGTCGCATATTCAAGCGAAATTAATGCAGATCTTTTTTTTTTTTTTTTACAATAAAACAAAACATAGTTTAAGGAAATGCATAGTCAAACTGTACTACTGAATCGTATCAAGGAAAAGATATCGGAAATGGAGGGAGCTTCTAAAATACCTAGCTTGTAGAGTGCGGTCCCCTTGAAAATAGTACATAGTAGTAATATTCAAACCAAACGATAAGACAAATTGCGTGAGAAACAGAGGGAACATAAAAACAAATCATACTTACAAATATACAAATTTTTACATATGTAAAATACTTATATTTTACGTAAAAATTATTGAATATTATGCAGATGAGAGATATATTTATTCTTTATCGGGTACTCTCAACAAGTTCAATTTAAAGTGGCAGTCACTCCAACATTTGTTTGTGTAAATGTTTACGAGAGAAATGTTAAGAAAAAAAAAAGAGAGATTATGTTTGAATGTTTTGAGTTTGTATTATGTTGACATGGAGATAATAAAATAGTCCATGGAGGGCTCAAAAGTTTGGAAAAAAAATCATACTTACACAATCGCACATACATCTTATTCCTCGTTTTGATTTTTTCTAAAGTGAACTAATTAAAGCTAGCCCACACTCGGATTACTACTATACTTTCCCGTCTGGCCAAGGAACAGAATCCCCTTAAAGGGGATATCCAGTCCAAATCGTATGTTAATCTGATGAAAAAAAAAAGAGTAAAATCTTAGGAGTAAAAATTTGACTGACATCGGATGAAAAATAAGGAAGTTATGACATTTTAAAGTCTTGCTAATTTCTGCAAAGCAGTTCTTGTACAGTGGATATAAATATGCAAATGAGTGAGCTAACCATGTCATAACCTCACAATTTTCCATTGATCGTGTACAAAAAAAAAAAAAGACGAAAAATGCTTCTGTCATGATCTTATTCCGGTTACAGTTCATTATTCCGAAGGTTCGTTATTCCGAAGGGTCTTTATTCCGAAGGTTCGTTATTCCGAAGATTAGTTATTCCGAAGGTTCGTTATTCCGACAATGAAATAAGGTTTGTTATTCCGAAGGTTCATTAATCCGAAAATGAAATAAGGTTCGTTATTCCGAAGGTTCGTTAATCCGAAAATGAAATCAGGCTGGTTATTCCGAAGGTTCGTTACGGACTTCATTTTCGGATCAACGAACCTTCGGAATAACGAACCCTATTTCATTTTCAGATTAACGAACCTTGGGATTAACGAACCCTTTTTCATTTTCGGATTAACGAACCTCTAAGCATAGGGAAAATGTGTGTTTCGGATTAACGAACCTTCGGAATAACGATCCTTCTGAATAACGAACTTTCGGAATAACGAACAGCACCCGCTTATATTCCTGGTTGTATAACTTCAGAATAGTGATCATTTAGATTTGACCCTTGGGCATAATTGCGTTTGAATGAAAAACTGGAAATTTCAAAACTCTTCGTACAAACTGTATGGCAAGTTGTGAGGGAATGACATGCTCACTTTGCCATTTGCGCATTCATCGTGACTGTTCAAGAATTGTTTCTTCGAAAAAATAGCGAAACTTCAAAATGTCAAAACTTCCTTATTTTTCATCCGCTTTTGATCAAAAGTATACTGTGGAACTCGTAATATGTTATTCTTTCTTATCAGACTAACTTACGTTTAGACTGGATTTACCCTTTAAAAATCAACTTTTACCCGAGCCATGTAGTCACGCATATTATAGCCGAGCATTAGTATACGGGAATATACTGATTGTACCGAACATACTTAAAGTTATTTTCTTTTTTTTTTGGCAACTTATCTTACTTTCCAATGGCAAGTAGTTCTATAGCAAACTTCTTTATTTCAAGGGGTTTGATTTGGTGTTGTTGATAACCTTTTTGTACTATCATAATGAGGATATCGAGTTATGATCGGTAAAACGAGTCAAAAGCGAGGACATGCTTGAAATACCGTGAAAACCTTATGGGCCAAATTCGCCGAGGACAATTCAATCATATTCACAGTTTAATCTCCGAATTGTAGACAATGGACTAAAATTTGCAACTTTCAAACGACGTTTAAGATAGTCCACGGATTGATCTGTACTCCGCTGTACAAAATCGCAGTGACTGTCTAAACCATGCCAATGGGATTAGAAGATAAGTTTAGATTTAATCAGCTTTTCAGATTTCGGGCCTTTTATTGTCTGCAGTGTATTTTGTCCATGATAACCATGATAACGAAGATTTATAGGTAACCTGATATTCAATCCCATTGTATTGCTCCACTCGCTCCCTAGAAGAGAAACATCCAGAAATAGAAGAAACCAGAAGACCTACCCACACATCTATGATTACAAGATAGATGGACAACTCTCGAAATTTACGGTGGTAGGGGAGAAGGTAAGGAAGCCAAATTTAATCACATGTTCACATTTTCATCATAATGTTACCACTAACATTGACTAAGAACTCCATGTACTTGTCTTTTACATTACAATTACTATACTGCTTCGGCTGCTTCTGGTGATGATCACTAGCGCGTCCTATCTTCTGATGCAGTGATATATACTTTAACTACTACTTCTGCTGATACTTGTATTTGATTACTGCTAAACAGTATGCCCAGATGAATATCAGCCACATCGTAAGATTGTCTAGTGCATAACAAAGTTGTTGCTGTTTTTTTTTTAAAGAAGTTGTCAAAGTAGTAACGACAATCAAAATCCATAATTATATATGTCAGTCAAAGACAAGCTTTCCAAGTATTTCTCAGTGTATTGTTTTCCTTTTGATGTGTTGAAGGACGGGTTGCAATTCATGTCCTTATTTGGAAAGTTCATAAACTGTCATTGGATGGTTTCACGCGGGTGTAACCAGGATGAGATAACAAGGAAAAGGGTATCAACATATTAAAAGCGCTAGAAATGAATGAAATTATAATGATAAAGATGATGATTATGATGATAATCCAATGCACGCTGCAATCCCCAGCCCTGCAATGCGATGATCGATAACCGTAATATCCGCATAGGAGGTCACTTTTTTTTAATTTGCCCAAATTATTTATCCAAAACCTTGGATGCTACATTAGCAGGTATTTTACCATTAATTACTGACTTGTGATACGTCAAGAAACTTTGACTACTACAGTCTCCAATGCGGGATAACGATAATTGATAACCCCTGAAGAAGTTGTCAAACAGGGAGGTAGCCCTACCCTCATCGTTAATGTCTGAAGATGGTTTACAAACGTTCTCTTGCAATGCATAGATCGACCTACCGTCCAACAGCAGGTACCAAAACAAGCCTACGTACGAGGAGGTCATTATTCCGCCGCCGGAGATTACTACTGCAATAAAGAAACCCGATTTGATTCCAGTCGCGGAGTTGGATAAGGTATGATAATAACGAGTAATTATTTAAGGTATAATCTTAAAGAGGAATCATTTCCATTGTAAAGCGTATTAAGACAAATAAATTTCCCCTAGAGAATCTACCTGTCAGGAAGCTATGTGGCTTTCAGAAAACACAATGAGATATCGAGCTGTCGGCCATACTTCGGGAAATAGTTCATACATTTTATGATTCTAGTTCAAATTCAAATTCAAACTTTATTTTCGATTTTGTTCTTTTTTTTCAACAATGTACAAAGAAATATGAAAAAAAAAAATATGACTTGCATGTCGTTGAGAATATACATAGCCAGCCAGGGATAACAACATGTTCATATGTCTACATGATCGGTACAGAAAAAAAAAAGACCACAAAATCTTGAATAAACGAAATTATGCGACAAACGCCGAAAAAAAGTTGTTTTCTTTGGACTTAATTTGTGTTAAAGAATCACACTCAACTCTATATCAACACGTTTAAATATTTAATGAAGAAGCGTTATTTCCAGAAATACTGTTTGTATCACAGATTTTTCTTTTAGATAATACTTGAATTAAAAAGGCCAATTTCAAATCAATCTCTAAATTTGAAATCATTGCTTGTAATTGATTAAAGCAAAAAAAAAAAAAAAAAGACGAGCAGAATGGTAAAGATTTCGTCAAAGTTTGACTTCAAACACGCATGTTGTGGAAGTTTACGGTTTTACATGCTTTCACGCGCGAAGCAGGGATATTAACCACAAATTCATGTTCAAGTCTCCCATTCACCTGAACATTGATCTTCACAAAATGTCCATT